>OZ024895.1:34570833-34945833 GCA_964017195.1 Siderastrea radians
CAAGCTTCGTGACAAATTAGTATTTTGAATTTGCTATCACAGCTTTACTGTTTCACCCTGTGTGACATTATCCAATCATTTTTCTTGGTTTGCAGACAAAACGCTGTTTGTAAGGAGGAAGACGCTTGGGATCTAATGATTACTTTGAAGAAAGAGCACTACCCACTGAAGGTCAAGGCATTAGACGGCAGATTCCAGGTCGGTTAACCTCCGAGCTCAGATTATAATAATGAATAATTGTTTTATTATGTAGCTAGAGTGGTTTTCAGATGATGCTCGAAAAACCAAAGCCATTACCCTGGCCAATCGCATCAGGCAAACTACCTAACGAACCAATCAGAACTTGAAGCAAATACATGTGACAAGATGCCGAGCGCGGGAAAACGCGTGCAACAAAGACACAATTGGTTTTGGTTTTACGTCTGATTGATTAAAGAAAGTGGCGCGGTTTTTTTGAACCAATCATAGAGTGAAGTAAGGCAAAACCAAAGCAAAAGAGATTACTTTTTGACACTAAATTGAAAACTGCTCTAATGGGCGCAAGTTATAAAATGATGGAAAAAAAAACATGAATCAATCATCCATGTTTTCTCCCGCGAAAGTTACCCAGCCAGAAAAAAAACCCTTGAATTCCTTTAGGTAGAGGTAACCTCAACAACTCAGGTAAAAAGAAACCCCAGCTTTCCTAACGAGGGAAAATTATACTGGGGAAATCATGTTTGCCTAGACACCTAGATTCAAATCTTCTCCTTGAATAACTAGGCAAGTTTCATAGGTACTTTCAGAAAAACACAAGTTTAAGTCTTTCGTGGTCGGAAACTGGGAAAGGTACTGTAGCTAACTAGTCAATTCAGTTCCAAGATGTTTGACATCACGCTTCACTGTTCGAATCTGAACACTTGTGTTAATTTTAAAATATGTATGGCGATCCAGTGGACTCTTGATTGCGGCGCAATGCTTGTGTGCTTTCGGCTGCAAATCGTTCGACACACAGCAAAACTTCGACTATTTACATGTCGAATACGTCTCCTTTGGTTCTTCATGTTCTATCGTGAAAGTGCCAAAATCAAGCAAGTCACGTGTTCCGTGTTTCCTTGCTTTCAGTTTCAAATTGTCGACAAACACCAGCCATAGTTGTATACCTCCCCTTTGTTCATTTCTTTGCATAAATTAGCTAAAATCATCCTTAAAATTTTTTCGTTTTTCCGATACAAATGCTATTCCATTGCAAATATCTGAGTCTCTGACGTCGCATCCGCTGGCGAACTTGGCTACGCGTTTGGAACTACCGAAACAAGTAAATTTAATAGCAAATGTGAAAACGCGAACCAAAAAAAACGGTTTAGACAGGGACGCAAAGACCTTATTTCCTTTCGAAATATTCAAAGACGTATTAATGATATGTGGTAAATTTATATTTTGTCGATCTCAGTCGGTCTTCTGACCAAATTGCGCTAGCTTTCCGGCTTCTAAGTGTTGACTTCGCCAACTGCACTTGATTTAAATTTCCGTCTTTTTATTCTTTTCAGTGCCGTAGAAGAAATCAATCCTAAACTTGACCGGTTTTTTTTGGGTGTGTGTGTGTGGGGGGGGGGGGGGGGTGAGCCTTTGGCGACCTCAGAAAAAACCAAGATAACCACTTCCAAATTGAAAGAATTAAATAAATTTTACGATTTCGATTAGCCAACTCACACCTTCGTGTTCACAGGGTTGCATGAAAAAGAAAATGAACAGAGAGAACAAAACCACATTTTGCAGAGTCAAGAAAACGAAACTAAAATGTTCGCAAATTAAATTTGTTTTATTCATCAACTTCATCATTGACCTTTTTCCTCTTTTGATCTACGTTACATCATCTATAAATGTCTAAGTTCTCTCGTCTCGAGATCTACTTGAAGCGCTTCGCTTCTTCGACTTGATGGTCAACTGCGCCTTACAGATGACCTCCAAACCACCACTGTGTGGTAGAGTGAGTTTGCTCTGTGCAGCGGAACTTGGGGTTGATGCTGCTATGATAATAGTGGCCGAAGTTGTCTTCGCTTGGCACTGAGTCAGACGATGCGTCAAACTGACATTTAGAAGAAACACTTGTGTGTAAAGAAAACCTGTTAGCAGTCTGCCAGAAAGGTACCGTGAGATGGATACCAATGTGCCCACGAATGTTGATGAATTCCACTTTTTTGCATTGTTCGTCCCCAAGGAAATCGACGACGTTGAAATCCTTGAAGTTTCCACGCACGTAGTCTCTGAAGTCAACGCCATATTTCGGGTAGCTACAGGTCGCTCGCCAGTGGGTGGAGTGGTCCTGCAGAGACTTCATTCGTGTCAAACTCAGGCGATAAAGATTCCAATTCTGGGAGTTCTCGTTTACTGGATTGTTGTACTTGAAGGGAGCCGAATAGAAAACGGGAAGTTTGCTATAAGAAAGGCTAAATGAATTCACCAAGGTCCAGGCATTTCCGGGCTCCGACTGCAGATCGCAATAAGCAGGATAGCTGTTACCGCTGGCGTCGAAGAGCTTGTAGATTCCACACTTGGACGCACCTTTTTTCAGGTAATCGAGACAAGAGTAGGGGCGAAATGTATCCTGCTTCTGAGGACAAGATTGCTCCTGAAAATATAAACGAAATAATTACGGGTTACATGCATGTACACGAAAGAATTCCATAAATCCTTCCTTGAAAACCATAAAAATCGTTTCATGCTTTTTAAGGTTAACACATCAGATTTACTTGATTTGTACGGCAAGTCGCTGAATAACTGACTAAAACGCGTCATATCATTTTCTTTTAATGATTCCAAAACGTAGAGTGTCGTTCATAGAACGCATAGAATCGAATTTTTTTCTATTCCAGTTGGAGAGGTGCTATTCAGTAGCTGCATTCTGCAAAGAAACAAATGCCTGCTTTAGTGATTCTGGAAAATGATCAATGTCGCCGTTCAGTAGTAATATGCGATAACGCGCGTAAACAACTATGACTACGATTGCGTCAAAACGAGTCATGGTTGATCAGTGGGAAAAGATTGAAGATTCCTTTGCATTGGCATCCCCTGAAATAAAAAATGTACGCATGCAATAGAAAATAAAACAAACTTCTACTTTTAATTTTGCAAGAGATGGAACGGTGAATAAGCATCGCGAAAAGAAAATCATCGATTGTAGCATGCAAGTATTTTACCATCGTTGTCAGAAGTGTTGAACGACGTGACTAAAACATTGGTTCTTCGAGGAAACGTGTTAATGAGGAAAATGAGATGAGACTAAAAGTTAATTTAACGTGATAAGAGGTTGATTTCTTACCTTACATCCTGCAGAGCCAACTTTTTTGGTTTGATTGCCACTTTGATTATCCGCGACGGACAAACCCTAAGCAACAACAACTTCGGTTAAATTTCTGTCACATTGTTAGGCATAATAGTCCAAGTAGCTACAACGATGTTCAGCGGTATCGCGATGTGTTATAATTTTTTACTGCAATGTGAATTTAGAAATCTTCAACAACAAGTATAATAGATAGAAAGACGGTGACCATTGGCTTGTCTTAGGTGCTATTTTCGCACGGTTTGCTTTCTTTAATTTCTAGTATCGTAATGTGTGGCTCAGCATATGATGCAAGCAGTAAACTAGCGAGAAAAATTAAGAAAAACAAATTGTGCAATTCGAGGGAATTATTCGTACGTCTCTCGAAACTAGGTTGTGCTTTTTATTCAGACATTAAAACGACCGATATATAGAAAAAGAATAAAGTTAACAGTGCATTTGTGGAAAAAAAAACACAGTGAAAAAGATTTTACTTACCAGACAACCGAGCGCCACAAATATCATAACCATCTTCAATGCCATTGGGAATTACGTTCTCTTGAACAACTGTTCGTGACTGAAGTAATAAACGCACTTGGTAAGACTACGTTTTAGGTATTTTGAGCTCTTTTTGTAAGTTTGTTGAGGCTACTAAAAGTAAACAATCATCGAACACGAAAAATTCTTCTAAAAAACTTGTTCGCAAAGAAATTGTGACGAAATGATTAAATATGCACAACTGACACTCCTGTCAAAACAACTTCCAATGTATTGAGGTCAATAGCGACAACTTAGTTTTAATTTTAAAAAGCTTTAACTAAACAATGACTGTGATCTTGTACTCTCTTGTCTTGGTTTTTTTAAAACATATAAATAGTTTCAGCTCTCTGGTTTCTTTACATTTTTGGTCATAATAATACAAAGAGAGGATTTTTCGATATAAAGCTATCAGTCAAAATAAACCCCGATTTTATCTTTATTGAACCTCACGATTTATATTTACCGGGATGGAATCTTGATTTTCTGACAAAATTGTCTCTTCTGTAAAGAAGGAGAAAACATTAATAAATGAATTGCATTTTAAATTCTAGAACTTGAAAGCAAATGTATGTTTGTTATTATTGTGTTCATAACAGTGGAACGATATCTTTTTTTTTACCACAAACTGTTTTTGTCCTGTCCCTAGTCAAGAATGCGGACTCCTAAACGACAAACTAATTGTTCGCCAAGTTAAATTGTTAAGCGTAGACAAAAGTGATAATGGAAATCAAGTCTACGCAGAACTAGTGGACCTTAAAAATGAAGAACAAATTCCACTTTAAAATAGTCTAGAATAAATTATTCTAGCGGTTCATCGGCAAGCACTTATCCGAGGTTTCTTACCGAAAACATGAAAAGAGTGAAGGCACAAACCGATTTCTCGGTTGGCTCAAACTAAAACGTGTCAATTTCGCAAATGTATTTCGTTTTACATCGGGATTGAGCAGTAAACCCACGTTATTTCGAATCCCGGATATCAAGAATCCTCCGCTATCTCAAGCTGTGCATGACCTGCTTCCCTTAGTGCCACTTTCTGCTTTTACGTCTTTTAACCGTTGTTGCTTATCGCGAACTCTGTTATCTCGCATCTGCAGAAGTTTTAGAAGAAGTTTATTCACACACACAATTCACAAAAATACAAATTATTAAATACAAAAATTATAAAGTACTAAGGTTCGGTTCCGCCCGCGAATAACAGAGGCTAATCGAGGCGAGCGGAGTTCCCGCTACCTAGAACGTAAACACTGTGTATCTTGAACTGCACTACTATCCTTTATGCAGAACTGACGTCCTGACTGAAAGCCAAGACGAGACTAAACAACGTAGAGCGTAATTGAGTTGCATGACCCACGAAAAGCATTAACTTTATGTCCGCTTTTCAAAATTAATTTTAATTAGAATTTTATAATTTTCGTTGTATTTTTCTTTTTTATGTTAATTAATAAATTATTGTGCTCATATTTACCTTTTATCTCCCTTTTCTCTCTTTTTTTCTTTGAATCCTGTGATAATAGCCAATCCCTGGATTATGGAAAATCTTTTTTTTTTCTGCCTCCGCCATTTGTTTGGCAGACAACAATTAGAATATTGGCTGATAACTTAGAACGTTCGCGCCAAAAACTTCCACAACACCGATTTTTTTTTCATACTTTTGCGACGGTCAGATAATGAGTAACCTTTGTCAGAAAATTGGGGGGTCACTGACTTCGTTTTCGAAATAAAGTGCGTGGGAAACTACCTCAATTTTGACAAATCGGCCCTCGCAAGTCGACATGGCCTCAGTGGTTGTTAGTTGAACAATAATGTAGACCCACTTTATTTTCTCAGTCAAATTTTATTTAAGTGGGTCTGTCAAGTAAATAATTTGAACCGGTGTCATCCTTTCAGTTGAAGTCAGCCTTTAAAAGATGGGCTTTTGCGAACACCGTGCAGCTAAAATAATAGCGGAATTCGATGATGCGAGGGCAGAAAAGTTGAAAACAATCAAACTTCCACAATATGGATTTCCTTCAGTTTTTCATATAACGTAGATAATCGACAAAGAAAGTGATCTATCAAAAGAAAAGCTGGGTAACCGAACATTTAAGAGAGTTAAACCCGTGCATAGATATTAATATGCCCACTAGCGCTATATATCTCTACATTTATTCAACAGCGCGCGTGCTCTATGAATGACGTGGCACGACATTGCGATGTAAATTGCGTGCGCAGTGAGGACGGACTGAAACAATAAGCGTGAACGTCCTTAAGAGCCAATCAGTGCACAGAACTCGATCTCTACCTTATTCTTTAACTATGTATATATTTGGAATTAACACCCCTGCTCTATAGTGAGTAATGACAGTGTACCATATATAGGAAGATTTCCCATGTTTTTGCAGGTCACCGTAGAAGGACGCACTGTGGAATTCAGCACTTCATCAGCGTTGTCAGATCCAGTGTTTGAGGCCAGAATCAATGGAAACAACGTTTTGTTGCAGGTGAGAGTATCGAACTTTGTTTGTTTTACGTGAAACAAATTAATGCACTGACTGACTGACTGACTGACTGACTGACTGACTGACTGACAGCCAGCCAGCCAGACAGACAGCCAGACAGACAGACAGACAGAGACAAAGACAGTCAGGCACAGGGAGGACGGACCGAAGGACGGACGAACTGGTTAATATATTTACTATCTTTTGTTTGTTTATTTGTTTTGAGTGAGAATAACAATAATCAACATGGCTTTATTCTTCAACCCACAGACATTAAAGAAAGAAGGGAATCTGTTTAAAATCCAGCATTATGGAACAACGGTAAGTGCTATGTTATACTGTCTTGCTGGAAGAGGACATGAAATTGTAAACCAGACAATTTTTCCGTTTTTGTTACAGTACAAGCTGCGAGTGCACACACAGGAACAGTTCGACTACATGAAGTACATGCCAGAAATAAAAGAGGTACGTTAAATGTAGTTCACTGTAATATTATTTAACAAAGTAGGAAGGCAAAAACAACAGGCATTTGAGGACACGAGGGAAATGCAGAAAGCATAAGCCGCTGAAGGCAAGTGCTTTCTGCATTTGTCTCGTGTTGTCAAACGAGTTCTTGAAGCTTTGTTTCATTACTCTGTGTTTTCTTTTCCTTTTTCCTTGGAAATCACTGTTGATTGTCCACATTCGAAATATAGCTTACCGAACATTTCTGCAGAACGCACCTCGAAAACAGTAAAACACGCTTTGTATGTTTTATACTCAGATAAAGCATGTTTTTTAGCCAATCACAGAGCGTGCAGCTTTCGGTGTCTGTTACAATACCCAATACACAATGCACTAGTAACCACTGTTGCTGTATCTTTGTACGCAGGAGGACATGTCTCCATTCCTGAAGTCGCCCATGCCTGGAACAGTGGTGTCAGTTGCCGTTACTGTTGGAGAAGCTGTATGTCAGCAATCTACTCACATTATTTTTGTTTTTCACTCATGCGGTTTCTCGTAAAGGGACTTTATGGCATCTATTTTTAGTGTCACTTAGAAACCCAAAAGACCACATCTGCATCAGTAGAAACCTAACATGAAATGCTCCAGTTTGGCTAAAAATGCGGATGGCTAGGATAGGAATCGATTCCAACGTGATCATGTCTGGCCTGACTTTTCCGGTTTGAATCTTGTGTCTTGACAGAAATTGGTTAAAACTGACTTTGACTTCTCACTTTAAATATCCACTTGGTATCGTCCAAATGGCGCTCAAGAATCGATTCGTGTACGAGCTAACCCGTGATCAGGCGTCTTTCGCGAGCGTCAAAAAACAGCATAAAAAGAGAACGCCTGATCGCAGGCTAGGTATGAGCACGACATTTAACTATAAACTAAGCGGATGTTTGACCATAAAAACAGCAAAATCCTTCAGGACACTGCTCCTTGACCCTTCCACTAGTTACCCACTGAGTTATAAAAGGCAACATCAAACATTATTCTTTGCGCTTGTTCCCAGGTTCATGAGGGACAGGAACTTGCAGTAGTAGAAGCCATGAAGATGCAGAACAGTTTGCATGCTGGAGTTTCTGGCACGGTGAGCTTACATTCTTATTTTCTCATCTCAACTCATCTATCTCGCCTTAATCCATCCAACCGTATCTCATTTTATCTCATATCATCTGCTTAAACCTCAGTCTAGCATGTCCTATTCTGAGAGCAGGACAAGTGAAGTTATAATTAGCTTTACGAACAGACCTTTACCATAAGCTATTCCTGTTTAATTAAAAAGGCAATATTTTTTGTGGTAATGTTGATTCTAGCCGTAATGTAGCCAAAGGCTAATTTACAAGGAGGGTTCTAAGAATATACAAACAAATGGCATAGTGCGTACTATACTATCGGATATAATTAATACGCAGTGATAATATCTTATGTAAAATAGATGCCGTATTAGTAGGTAGTGATTTTGCAACGAGTATAAACAGCTTTTTTTGTTTTTGCCACACATTGCATGCGCTCTGCGCCTGTCACATAAGAATCACAATCAGATTGCCGTAAAAATGCTCCGAAATGCGCCGGTAGTTTCACAGGTTGCTTTAACTCGCAAGAATCTTCCAAAACTCGCCTAAGTAAAGGGCCCTTAAAATTTCTTTTACACGGTTGTTTTCATCTTTCATCTGGCCATAGGTCTGTTGGTCGTTTAACCACTGTTGACAATAACCGCCGTTAAAAAGGCGATTTATTTCTCTTTCATCCAGGTGAAAGCTGTGCACTATAAAGCTGGGGACAAAGTGGGTGAAGGAGACATTATGGTGGAAATCGAACATCACCCTGATCAATAAGACTGTGCCACTGGATTGTGCCAGGGCCTCTGTACAAACGCATGTGCAAGTGGTTTGTTTGCACGTGTAAGTACCTTATTATCACGTGCAAATGACTTGCTTGCATGTGCAGTGTGCGTGCGTGACTTGTGTCTTCACATAGAAGTGCTTTGTTTTCACGTGTAAATGACTTGCTTGGACGTGCAGCGTGCGTGGATGGTTTGTGTTCGCATGTGCAAGTACCTTGTTATCACGTGCAAGTAACTCGTTTGCACATCCCACGTGCACCACTTTTGTTTACACTAACGTTTGTGTCTACGTACAAGTACACTGTTTTCACGTGCAATTGACCCTCCACTAGCCATAACTTGCACGTCCAAGTAATTACGTGATTGCACGTGTATATTACTTTTGTTTTCTCGTGTAAGTGACTTGCAATGACAAGTAACTAACACGAGCAATTAAAAGAATGGATGTTATAGATACTATAATGTAACGTGAAAAGTTGCGTTTAGGTCCAAGCTGTTTGGTCCATTGTTATACCTGTCGTATTATTGCACACAACTTACTATCGCCACGATTTAAACGCTTTATGTCACATGGTGTAACTTTACTAAAATAGCCGATGTGGTCCCCTTTATGCGCCATGTCTAATTTAAAGAGAGTATCGTCGACCAGAATGTTAACCTGCTACTAACTAGTTAAAAATTACAGTTAGCAGTGTTTACTACACAGTGTGGAGTTAATTATCAAAATCAACTCTCAGTTCTTTCAGGTTGATTTGCGTAGGATTTCCTTCACTGTTCACCAAAGCTGAGGTGAATAAGCAACTGCTGTAACTTCAAAATAACAAAGTAACACTTTCTGAGAAATTCAAGTCTGGAACACCAAGATTTCATATCCTCCTTTTAAGCTGTGCAAAACGCTCGCCATAACCCTTTTTTGACGCATTTTACGCTGATAACAAGGAGAGGTTAACTTTTAACTCTGAAACGGTTACTTAATAAAGGTTCCTACACTGTGTGTAGCTTACTGAAAAAGGATAAAAACTATAGCTAGGTTTAAAAACGTGATCAGAATATGTGGTTCTTAATATCTAATGTATTTTTTTTCTGTAAAGAAGACAATAAATTAAATAGTATTTTAAGTAATACACAAAATCAAAATCAAAACTGTAACTTTTGAACATCCAGAGTCAAATAAAATAGATATATCTTAATCATTTCCACGCTTTCAAATCATACTGAGTGGTAAATGGTTTAGTACTGTTTGTGGGTATTTGCTGAAAAGTAACACTTTGACGCAAAAAAATGGCTAAAAGAAATCAACAGATTCTAAACCAAAATTAAGCACACCAAAGTATTCTTTTGTTTTCAAGTCCATGCTGTCATCCATTTTCGTATTCATTATTCATAATCATTTTAATTTTCCTTATGGATTTCTATATTTGTGGATTACTGTTCTACGAAAACTAAACATTTACTCTTGCCGTAGTCTAATATATAGATTTAGCCAAGCCTAAAAGCGGAGCCCCCCTTTTTGTTTTGTCTGTTTTTTGCTTTTGTTTTTTGTTTTGTTTTTTTGTTTTGTTTTTGCTGGCAGTTATTAATTTCTGAAAATACTCTCATCCAAGTCGTTTTATTAAAAAAAAAAACAAAGAAAAAGAAAAAAAATTCTTACTCCCGCTGAGTGTCGAACCCGGCTCGTCGGCGTGAGATGCCGGTAATTAGTCCACTAGGCCATGGGCGTTTGACATTGTTTTTCGTAGTTAATTTTAATACTTATTTCTTTCTTCGTGACAAGCTGCCTATCAGCATGAAAATGCTGGTGTTTTTCCAGGCAAAATGTGTTCGAAACGCCGTAAAAACCATGGTTGTGGACAGAAAAAACCAAAAAGCACTAGCTCTGCTATATTTGGCGTCGAAACCGCTGCGAAAAGCTGCGAACTCAAGCGGTGTGCCGACCGAGTTTGAACAGAACCGACGAGGCAAATTTGAACTTTTTGCCTGAACTTTATCGCCGAATTTCTTTCGCCTAGATTGAACTTTTCCCCTTCCACCAAAAAGACAACTGAGTGTTCTTTTGAACTTTTTTTTTCCACTAACAAATTTGTTTTTGACTTTTGTTGTCTTTGCTTGTTTTGCTACAACGCGGGTCAACATGCGATTTCGCGCCGAAAACACACGGGATTCAGCACAGGATTCTATCCAGTGTAGGAAGTGTATTGGTAGCCCTGTGGTGCGGACGGACGGACGGACGGATGTACGGACGGACGGTCACGTGACTACTACGTCACTACCAAAATTTTTTGGCTTGATAGATTACCAAATTTCCTTAGCAATGGAGCTCCGCTGACGCGCTAGCGCGCTGGCTCCGCTATAAACTAGTAATAGTTGACACTAGAGCTGCCCCCGCTGTTAAGAGCTTTTTTGAACGTACTTATTGATTTTGAAGGTTTCCTTTTTCTTGATTTACTTGGAAACGCTATTGTGTGGCATTTATGTTTCTGTAGTACAATTTAGGTTTTAGATTGTTTCTGCAGAAGCAAGCCAGATTTCACTGACATTTAATACGGGATCGTGCTTATTGAAACGCGTTGATCTCCAATGCAAAGCTCTATTTTTTCTGCCACTTCTTTGTTTGGGTATTGTTTGGGTGCAAATCAGTCGAACCTATTAATTGAATGAGGGACAAATTAGCAACTTCCTGCGACATAGAAATAATTTCCGTATGCGCAATGAAAACAAAGTACCACGAACGTAACTTTGATATAAAATGCGCTTTCTCGGAAGCATATTTTACATTACACGCAAGATTTTTCACAGAGACAAGCAACTACATGAATTAAATTCGAAATCAATCAAGTAAAATCCCAAAAGCGGCTATATTTGTTAATGTACTGAAATTTCATAGTCGCCCAAAACATCTTGCAATGTATTAACCTGAAAAGTTGTAACTAATTAGGTCGCGGCTCAACCTGCAAGTATACAAAAACTAAAAAATTCGACCTAGAATTGTCTCAAGAAATTCACTGTTTCCATGAGCTATTTCTGAGGGGAAGTGCTACAGTTGCTGTGTTTCCACGCGACCTAATCCAATCTTGTAACGCAATATTTCTCGCGAGTTTTAGAAAACATAACTGATGTCTGTAGGGTTTACTGGTGTTGAGATTCACTCGTTCGCTTAACAACGCTTGTTTGTTTGTGGACCGAGTCTTTCAGTCCCCCAAAGTGATTTGTGTCTGACAAATCGTTTCCAATCAATGATTTGTGTATCATGCGTGTCTGAGAAATAGTCGTACGTCTCTGAATCCAAACTTTGTTAGGCCAGAGAATTTACTCGAAATTTACGTTGGCTTCCTACGGGAATGAAATGAGGCAAACGGAACTAAAAACTTCAGTTTCTCTTCCGACTTCAAAACAGCTGCTCTGCGGGTTTATATACTGATGCTACGTCATCATTACCCATTTATTCCGTTCGGGCGTTTAGTGATGAAACGTCATCATTACCCACTTATTCCGTGAGCGCCCTGTTCTGGCAAATCGAGATTTGATCTGGTTATACTGTATATTTTAACTGTAAGTACTTTACTTCCCTTTACTTTATATACGCCCGAGCTATAAGGATGCTTCCTCGGGATTTTGCCTCTAGGCAAAATCCCTGCGGGGGCAATGATTATCACTTTACAGATAAACGAAATGGACCATGTAAGTATGTGTGTCGTTTTCCTTTAAATCCATTTGGAAACTAGACTTCTGTCCATTCCAGGCAGTCCGTTCATCATCCAGTTGTTTAGAAGCGGTTTTTGCCCGGCAGGTTACTTGCTCCAGGCTTCCGGTCTTAGCTCGGCCAAGCAAATTCTCGTCGAAAACTTCCGGTAACTACGCGAATTCTTCGGCCGTTTCGTGTTGTTTTACCACTTTGTCACCTAGGCTTGTAGAGGGTCAGGTGGGGCACGACGGCCGGGTCAAATGCCCCTTGGGGCTTTTTTTGTTGTGACATGAAGCGACGGGGAGCATTACTCCTGGATCTAGTCTATCACAGGATACCCAATATAAAGCGACTATTACTACTCTTTCCTGGATGGGATGCTAATCCATCACAGGACACCCAGCATGTAGCGATTAGCATAGCAGCATCACTACCGTCTTATGGATGGGATGCTACTGAGTCCATCACAGGATACCCAACATGAAGCGATTAGGAGCGTTGCTACTTCCCTCTCGATAGGAAGTCAATGTGTCGGAGGGTTACTTGCCAGGGTTTACTCGTACCCATTTTGTACACCTTTGTGGAAAGAGACACTGTGGAGGAAAGTTCTTTGTCTAAGGAAGCGACACAACGCGATGCAGAGACCAAACGTACGTTGAACCACAGACACCTTGACCTTCCGATAGAACGTTCGATCGAAACTGCAACGTACGAACACTACATCACCTCGCCTCTACGGGATTTGACGAAAACTGTTGTACGGACTCAAACCTGCCGGTCACTCTTGATTTCCTGTGCTGTGATAAGATGATAATGTTCTCTTCTCTCATGTGATCTGTCTTAATGTATGATTATATAAGTGGTATGTGGGTATGTCTTGGAATAGGTGAAATTCCTCCTTTAAATGCATTTGGCGGAACTAAGGTGCTCTATACAGTATTGGGGTCCTGTTGTGGTGTTAACATAGCTTTGTGTATCTCGTAGAACAGGCAGAATAGTTTACAGTCGGCTTCAAATCCTGTCCCCGCGATTCGAAGAGCTTGAAGCCTCCTTTCCCTGACTCGTTTTGCTTATTTCCTCGTCAGGGACAAAGCTTTTATTGGCGTAAGATGGCTCGGGCTGTCTGAATTGAACTAACGACTTTCTTTTCTTGAACTGCTTAGCACGGTTTTCTTTAGAGCTACTATCCTCGTCTCCCCTGGCTTCTGGGGGTAGCGTCTCCAAGAGTCTTTTTAGTTCCATCAGATGCTGTTCCCGCTGAATATGAGAGGAAAACAAATACGAATAGCTTTTTAATACCATTGAACCCCGATGTGCCCACCCAAAATATGTGTAGCACCAGCACCAACCCTAAAGCACTGTGTACGTCTCCTCAGATGATATCAAACAATTTCGGTAATAATCTCTGGGAATTGATAACATGGGGGAAAGGGCCTTGATGGGCTTCCAGCGAGAGACTGGCTGACCTGTGCGCCAGAGCTATTTAAATGTTCTGAAATACGGTAACGTTTTCACACAAAATTTGTCGGTGCTTATTCAACGATTTTGAGGCTTAAAGGGGCAGTATCACGAGGATTTTGCTCGCATTTGACCCCACTGAAAAGCCAATATATAGTCACATTAACATGTACGAAAGCCTAAAAATATTGGTCATTTTCTTGTTCAGACACCATACTAACTCAGTGAAGCTATTACTACGTATCTTTGGCCACGGATGGCCAAGATGGAAGTGGATTACATTTTGAAAACGTCTGGTGAACGTTTTCAAATTCTGTGCTTGTATCTTGCAAAAATCATTGAAAACTTATTATGGTTTGCTCTACTTGCAAAAATTCACTTGATATCTCCCTCGTGATGTTCCAGGAGCATTTTGTGTGTGAGTGAAGGCATTTAATCTCAATTTAGCGAAGTTTTGACGAAACGCGAGGAAAATCCCCGTGACACTGCCCCTTTAAATCTGTAAGGGGTCCTTTTTGTCATCTAGCGAGTCGTCTCTAAAGAGTGAGCACGGGGAATATAGGGAAGTCTGTGTGTACCTATAATTGAACTTTGGTGTGATGGGTTGGGGGGAGTCGGTTACGTAGGAAGTCTAGGGTGGGGTATTAACTGAGGGTGTTAACACAGGTATTTTTGCAAAGGTTGTGACTATGGGGGAAAAGCAGATCTTAGCAAGACCCATTGGAAAAACAAAAAATATGGGAAACCGCGCATTTTTTCAGAGATGATTAGCAATCATAATTCTAAAAAGTCAAAAATACAAGGAATGTAGGGTATTCTCTTTCTATCTCTGAAAAATGCGTGGCTACCCCCATCTGCTAAGATCTCCTTATTCCACATAGTCATAAGCCACGCAAAAATGCCTTCGTATTAGTAGGCAAATTGAAAACCGAATATCTCGAGCATTCTCGTTCCCAGAGCTGGATCGCAGCTCTGGGGACGAGAATGCTCGAGATGCGCAGAACGTATGCGCAGTAACAAAATGAGGCACCGTCCTTAATTGTAAACATTTTGATTTACAGAAAATTTCCAAACCAGATTACCTCAGCTAAAAGCTTTTTAAGTTGCGAATTCTCCATAGTCATACTAACAGCATTTTTATCCATGCTGGACATGGTCTCAGCGTTAGCATTGCTTTTGCGGGTCGTGCTGGCTTCTTCTCCACCGTCAGAAGACCACAGCTTTGTCGCCTGTAGCAATGATAATACAGTTTAACAAGGATCGTTAGTTTTAATAGCGGGGTTTTTATCACTGAAAAAATGATATCTTAAGTCACTGTTAAAACATCTTATCCATTGGTTCCCAACTAAATGCTTAATAAGCATAAATATATTGCTCGAAAGACTAGTTGCAGAAAGAAAGTTGCGAAAGCGTTTTGTATGATGTTTCATACATTTCACTTCCGAACATGACTTTTTTGAACAGTAGTCGGCAATCTTCGACAGTAGCGAGAGACAGTGAGATGGCGCCGGAGAGAGACTCAGCGACCCTCGGCAGTAGCGAGTAACTGTGGGATGGGGCCGGAGTGAGACTCGGTAATGTTCGGCAATGTGTATTTATTATATACATACTGAGATTTACCCACTGAAAGGGCGCGAAATAAATTTTCGTTCAGAAGCTGGTCTTAGTAGCTGAAAGCCAATCAAAAGTTGCGTATGAATTTTTTCACGTGTGAAGAAAACGATACGTCCAGTCAGGTGCGGTGCCGGGTATCATGTGTTTTGACGTGTGAGCCGTAACAAGGTGACTCCGCTCCTGGTGACTCTCATTCAGGCCGTTGCGCTTTTCAAGTCTCTCGCAAGCCAAGTGTTGAAGTTAACTTTCTTTTAACTCATGAAAAATATGAGCGAGAAAAGATTTGTTGCCCATGATACTTCGGTTGAGGATTATGTGGAAAGTCTCAAAAGCAAACACGAAAAAAAGAAGACGAAGCGAGATGTGAAATTGTTGGAGGAATTTTTGAGAAACGAAAAGAACGACGAGCGAGAAGTGCACACTATATAGCCAACAGAATCAAACAAGTATCTTGCGGGGTTTATTCGCTCTGTTAGACGTAAAGACGAAGAAGATTATGAGCCCTCAAGCTTAAGATGTCTTGTTTAAAGTACTGAGAGGTATTTGAAGAAAAATAACTACCCCGTGGTGAGTATCGTCAACGATAAACAGTTTGAATTCACTAGAAAATGTCTACAGTCAAAACATTTAACCTTATATAACTTACATCTTTCATAAGCTTTTGACTTGAATCTGTGCAACACAATTTGTCATTAAACAAGAATTTAAATCTCAGTATGTATATAATAAACATAATACATCATGGAAAGTGTATGCGTATACTCGTTGGTTTGTATCAGTAATCTCACTCGTTCGATTTCCGATACTTGACCAACTCGTGCGTAAATACCGTACGTACAAGTAGTCTATATATATAGTAAACGATGTGAGGTACCGCGTAGAACTCGTGAGGCGAGTAACTGTGGGATGGGGCCTGAGTGAGACTCCTCAATCTTCGACGCTAGCGAGTGAGGTGGCGAGAGGTGGTTAAATCTTTCCCTGAGCGACCACCACATACATGAGGAAGACAGAGGACGATCGCTTGAGAGACATTCTAAAAGCAGCCTTTGACTGAGAGCCGATTCAAGCAGGGTTTTGTAAGCATAGTTATGTGAGAGTAGTTCAACATCATCGCCAAGACATAAAAAAGTGAAGTCGCACACGGGCTGCATGCTACCCCCCAACCCCCCCACCCCACCCCCCCCCCCCATGACCAGTGCTTAGCTCCGGTTTCTTTAAAATGAAGAAAATAGAATTAGTTCTGCCCCCCCCCCCCCCCCTCCCTTACTTTCCTCTTGGGGGAATGCTCGTTCATGTAAGGGTTCATTTTTTCGCCGGTACCATTTTTTGCACCCGGGTTGAAAGCGGGGACGATATGAAGACCAACCAGTCTTGAACCAGCCGATCTTCCAACCATCCGATCGAAAGCAGCCTCGTCCCCAGGCCTTTATGGGCTATCGAGTGAAGTGGGACAGTGGAAGGCTTGGAAAGGAGCGCGATTTTCCCGCCGAGCTCGTCGGGTGACGGTGGGAACGAGGCTGGATCGAAAGTGGGACGCGCTAACACTATATCACCACGTCTCCACAATATCTCCAAGACGCCATGTGTTACGCTGTGCATGGATAAATGCTCACACTGCTTTCACCAACAGCCTGATGGCTAAACTTTAGAAAGTAAATGACTTGAGATTTGCCTGTAAGAGCTGAAGGAATCACTTACTTTGGGTAGAAACACGAAGCAGAGCGTCAAAGTGGTGCAGAAGATGGTAAAGACAGCAGTTATGGCAAACGTTGCGTTTTGGTGATCTCGAATGACAGACGTGATAGCCACACCAAGGATGGATAGTATCACCACGTTATAAACGGACATTCCTGAAAAAGAAACAAGTTTTTTAATTAAGATTGCTGTTTAGGCAAGGGCAATTCGTGTTGTCAGCGGACTGTTTTGATGTCCAGCTATTTATAATTAACTTGCAATTTTAATTTTAATCCTTTTAAATTCCTATAGTTTTCTCAATTCCCTTAGTATCATGATTCTCAGTTTCTTTCGATTGTTTTTGAGACGTCAATATAACTACGTATTGACGTCTCAAAAGCGAGCCAGGGATTGGTTGAAAATTTCGCGCCGGTTTTTGTTGGGCTCCTTCCATTCAAAACAGAAATTCAAAGTTTCTCATCAAAAAGCGGCCAAAGATGTAAATTACTTTGCCGTTTGAAAGATAAAGGAGAGCGATATTCAACTTTAGAGTCCACGTTATCGAAAAAACAAGGTAAGACGAGAATTAAAACGTGTTTTCGTTTGTTTTTGACAGTTTGTGTTTGTCGAGGTGCATTCTTGTCCCCAGAGCTGCGATCCTTTTGGCCTGCGCCACGGATCGAGACCTCTAACAGGGGCCAGGATAACGCGCAAGCGCAATAGCTGCCCATTTTTGTAACCGATGATAACCGTTATTGTTTCAAATTTCTGAGGCTGCGCACAAAAGCCGGAAGTCCGTGATTCGCGGACTTCCTGCTTCGGTACCTGCCAGAGGTCTCGATCCGTGGGGCTGACCACAAGGATCGCGGCCTCTGGGGACGAGAATGGTCGAGGTATTGAGGTGTTATTGTGCGCGCGCTAATCACGTAATCATGTTTGTGAAAAAGTTTTGAACGAAAAGGTCGTCGAGTTTGCGTCATTTTACCTGTTTTGTCGACTTCTAGAACCCTACAAAACTACATAAAGGTGCTACTTTGAATTTATTTATGTGGAGCACCGATTTATGGCGAGAAAAGTCCATATTTTGATAATTTTTCTGCAAAACAAAGATTTGATAGCGCGTACAAACGTTCGTGTTTAACACCTGACAATTTGTAAGAATTTATCTTTCAATCCGGGAATTCTCAGTTTTGCGTTTCTTTTGCCCGAAAAACGATTGAATCGTGATACAAAACTAATTGCGATTTTGAGACGGCAATTCTGCATTATCTTGACGGCGTTGGAAGAAAATATATTCTCCGTATTGGGCTCCGTCACTTCGCGACTCCGCCCAATAGGGAATATATTTTCCTCCAACTAGCCGTCAATATAATGCAGAATTGCCGTCTCAAAATCGCAATTAGTTTAAAGAATTGCCGTCTCGAAATCGCAATTAGTTTATATACTTGATTATTCATTCATCCCTTTTCCTTCTTTATACATTTCTGAAGGATATATGGTACCACGCACTACAACTTTGAGAAAACTAATGACGAAAAACGGCTAAAACGTTGGGAAAACGAAGGATTCAACGGTTACTACTCCCTGATCCAGTAGGATGAATCTGAAATGCAACTGTATGTATGTTAACAGTTGGAAGGACTAAGTAGACTTTACGGGTAGAAAAGGGAGGTTTTGGTTTCAATAGAACAATCTCTCTTTTTGTAACAAACTTGCTCTCCTAACTTGGTAACCGCTGCCCTCCCGCCCTACCCTCTACAATTCTTGGAAAAAAAACAAGTTTCCGTGAAACTTGAAACGCAGTGCTTAATGTAGTCAAATGGTCAGTTTGGAAGCAGGCTGTTGTTGTATTGGTTGAACTAATTCGATTCTACTAAACAGCGAGGTCCGGTTAAGGTAAATTTCGAACAAATGACATGGTGACCCCCACGACCCCCCTTGGCCACGCCCCTAAAATATTCAGTCAAGTCATTTTCATTTTTGTCTGCTATTAAACTCACTTAAAACCTCTTAACTGAGTCGAATTCGTCAGTTAAGTGTGTAACTTGTAAGCTATGTTTCCGCGTTAGACATTACAACCATTCCATGGTATAGAGTGTGTTCATGGCGGGCATGTTGGAGGAGCAAAACAGTAAAATCTATTTGCATAAAAATATAACTTTTTTCCCAGTGGAAACAAATTCTATTGTTTTCTCCTCCAGCATGGCCGCTGCGAACACACTCTATTGTAGATACACTGTTTTTAGGCTCCATTTAACTCGTAAAAGAGCTGTTTTAATTTCTAATTCAAAAATCCATCTCTTCATTAACCCTTATTTCCAAACCCAAACTTGTCCTCGTATACTGTGGTTCTGGCTTTTTAGTCTGGGTATAAAACTGCTTTGGTGTGACCATTCAAAATGCAAGCTTTTCAGCAGTTCCTCCCAATGTTTCTGTCTGTTTTTCAGTATTTTAGGGACGGGTCGCTATTTAGACGGGGGGAGGGCGGGTGCAAATGGAGAGAGGCCATGTTCAAATTCTCCTAATCCTCCCCTTTGTGAAGCACATTTTTTGTTGATCCTCCCCCCTTACCTCCTTTGTATAACAAAGCTCCCTAACATGCGTGCATAAATTTATGTGCCCCCCCCTTTTTTTCCCTGCATAAAAATCATTGACCCTCCCCCTATTTGTATCAGCCCTCCCTCCCCCACCTCTAAATAATGACTGGTCGCTAACGCAATGAATTTTGACATCTTTCTTGATTTTTCTCGATGATGCCCGCATTACTTGGCCTTAAACAACGCAAAAGCTAAATGCTGTCTAGCACTGAATTTAAAGTTGCGTTAAGAAACACTGAAAACATAGGCCCGCAATGCGTACATGAACTGTTGACCTTTATAGCACTTTTAGTAGCTCAGATTGCAAAGTTTTCGCAGTAAGAATTTTAACTAGCTATTGACCTAACTCCCAGTGTACGTTTATGTATCAGTTGTTAGAGCAGGTCCATCAGAATAGTACAAGTTGGAGCTTCCATCTCGTTCACACCTTATTTCTCTGCAACCACTTTGAAAGGCCAAAGTTGCTTCGCACATGAGAACGCTTCTACTTTGAATCATTTTTCCCGCGTTTTCTTAACCAGCATTTTTAAGAATTTCTTTTACGACTGTTGGCTAACTACAGCGCGGGTCACTTTTATTCTCACACACAGTTTAGACAGCTTATTACTGATTTAATCCGTGTCTGACTTATCATGAAAACCATAATTACATATTAGCTCTCTTTCCATCTGCTTGCACCACTTTGTTTTGGCATCGCTTTCTGACGCTAATTACTTCCTTTTCGATTATGTCGGAAATTAATTTCGAAAACAGTTCTTTAAGTAGTTAATGGAGTTTAAAACAATGACTTTTATACAACTCGTGTAGCTGTATTACGCAGAAAGAACCTGCGATCAGACTTAATTTCTCAGTGCCCTTGTTTTCTCTCAAATGAGGCCTCTTGAAGATACGGCTCTCTTTTCGTTTGGCGCTTGCCAATAAGGAAATATTTTACCAAGGGAAACAAAGACGGAAACAGCCTGATCAAGGTTAACGTGGAAAAAAGCTCTTAATATGAAACAACCATTGTTTTAGTTTCTAGAGTATAAAAGTTTTTGTTTCCTATCCTTCTACGCCCTTTTGAGTCTGCTCCTCCTGTATCTTAATGAGTTCCTTTTTCATCATGTTGAATGTTAAAACAATGACTTTGTAACGATGTTAAAGTTAATCAGCATTTCCTCCGAAACAGTGAGACAGTGAGGCAACGTCTTACAGTACTCTGGAAATTAACGAGTTAAATAGACCTACGAACTTAGAATTAACCAACATTTTCATAACAAAATGTAACAAGCGTTTTTAGCGCTTTATACTTTTGTCTTGTTTCGCTTAAAAAGGCTGTTGTTGCTATTAACGCCGCGTCTTTGACGTAAAATCAAAGCTTGCGTGCGAATTACTCAACTTTTTTGAAAATCGAAAATCGACCCAGTCACATCTTGAATTTTTAAATTCCGAAATTCCTAAGTTTTTAATTGCAAGAGTCATGTTGTTATATCTACAGGAAAAAAATCCAACCATTTAAAATAAAAGGAGTGTAATAGCTCGCCTGTTTCATAATTGCCAATTACAGAGTATGCCTGACAACCAATTTTCCTTTTTTAAGAACTGCAACAACATCGATCACTGATTAAATTCATAAGATGTTTGAAGCTTCACCCCTCCAAACTCTAAGTTTACCAACCAAATGCAGAACTAGTAGCAAGACGACAACAGCAGCTGCAAAAATGGATTGTTCAAATTCAGATAAAAGAAAACAGAACTAAATCCCTTTATATCTAGCCTGCAACATCGCCGGCGGTCACCGTTCGGCCCTTGCCTCACGCCAGGCTACACTACACCACTCCAAGCTCGGCGCGAATCCAAGCAAATCAAGCCGGATTGAAAACAAAAAACTTAGGCTGGTGTTTATGACAACCCAATCTAATTGAGGCGTCTTAGCTTAAAGGAAAACAACTTTATTTCTTTTGACATGTTACAACTGCCTTTCGCCCTTTGTTTTATTTCCACCTCGGTAGAACTTAAACAATAAATGCAATTTCTACTAGATTTCGCATGGCATACCTATTCTAGCTATCGTTTGGAACGCAGAGCGAATTTAAGAAAGTTACGTTGATGTAATTTTACAGTCAAGTTGTTCACACACATAATATTATGACTCATTTGTCGGTTTCTTCGATACGAAAAATTTCTTCAGCTTGCAAATGACAGGATGACACGAAAACTGGATTTTGTCTCTCCGCTCTTACGGGCATAGAAGCAGCCTCAGAAATGGGAGTCTGAATTTTACCTCGATTACGTTGCATTTCTCTCATCTCTGGCGGGCTGTTTTCTTGCTGTCGTAAGTGTAAAATCTCAAGAAAAGCTCTGCGCAGCTTCTTAACGCGCCAACAGTAAATAATTGGGTTTAAAAGAGATTTTAATAACGAGAAAGTCACTGCCCACTTCCAAAGAATGTTTCTAGGATTCGGCTCCATGGTGCTGTCTGAAAAGGAAGTCACCATGAGAAACAGTGAAGGCACGTTGGTTAAAATTAACGTACCCAGAATGATTGCGAGTGTATTGGCTGCTCGATTGTCTTTCTTCACTTTTTTCGCTTCCTCGTAGGATACTTGTTCGGTTTGAATGCGTTTTTTGTGCCGCCTCGTTTGCAAACAGATATAGACATTAGTGTAACAAATAACGATAATAAAGGTCAAGCCGATGACTGAGAATGTTGCAGTTACCAGCTGTAAATAGGCAAGTTTTGTTGGAGTGTCTACTACAGTCAAGACGATTTCTTGGATTGTCACTAGCACTGCCCAAGTCCAAGCGAGGGATACTCCTATTTTTAACCACTGTTTTGTCACTATGTCCTGGTATCTCAAGGAGTATTTGATAGCAATGTAGCGCTCTATGCTGATTAAGACAAGGTGATCGATGGAGGCAAAACTAATTCCTGCCAGAGCGACAGCGTAAACCTTCTCCAAGGCACAAAATGGGCCGACGCCAAGAATATTCTTCACTTCTACCGCTACATTCAAAGGCTGGACAATCATCCCGGACAAAAAGTCTGTTAAGGCCATGCACGCTAGAAGAACATTCGTGTTGGAGCGTAGCGGGCGCCTTGTTGCGACGGCGAAGATGACCAGCGCGTTTAAGAAGACGGTGGGAACGACGGCGACTGAATTGATACTGGCCACAGCAACTAGATTTTTAAACATGTTTTCTGTAAAGTACTTCCTTCGCCAAACGACATCGTGATACTGATAATTGCATTTTGTTCTGTCTGAGTTGAAAGAAGCCGTGGAATTAGTCGTCATTTTGTGGAGTCAAATTGGTATAGCCTCGCCCAAGCTCACCACTCGAGAACAAGCGGTTTGATGTTCAGTGGTTGCCCTGAGTTTAACTTAAACATCCACAGCTCTTTGTTTTGCATAAGTCGTCAGATGCATTTTAACTTGTGAGTACGGATTATAATCTGTTAAGTGGTTTTGGAAACTATAACATAAGAGACTTTCTCGAAAGAGAAACTTTTAAGCTTTAATTTTAATGACTTATTGCTGCTCTGCAAGTCGTGTCTCGTTTGGTCATTGTTCAAACTCCATTAAACACTTAATCTACAGTTTGCTAAATAAACTTGTCATTAATCGAAAATGAAATTACTGAGATGAAACAATAATGGAGAGTTGTGAAACGAAAAATAGAGCATTCTTTGAAAAATGAGAATATAATTTATCCTCAAGATAAGAGTACGTTCAATTGGGTTAATTCCAGAATTAGCATAAACGGAAAGATCACAGCACAGAATTGAGAGCCATTATTGATTAACCAAATGCAGTTTGTGCCGACAAGACTTATCATATTATGGTTGAAATATGTCTTAAAAAGTGCCTTTTCAAGGCTCTTCCAGATATTCTTACTCCTGAATACTGTAGCCAATCAAATCTTACGTGCAACTGAGATATGGTACTTATCCTGCAATATGTTTGAGTTCTTTGGTCTCCCAAAGCAACATTTCTCCTAAGCCGACGCTTAGTCTAGGTCCCAAAAACACAAACTAATACTGCGTATGAACCTCCCTCAGTGCAAGGACACTACGACATGAACTCAGTATGCGGGGCAGGGTGGGAGAACCCGGGGAGAAAAGGCGGGAAGTGTACTGGAGGCGTCAAAAGAGGGGGCGAGAAGCGGGATTCCCGAGGTGGTAGGAAGCAGGAGAAAGAAGGGAAAAGAAATTACACAAAGTTGCAGAATATTTTGCAACAGACACTGGAAAAAGACGTGGGAGCCAACAAAGGTGAGACAATAACCGGGATGAAGGGGTACGGGAAGGGGGAAGTTTGAACCGCCCTGTCCTCCCCCTCCCCCCTCCCTCCCTCACAGACACATCTCAGGCACATTAACACTGCATGTTTAATCTCCCATAAATTGACATCTCTCTTAAGCGAACACTCATACGTACCCCAACCACACACAAATACCACATTTTAATCTCCCATACTTGGACACTTTTTAACGGTCCTATCTCCATACAAGCACTACATTTCAAACTCCCATAATGGACGTCTCTCTTTCGTCGACATTCGCTCTTGGTCCTAGCAACACACGCACAAACACCACCCTTATCACTTCCCGTATTGGACACCTCTCCTAAGCATACACTCTGTCATGATCGAGCCGAACCACAGTCCTGATCCCAACATAAGCAAACAAAATAGAAAAAAGTAAAAACGTACCTATGTATCGCGAGTCGTTAAGTGCAGGTATTGTAACGCCACGTGTCTCCCAAGCTAGAAAAACGCCGAACACCAGTAATAGTCCTTTGAAGGCGTAAACTGCTCCCAGCCAATACGAAAGTTTCTCGGATTCACAGTGTTCCACCATTGGAATAATTTCTTTGTCGTCCTCTATTCGCATCTGGAAGAAATAGACATCATCGCCTACTTAGCTCAACCGCTGTTAAAAGTCGCTGAACAGAACGCGCAACCGTTTTAAAAAATAGAAGATCGGCACACACAAAGGGGCTTGTCTCGGATAAATCTCAT
Source organism: Siderastrea radians (assembly GCA_964017195.1). Classification (NCBI taxonomy): domain Eukaryota; kingdom Metazoa; phylum Cnidaria; class Anthozoa; order Scleractinia; family Rhizangiidae; genus Siderastrea; species Siderastrea radians. Next base: position 34,595,509 of record OZ024895.1, read on the forward strand.
GAAGAAGTTTCTTCGTCTGAACGACTCATTTTAGTACTGAAAAAAAGCTGGTCGTGAGTACTAAACTTCGGTTTAGCGGAGAATCCTCGCATTTGATGCAAACTAGTTTTAATTATAATCTTGTATGTACCGTTCGAGAGACAAGTCTCGAAACCAATCCGCCACAAACTGAATCGAATGGTCCCTACAACAAGTCCCCTCTCCCCTGTAGTGTAGTTTCGAGAGACGTGTCCCCATGACACAGTTTTTTAACAAGTCCTTCCTCTAGTCCTCTCAAGTACACAGGCCTCATCCCTTCGCGTGCACCGACCTTAACATCTTTCAAGCGCGCAAGTAAGTAGAGGCTCCAGAGGCAGCGTTTGCTTGTTTAAGCCTGGGATACAGGCTGAAATGTGTAAGAGAAATTTGATTGGTAACCTTCTCCTCAAACTGTCGATAGCCAGTATGCATCGGCTCGATTCCAGTCCACAAGGAGAGGACAAAAATATCCAGCGACACGAAAGCCGCCACCATCAGGAACAAATGCTCGTCACGGATGACCTAGAGACAAATACGAAGAAAAAAGATTTACTCAGTCAAGGGAATGAGGCTTCTCGATCAGTCAATAGCATTATTCTCTTTTCATTATCTCAATTCTCTTTTTATTTTCTTTCATTCATTCGTTTTGCAATATCAGAATCAGCGATACCCGCTTCGGGATAGTTTGGATAGATTACCTCGCCTAACTCAGACAGTTGTTTGGAAAAGGCGTTCACTAACAACAACAACAACAACAACAACAACAAGCTTTATTTGCATGACTATAACAAAGTATTACAGTATTGCAAAAGCCACTTAAAATTCAATTATTAATTACTTACTTAATTAAAATAACTGAAGAGATTACAACCATTTCTTATTTTTAACCATTCGGAGAGGCAGCCATTGTAACTAGTTTGTCTCTCTTTTCAAAGCGTGACGAGATGAATGAAGTTAATTGAGTATTTATAAAATAATCAGTACAATTCATAAGATGTGACAATAAGGTCTCATGTGATAATAGTCGTAGAAATGGGATTTTAGGTTCTATTTTAGAAAAGAACCTGTCTCTTATCGAAGAACAGCTCGGGCAATCTAGTAAAAAATGAGATTCATTTTCAATTTGTTACAATTGCAGAGACTACATAACCTCTCATCACGAGGTATTTTGTCGTATCTACCTGTTTCAATCCGAAGTTTATGACTGCTAATTCTCAGTTTTACTAATGATTTTCTAGATGGGTTCTTTCTTGTTAGATCTAGGTAGGCAGAAAGGCTATAAGTCTTTTTGAACGTGTAATAAAAACTAAGTTTTTGCAAATGTTGAAGGGTTTGGTTCCAATAAGAGATATATTTCTTTTTCATGAGATCTACATATTGTTTGATTTTACCTTCATTCAATGAATTACAATTAAAGTCACAGAAATTATAAAAGTCAGTCATTTTCATGAGACTAGAGTAAAAACTATTATGACCGGTTATAATGAATGTCAATAGGGGCGTTTGTTAGAGAGGGGCGCTGATAGCCAAATGCCCATTTAACGCGTTTGCTGGAGAGTGGGCGCTTATTAGATCAATTACAGTGACGGTAGGTTGGCTACTGATAAAGTAAACCTTCGTGGAGAGAGGCGGTCATTAAGCACACAACGCTTTAGCCAGTGGTCCACCCTGGTGCTCTGGACCTTGCGTTTGACGTGAGGCGCATTCGAATATAACGACTCGAAAACTGGCGACAGAGCATTAAGTGAAATTGAGACGAATGTTTCAAAAGGCAAATTCTTCCACCTTTTCTGTAAAAAATGTATCCACTACACCGACAAAGAGAATTTTTAAACGTTAACATCCAGGTATAAATAGCAAACTCACCTTCTTTTTTGGAGTTATGCTCTTAAAAATGGCGTGTACTCGCCATGTCTTAGCAAACATTGCACCAAACGCCAGGGTAAAACCAATGGACATAATCCAGGCACGAGCCTTGAAGAAAACCAAAATAGGAGTGAGAACAGGTTACATTTACCTTACAAAAAAAGGTGACGCACTCGTTTCTAAACGCAGGTAACTGAACACATCGCACTTGCTTAAAGTTGTTAAGAGGCTCTGACTGTAAATATCGAGAATCGGCGGACAAGCTCAGAAAATCGAAAATCCTGATACCTTGCCAGAAGAACACTTTTGGGGAGCTATCTCCGAAAATATTACTTAAACCTTCTGGAATTCTATTGTTTTCGGGAAATTCGGAAAAACGGTTTTGCTTAATTTATTACGCAATAATCAGGCCTAAAATTAAGCAAATTGAAAGCGCTTGCTTTTAAACAGTTTGCAACACCAGAAAACAATTTTAATTCTAAATGATAGCAATACTCTTATACTTACTATCAATGGGAATTGCATGGAGTTTTGCTTTATTTATATGGTTTGGTGGTACTTTGAAACAAAGGCATTTTGCGCACTTCGGAAAAAGGCAAAAATTGGTAAACTACAGAGGCTTAAAATGGGTCTTGGTATGTCTAATATCGAATTGAAATAAACACTGTGTTAAGTTTGGCCCTACTTCTATTAAGATATGAAATAAAAAATCTGGGCAATTCAGGCTCGCGCTGACAAAAAGAAAAATTCGCGAACCAGTGTTGCCAAAATTTGCATAATGAAATGAATGAAATGAAAAGTAGTAGTTTGGTGAGCTCAATTTAGAGGATTTTATTCACTGAAGACACACAAAGAATGAACTAAAACATTCCTCCAATCTATTCTTGCATTGTTTTGGGCTTATACTATTTCTACGTAAAACTAAAGAGAAGGAGAAGAAGTTTTAAAAGTTCTACACAAGCTGTTGCGTGACTTGTGTCTCGTGAATATGTTTTGTCAATTTGTCAACCTACTTATGGCAGTTTTTAAATGCGGTCTCCTACATTGGCCGCTGTTTTATGCATGGCTAGTTCTCCAGCGAATACCATACGCATCCCTGTGTTTCGGGCATACTGCCATGTGCAGCTGATATTCTACTGGGACGAAACTTCCGACAGGCAAGTCTGGAATTAGTTTCGTATACATGTGACACCATTCTCTTCGAGAGAAGAAAACTGCGACATAGTATGTTGTTGTGGACGTGACTCGATCGCTCTTTTCAAATGGCTACTAAGATTTTGGGCGACTTTTTGAAATACACTATTTTGGCCAAGAAGGAAAAGTGCATCATTATTATGATTTATACGTATTTGTCAAAAAATGCGCTGTTTCTATCAATATTAAATGTCTAAAAAATGTCTAAATGTCTAAAATTAAACGCAAACCACGAACGTCCTGGCAGCGGGATCGGTATTTATGAGTTCTTAATGCGGCTGTATATCTAAGAGATATCGATACACAGTTTGTTTGGTTTTACTTTGCAAAATCGCTGAGAACTCTTTCACAGTTTTGGAGGAAAAGATTTTCATTGAAGAACATTTTCACGTTTGCATGAACGTGAAGTGATCGGTTGCGTGACTGGATCATTACGAGTGGTACTCTGTGTTCCTTACCTTACACAGCCATTTTAGCTCTCAATTTATAAGCGTACGTCAACTTTAATGATTTATAAAAGGAACGGTTTGGATTTTCGAGAACAAAGTATTTTCCCAAAGAAACTGCAAATAACAAAGAAAGGCCACTGGTGCTGCAGAGTATAGACATCTGACAAAATATGATAAACCTACTGCACTCTAGTTTCACCAACAATTTTCCAGATTTGTTCGTAATTCTTCAGAACGATAAATGAAGATATGATACCAGCGAATGCATCATCTAGTAGAAAGACCATCTGAAAATAGTTACGGTAAACGATTTGTCATATTTCAAGTCGTCCTTCCATTACAGTTTTTTTTTCTATTATCCAAATTATGCAAATTATGGCAACACTGGTTCGCAAATTTTTCTTTTTGTCAGCGCGAGCCTGAATTGCCCAGATTTTTTATTTCATATCATAATAGAAGTAGGGCCAAACTTTATCACAGTGTTTATTTCAATTCGATATTAGACATGCCAAGATCCATTTTAAGCCTCTGTAGTTTACCAATTTTTGCCTTTTTCCGAAGTGCGCAAAATGCCTTTATTTCAAAGAACCACCAAACCATATAAATAAAGCAAAACTCCATGCAATTCCCATTGATAGTAAGTAGAAGAGTATTGCTATCATTTATTACCGTACCCAAATTGTGAATTAGCCAATCAGAAGCCTTGTTTACTGTCATGATTTTCTACGATATCAAGTCACTGACCTGATATCCTACGATATCATGGACATTTTCTGAAACTCGCACTTTTTTGCAGACTTTAGAGATGAAAACTACAACAGAAATACAACGAAACGCAAAACTATTACATTTGTTAAATGAGAAAGTAATTTTTTAACGCTAACAAAGAAAAAAAAATTCAATTTTGCGGCAAAATTGGACGCGGCTACACTGGCCGGCGCTGGCGTGTACGTTTACGGACAGCGCTCGAACTTTTTCACTTCAAAATGGAGCAGCATTTTTCAGATTTCTCTCTTAATTTGGACTTCCAAGATTCCGAAATTGAAACTCCAAACAAAAGAATTATAAAAATAACAGATGAGGAGTTAGAGAAGAGTATTGACGCAGTATTCTTCTCACGGTTCACGCGCTATATGACAAGAACTCCTGATTGATCACGGTAACTGAAAAATATCGCCGGGTCTTACGACGAATTTAGGTACGGTAAATACCTAATCGTACCTTTTTGGTACGCTTTGGCAGCATATCAGGCTAGTTTGGTCTCACCATGGGTATTTTGGCTCGACTGCGTCTCACCAAAATACAAACCATGGCTCGACCAAACTCGCCTGATATGCCACCGAAGCGTACCAAAAAGGTACGATTAGGTATAAAAATTAAAATTGTTTTCTAGCGTTGCAAACTGTTTAAAAGCAAGCGCTTTCAATTTGTTTAATTTTAAGCCTGATTATTGCGTAATAAATTAAGCAAAACCGTTTTTCCGAATTTCCCGAAAACAATAGAATTTCAGAAGGTTTAAGTAATATTTTCGAAGATAGCTCCCCAAAAGTGTTCTTCTGGCAAGTTATCAGGATTTTCGATTTTCTGAGCTTGTCCGCCGATTCTCGATATTTACAGTCAGAGCCTCTTAATACCTTGCGGTCTAATGCCTAAGAAACCTTTGGCTGTTGAATTCTTGTACTTTTTTTTGGAACTGTGAACTGAACGTTAATGGTATTTGACAAAATTCCACTCAAGAAAATAACTGAAAACCGAACACAATTACAAGAAAGCAAAGCTAATCAGCTTGGATTTCATCCACAGACTCAAAAGCTAGAACCACCTTGCACAGTGCGTAATAAACAGCACCACAAGATAGCATACTCAGTCTTTCATTTAAATGGACACATTCACACAGTCAAAACGTTACAACCACCTTCTACAGGGTAACAATGAAGCGATTATGTTAAACAATACTCAACAATAAACCCATTCAGTTGATAGGTCGCATTTCAGTCAGCTTAAGTCACAGGTGATTATGACAACATATCACGTAACTAAAAAAGAATAAAAATTGCTGTGTAATATCGAACTTACAATGCACACTTTTCCGTATTGCTCAGTAGGTACCAGTCCACCATCCAATCCAAACAAAATCACCGAGAAATACGTCATCATACATCCCACCACTATGACGTTATTAAGGCGAGGACTCGACATCTTGATAATCCTAGTGGTATCAAAGATAATTCACATTAATAATTCTCCCGAATGAAAACCTTTAAAGCTATTTGTCCAACGTAACAATATTAGTGTCGGTACGTATGCTTGTCAGCCGTGCGCGAAATCGGCGGTTTTTTCCGTCCTCCTGACGTGACTGCGACGTACTGTTCAACTGTCACAGTACTGGGAGCCTTACCGCTGCCACTGAGTTTATAAAAATTTTTGTAAAAACTTATTTTTCGTCTTTTGAACAACTTTTTCAAGGCTTCCGTATTACCTGGCTACTTAACTAAAAGTGTAAGAGGCGGATTTGTGTAGTTTCACACTGATATGCACTCGCAGGCGGCCTATCACCTGGAGCACCTAACCCCCGTTTATTCGCACAACGGCTTTTTAGCAAGTTGGCTTATTTTTAGATAAGCCCCTCTCTCGGCTTTAGGTGGTATTAAGCTATCTTCGAAAGCAAAAAATCTTCATAAACCTTCGGTTCATCTTCGGAAGACTTCGGGTTACCTAAAAATAACTCATCTTAAGAAAACGCCGATCACGAATGAGACGTACTATGGAAGTTGTACGCTTCAGGTAATGGGCTTCTGCCACTCGAGACTACTCTCATTCTGTTCATCCAGGATAGTTCTTGGATTTGAAATTTCGTTGAAGCGGAAGCCATCAAAAAGTTGTCAGAAACTAATCAAAAATTTTGTTCAATTGACAACGGACACGGCGCAAGCAGAAATGACCAGAACTCTTACTACAGAGTGCGGTCTGCTCAACGGTAGACGGTTGTTGAAGTAGGGGATAAGTTTTGCTATACCTTCTTTCACGGTACAGAAAGTTAATCAAAAGAAAGAAAATCCCCAGTAGAATTCCAAGTACAGCTACAACTGCCATAAAAGCGTACAGTCCTGTCGAAACTGATTGCAGCTCTGTCTCGCGAATAGTTCGATCGCTTGGCGGACCAGAGCCTGTCGTATTTAAAAGGAAAGAGTATGTTAAGTTATAATAAATGTTTATTGAAAGTCTAATGAAAATAACGATCAATCCGATGAAAACCTACTATGATAACTTTGGAAGATATAAAAACAGCAAAAATTCTTAGAATTGGCCTCAGTTAAACTATTTCGAACAAGGTTAAAACGGATCAAACTTGAAAAGCTTAAAATGCATGAAAAATGGCGAAGAAAACTTGATTACGGCAATTTTAATAGTCTCATGAAACTGAACTAACCCTGCCATTTGATTGGTTCCCGCTTGTTCATGATAATGGTATCCGTTGTGACGTCATAGACACCAACTCTTTTACTTTCACCATCTAAAAATGAAGAACGAATTAAATAAAATAAAATGAAATCCTAAGTGTGACAAAATAAAATTACGCGTTCTCTGATTGGTTGAATATCTGTTTCAGATGACCTTATATTTAACTTCACTGACTTTATTTTATTAAAGAAATTGACAGTAGCCTCTGTGTGTAATAAGCTTACGAATTCCCAAAATTTCTCTCATATTTGCGTGTAAGCGTGCTTTTACTTCCACGCGCTCAGATTTTTGACTGCTGCCTGTGAACATTATTACCTCCCTCGCCTTTTAAAGCAGTCAAACCTGTGGCGCATGCGCAGTTCTTTCTAAAAGGTTGCTGTGGTGAAGCCAACCAAAAAAAAAAAACAGACAAATGTGGAAACTACCACATGACTGAAAGTGCAAGATGATTAAGTTTAGTCTCTTCAAAAATTAGTAACTGTAAACCAGTTCTGTGCGCGTAAAATGCGGTTTGTAAGGTGTACATCTTGCGACGTTTTATTAACAAACGTGAGGCTGGACCTTAAGTGCTTGGCACCGCTACGTTGAAGTTTTACGTTTGACGGTTTTGTGGGCTCCTCAGTTGTTATTCCTGGATTACTTACCTTGTAGCTGTTCAATTTGAATGTAACCAACTCTTTCGCCATACTTTGTAAAAGAAACTTGACCCTGAAATTTGACGACAAGCATTCTTTAGCCCGCATCTTGTTTAGCGTGTTAGTTCTATAACTTCTGTGATTACTGCGCCTTTCCATACATCTCCATAGCGTGCGGATTCTAGAATTCAAAGCTCAACCGACAAATGCGTTTTTCGCTGCTGTCAATCAAATGTTCGGCGGCTCCTCCCAACTTCCGACTACTGCCGAGCGCTGTTCGTATTAAGGCGCAGTAAGGTAAGAAGCGCCTGCCAGCGTCAGGAATGAAGTTTAATTTACCGTTACTCCCAGGAAGCTGGTGTTGTAAAATGTGTCCTCAAATACATCCGCCATTTCTTTGTCCGTGTATGTGAAGTTCTCCAAGAATTTGCCTCGCTCTTCAAAATAAAAGGAAAATTAAAGCGAATCAAAATAATTCATTGAATATACTCTTGACTAATCCCTGGCAGGTATAAAGAAATCCGAGAGGTGACTGTTCCACCCAAGAAGACGAACAGCTTCCATATTGTCGGTGAAAGAACTATCCATGATTTCTGTTCCCTGTAAATTTATTTGCGGGCGCGATTACGAAGAGAAGGGGGTATGTAGTTCCCTCTAAATTTTGATATCATTTTTTTAAACCCTAGCTAATCCATATCTAAACTCCAAAGAATGTTTCCCTTATTCAGATCAAAAAGTAAAAATCTATACCCTGTTTCAGAGGAGGAGGCAAAACATAGACTGATTTTAGACCAAAACGGCTCAAAAACTACACCTTTTGTGGATGCACATATCTTTTTTAGCTTCTATAAAGCGGCTTTGCCTCCTACTCATTATTAGGTCGGTTGACCTTGTCCTCCCGAGACATGGTGTTCAGTGCCGACAAATCAACGTAACCCGAGATTCTGTGATGTAGGGTTGGTATCTTGTGTTCTCATGGTCGACTCAGGAAACAAAGTTTTACAGACTGACCCGACTTGCCTCCTAATCATTAGCTAAGCTCCTTTTGCATTGGATTGGACCTTCATATGTCCGATAGTGTAACAACTCTTAGTGCAAATGACCAATTAAACTCAATCAGTGCATTTGCATGATCGCGCATGATAACAAAATTTACCTGCAAGTCGCTGTGCAGAAGTGTTCAACACCAAAGCTATTGCCCAGGCCGCGTCATATGCAAAGGAGGACTCGTGACGAGCGTGGATTCTGGTTAGACTCTTGAACTCTTTGGCATACTGTTGAGCTGTCTGAGAACGAAAAATGAACACTATATTGTCATTCTGTTGGCAAAGCTTCACAAATTGTAATCCACTGTTTCAGCGGTGTGATCCATCTTATCTGCTCTTTTCGGTCTTTTCATTCAGGTGTATGTTGTACATTTCCATCTCCAGCTAAGTTAATCTAGTTAAAGGCGCTTTCCAACACGGCAAAATTACTTTGCATCCTCGTTTTCGCGAATACCAGTCAACGTCCTTGAACGTTGCAAACCGAAACAGCTGGCCAAACGTGTTGGCAAAATTGGGTTAGCGTCCAACAAAACTACTCTCTATCCTGTCAAAATTTTAAACAAAGTTCAGTTGCGTCTCCAAACTCAGATGTGAGTGTGAATGTTTGTTAAACATGCCTTGTTTACTTTTAGCTAATTTCACCTTGCGCACTCTTCACGTGAGTCTAAAATGGCGTTTGCTAAAGAAAAAGTCGATCCACCTCTTTTTACTTTATCAAAGATATTTATGGTAACTCTGAATGGTCACAAGAGCAAATGGCAGTAAATAGCACTCTTTTCATATATAAGAATCTTTTTTATAAGAATATTAGGGCTGAAATTGGCGAAATTGTAAGAATATGTTAAGAATATACCCAAGGCTGAGATTATGTTAAGAACCCTTTTTTTTTTCAATAAAATCACACAATGTTTTTAAATGAACTTTATTTTGCCATTGAAAAGTACCGAAAATTCTTCCCTTTTTCTAACAAAACTAGCTAACAAAACGAAGAAAACTAGTCCTAGACATATGATCGACATATACAATACTCTGTAATCTAAGAATGTACACAAGAATATTTTCAGCCTTAAGTCGGCAGAAAAATAAGAATATCAAGCCTGGGCATGAAAAATATACATTCTTATGTTAAAAAAAAAACAAAGAGTGTAAGAAACTTCACTGATCCATGTTTAGAGGCTTAGAGGTTTGTCGAAGAAGACAACCACGTTTGCCCAATTTTAGAGCCTCCACGTTCGAATTTGCCAACTTTATATTGCCGGATTAATACGCCTTAAGATCCCCTCTGACTCAGAAAAGGTTCTTTTCAAAAGAAAATATCAATTCCTCACCCAACCAGACACTGTTTTTTCCTTAGAAGTGATTTCATCCTCATTTAACTTCATGTGATCCGTAGCCAAGTATCCCTCAACTGCTTCGCCCATTTCACGTGCATTGCACGTGATGTGTTCTTCATCCAGGCCCTTCTCCCACCACTTGTCCTCGTACCACCCGATGATAATCCACACGTATCGTTTACCATACATTCTCTGTTTGTACGCCTGAAGAAAATCACAATCAACGCCACTCATCAATAACTCAACGTTCCCAAGCGATCGATGATTGAAAATGCTTGTTAAATGTACATAAATACTCCTGAGATCCCTCTCTACAAAAAGTAAGAAGAAATCTAAGCCATACCTCACAGAAAACATGCCTGGCTTGTTCTTCGTAAAAACTACCAATGATGATTCTTGCGTCTTTTTCCTATAATATAAATACAGAATGCTATAAATAAGGGAAATTATCAGACAGTTAATGCTATAACAGAACAGTTACAAAATGCTCTTAAACCCGCGAGCTCTCTCTTTTCCCCTCCCACCCTCCCCCCCAACCAATCCCTTGGAGTGAGGGGGAGGGGAAAGGAAAGGCAGGTTCAAAACGTAGCAGCAGATCTCCTTTTTGTAGATTTTTTCGATGATTACGAGATTATTGCACGTGTGACTATAGTTGGCGCCAAAGGAATACCTTCATAGATCGCAGTTGTGTCTATGCACTTTTCCTATGGATGTTTAATGCACGCAGGCTACCTCAATAGTCTTAACACGTACAAATCTTATAGTATTGGGCAGCATTTGTCTACGCCTCCTTATAACAGTGCACTCCATCGCAATAAATCTTCTTTCTAGCATGCGTTACCTTGATGCTCGCTAGCTGATTGGCTGGATTTTCCGTGAAGCTTTTTCCTGCTACGATCTCTATGTCCAAGTCTTGGAGAAGCTTGTGAAGTTTCTTGGTGGCCTAAATGAAACATGGCCTCCTTTAATACTTAGTATGCAGTTAATTTCTCTTAGTCACCACTCTTGTAAGCGATCATTTCCACTACTAAGTAAGCTAATAAATCTCGTGGACTCGGTTCTCTGAAAACATAGCATCTTGTAAGTGTCGCCCTCCCCCTTAGCAACCAACTTTGTGAAATCCCGCTTGAATTAGTTCTAAGTTAAACTGAACGCCGAAGCCTTATAATTACAGGCTTTAAAGTCAGAATGCTGATTTCAACAATTATTACTGAAATACATAAGGTTTAGAAGGGCACTGAGGCACTCTGCTCCAGTTTCTGTACAAGAAGGTGAATAGGAGCATTACTATCCCTACCCCTCCCTAGACAGGAGCAATTCTACCACTCTCATCCAAGGGGGATAGGAAGATACTGCCAGCATTAACCTTTGGCCAGGAACCATTTACAGAGAGACAATGTGGAGTAAAAAACCAGACAAGGAGTTCCATATCCCCTTCAAAAATGATGTACCGTAATGATTCGATTCAGCGCCCTCCTTCCAATAAGCGCCCACTTTCTATTAAGCTCTGCTCCTTAAGCGTCGTTTTGTTAACAAGCGTCCCCATGCCAACAACCGCCCTCTTCCAATAAAAGCCCTTATTGCAAAAAGTGACATTAAAGATGAAAAATTTGGATTTATCAACTGAGTTGATAAGGTAAATTCTTGGTCACCGTAGAGAAATTGAGAGCTGATGTTTCGAGCGGTAGCCCTTTGTGACCTTCGTCAGAGCGAATCAAGGAACTGTGGGTTGTGTAAATATAACTTCCGCAAGTTATCTATTGCAGAACATGCAATTTATGCAAAAAGATATACATTGGCGAAATAGGGAGAGACTAGGCAATCGTTTCCACTAACACCTACAAGACTTCAAAAGAAATAACAAGGAGGCATCCAAAATGGCTGCCCGATACTTCAATCTCTCTGATCATTCTAGCCAACACGTGAGGGTCTGCGGCCTTTCCCTACATCAGGGTAACACGGAATCTAAAAAATCTAGATCTAGATTTTTCAAATCAAGCCAAGTCAACACGCTTAATCCCCACGGTATCAATTAACGCTTTTCATTCAACTAATAAGCGCCCCCTTTCCAATAATCGCCCTCCCTTAAGTTGCCAAAAGTAAATTAGCGCCCCAGGCACTAAATCAAATCGTTATGGTATTTAATAATTGTTGTAGCAAAGAAATAAACCAAACCAAGTACGAAAACAACACGATGCAGAACCTAAGACTAGTACAATCGACGTGACAATCTCTAAACCGTCAGGCCGAAATCGGGCTTTCACGAAATTATATTTTTTTCCTTACCACAAAAACCTATCATTTGACATACCTGTGAGAATATCCCTGATGGCTCGTTCTGATGCAGGGTGGCGACTCTTTTCCATCCATATTTGATCAGCAATGCTGCTCTTGCGGGATTAAACGCGGAGTCCGAAGAAATCGTGCGGAAAAAACGAGGATACAATTCTCGGTTTCTCAGAACTGGGGATGTTGATGCATAAGACACCTAAACATCATAAAACAGAGTTACTGAATGACATGATTAAGAAAGGGGGACCAGCGAGCAGGCTCGCAAATAGCCGCTCTGCCGCCGTGATACTCGCGCCATTAACACTAGGTGAGCCTGCTCTTGTAGAACTTTAAAACGTGCTCCAAATTCCAACGTTATCCTTTTGTACCTTACACCAAACTTTAAGAAGCCTTAGTAAAGTTATGGGTTAGATTTAGACGAAGAAATTTTTGTCGTATTCCAGTCGTATTATTGTCGTAAGCATGTCCCATGCGTTAAAGTTGTACCGTTTATATCGGCCCATAGGCCGTAAAGCAACAAAGTTTCACTTCGCTCGCCGCGCGCAAAACATGAAGCGCTACAACTGTATTCCGCTTTGTCGTATTAATGAACATAGCTCACTTGCAGTAGGTTCCAGTACTTTGAGGTATCGGCTATCGGTTGAGAGACTGGAGAGAAAGCGGCTCCCAGGAGCATGATTTTCGTTGGCTCGTTGTAAATATGGTCGTATAAAATGTGCATACCGACTCCTGGGTCACACTGAATCGCAAAAATAAAAATGCAAGAAAAACATAAGCAACACACAAACAAGTGTAATGACAGACCTAATAACAATGCCTCAACTCTTATCAGAAAAGTGCAAAGTCCTGGTTAAACGAGAGTTCAGTCTTACTCTTTCTAGACCTGCGATTCTCATGCCCTTTCGTCAACTCTCACGCTCTCTCATCGACCCTGATGCGCTCTCACCTAACTTATGTGTTCGCATCAGCTCTAGTGGACTCTCGTCAACTCTCATGCACTTTCGGCTTTCGTGCGCTCTCATCGACTCTCATACGCCCACAGAGCACACGCATAGACTTTCATGTGCTCATAAGGCATAACTCCTGTGTCAGAGCGCTAGTCACGCTACCTTCAAAACCTTCTTTGAAAAAAAAAACCTTTGTATTGACAAGTACCAAGATTTGAACCGAGATTGTCTAAGATTAACTAAAAACTGAATAGCCAAACTGCATTATAGAAATCCGTTACCCAAACCTTTGCATCGTTAAGTACCGAGATTGTCGAAGATTACCCTTGCATGGCTAAGATTTAAAAATTTTAGAAAATTAACTCGTGTGCTACACTGCATTCAACAACTCTTTTCCACAAACCTCTGTATCCTTAAGGACCGACTGGAGATTCCGAAGATTAACCGAAGACTTACGAATTTAACGAAGACAAACTGTGTCAGTGACACAAGACATTCGACAACTTCTTTGCACAAACCTTTGTATCATTCAGTACCATATTTAGCTGATATCCTGGTAATATGTCTGTTCTGCTGTTCACTTGACTCAAAGCCAACTCGATCACAATCTTCACAGCGAATCCACCGCCCCAGCATGGACCAGTCAGCGGAGCATATGCACCAATCGTAAGATTTTTAACGCCATTGGTTGGGACTGTGGCAAGAACAGAGAAAAAAAATAAGTGTAGTGAACCAAGAAACATATCTCCCAGGTTTGGCCCAAGGCTTCGCGCACTCACAGACAAATTACCCGTGGACCGCTTTTTTGTCGTCTGTTTAAAACACATCATGAAAGCAGGTGTAAGAGTCGCATCGAAAACCACCGAACCTGGAGTTAACCCGTCAAGAGGGGTGATGTTACCATATGGTTTATTCACGCTGGGATTTTCTATGCAACATTTACGGCATGCAATTTTAGCAGTGATTTAAGCGCAATTTTAATTCTGCCGTTTAAACTATTGTCGATTGAGTGGTGTGAATTTATCTCAACTAAATCGACGCTGAGGGGCGTTTTTCATTTGGGTAACAAGTAAAAACCGGCCTAAGACCTGCCAATCGATATTTACGAGCGGCACTGAGCTAGTTATTGAGAGCTCTTTTCATGGCCCGAAGAAAAGTTGGTGCGAGCATTTCCTTATATACCCTTGCCTCGTCCACGTGTATCCGTTTTTAGTCGTATTTATTTGAAAACGGAGATTTTTTTCAGTTAACGCGCTTGCCCAAGTCGTTTTAGTTGCGTCCCACGTACACCGTAAATTTTAAATATCTTTTTCAGCTCCAACGTGCTAAATACGTTTTCATTGGTGTTACTGTCCACACACATACGATGGAAAACGATAGAAAACCGCAACTTTGTAATGATTTGTCCAGTGTTATAACGTAACCGTTTTCGAAAAACGCTGTTAACGAGTGAACGAAAGGCCAAACTGTAATTTAAAAAAAAACCTCCCCTGGTTTTGTTGGGTTTTTTTTTTTTTTTTTTTTTTGCCTCGCCGAACTAAATCATAAATCTCCGTTTTCTCCATTTCGCTTTCAAAAATCTCCATTTTGCGAGCGTTTCCATTTGATTTCGTTTGTATAAATTTGCTTCGTCTCCGTTTTCTCCATTTCGCTTTCAGAAATCTCCATTTTCTGTGCGTTTCCATTCGATTTCGTTCCCATACGTGTGCTTCGTTTTCAAGTAAAAATGATTTTAAAGGATATGCGTGGACCAGGCTAAAAACCCAACGTCATAAATATAACCAGATTGGTAAAATAAATAGCACGAATGGCAGCCTCCTGTTTCACCCTTTCACTGGGGTTGGAGAGGATGAGAGGAAAACAGAAAGAGACAATGCAAACTGATTGATCTCGGAATATTTTTCTACGTTTATCTTTTAAACAAATTGCTAAAAAGACACCTTGCTTTTTTGTTAACCTAGTGCAAATTAACTACAAGGAATCTACGTTTTAAAAAGGGTCAACTGTAGCTTGTGTTATTTTGCGTTACAAATCTGCCCCTCCGCAGAGGCAAAACAAACACATTTTTAATCTCATGCATCTTATGTAATCACTTTGACAGATTTTATTGCTTGCTTATGTCCCGGCGATAAACAGATGCGGGCGATTATTGACAAAATGTGCCAGTGTATACAAATCTTGCTCGTCCCAGTTTAAGTTCCTGGGGTAAACGTAAAGAAAGCTAGAAGATTAGAAAACCTGAAAATTTTGTAACAAGCATGAAGGGCGAGGAAACCGAGGAAAACGCCGGAAATTAGATTCTAAACCAAACCTTGCCACTCAAGAAAAAATCGACAGCAGTTACATGCAAAATTCTTTGATTTTAGTTCTTGCAAATCTCTAGCTAACAAGACTTAATGATTTTCTTACTTTACCTCCATAAAAGGCGAACCAAATTAGGAAGAACTGGAGAACTTTAGCAGAATAAGTTTCGAATCCAGCCATCGTGAAATCTATTCACTGACTTCTTGTTTACAAACAGCGATTTCTGTACGTCGCCAAATAATATCTTTTTCATCAGGCAGCCACAGTATTGATTGTATAGAGTCTCTCACAAGTAGCTTGGCAGCGTAACAGAGAAATTGTGCTCTTTGTTGCTTCGAAAGTTATGGAAGTAAGCTTTGCCAACTGCGTCAGGCGCCGGAACGCATATTTCAAAGTTGATAACTGTTGCACTTCTATTGTTGCATCTTATGTTAACATTCCTTCGGCACGTTGTTGTCATTCGCCGTGTAAACTTTGTCTGTTGGTCTTTCAGATCGTACATTCTGTCATTTAAATCATCGCAAATGTCGTGACAGATTCTTGACACACTTTACAAAGGCAAAGGAACTCAATAAAAGGGGGCTATGAGTGATCACAAACCCTTGTACCCATCCTATTTGCATTTTCGGTCTCGACGATTTGCGCGTTACTGTGAGAAGATTTTGTTCATGATCACAAGTAAGGACCAGGCAAAATATCGAATCGAGGTTCGATCCTGGGAGTAACAGGGAAAAACGGACTCACAGGGACCGGCACGAGCTAACAAGTTATCCGGGGGATTACACTCTTTTTTTTTTTCTTTTTTTTTTATAAGAACGCATACAATTTGGCTGAGCCTGAGGATGTTCTTATTTTAGCTCATACATTTTCTTTAATTAGGGGGCAAATCTCAGCCTCAACGTTCTTATAAAAATGGTTCTTATAAAATAAAAAGAGTGTAATTCAAAAGAAGCTGGGAGTGTCTGTAGTGAAACCCGTTTGCTCATACGCCCAGGGGCGAGGGGTACTCTGAATTTTTTTGGGTGGTTGTCTGCCGCTGGGACTCTGAGATCCTTACCCTACTTCAGACCTTGTTCAGCTCCATATGTTGTACAAACCTTTTCTAGTCCAGAAACCAAAAAATCTGTACCCTTTCCTAGACTCGCCGAGTGTCAATCCCTAGTTTTCCAGTAAATGATACCGTATTCCTAGACCAAAATTCTCTGATTTCTATGGTCCCTTGCTTTCCCAGACTATACTGGTCGAAAACCATACCCTTCATAGCGGCAGATACGCACGTAGCTTTTTGGGGGGAGTACTCCCTGCCTTCAAACGCCGATTAATGCTCATCCAGGATTATAAGTTAACCAAGGGTTTTATCTCTCTGTCGATAAAAAATGCTTTCAAAAGGTAACATCAACATCAAATGGAAAATCAACCAGTGAAAAATGAAGGGCTGAAACGCTTCGGAAAAATCTTTACCTGACTGATTAGTTATTTCCCTAGCTTTAAAGTTGAAGCTTATACTGGATCAGTTTAATTGTTGTTTGAACCACTGCGCCAGGTGTTTACGAGAAGAGTTCACATGAATTTCGGTCCGTCTCTCTTATTAAGGAAGTTTTTTTAGCAGGCGTCGGTCTCTCTTCCCAAGCTTATAAGAGACACAAAACGCACAAATTACGAGAACTTGCTGTTAGTGTGAATTACAGGCAAGAAATTAAAACGCCGCAATCAGATCTCTATTTAATTTCAATTTTATTTGAATTCCACATTTCCTTGTTAATATAACCAAGATCTTCCCAAAAGATCTAACGTCCTTGCACACCTTGATGTACACGGTTCATGCTTTAGTTTTCTCTGCCAAGCCAATAAGAGCCAATTATTATTAACTGCCAAGTTAATAATTATTAACTGCCAAGTTAATAAACTCTTGCCAAGCTAATAAGAGACACAGCGCACAAATTACGAGAACTGGTTGTTAGTGTGAATTACAGGCAAGAAAACGCCGCAATCAGATCTCTATTTAATTTCAATTTTATTTGAATTCCTCATTTCCTTGTTAATATAACCAAGATCTTCCCAAAAGATCTAACGTCCTTGCACACATTGATGTACACGGTTCACGCTTTGGTTTTCTCTATATTAATAAAACATTCATACGAACACCCGTTAAATTACGGACAGTCTGCGCGGTCCTTATTTTTTACGGTGTTCGTTTTTAACGGGATGCCATCTTTTACCTTATTCCCAAAACTTCAAACAGTTTATCATAAGAGGGACAAATAAACTATTCTTAACAAAAGTAAATTTTAAACTTGCAGACGAAACAAGCCGGGTTCGATACCCAGCGGGGACATGAATTTTTTCTTTTCTTTTCTTTTTCTTTTCTTTTCTTCTTTTTTTTTTTTTATTTAACGACCTGAGTGAGAGTATTTTCACAAATTAATAGGTTCCAGCAAAAAAAAAAATGTTGAGCTCCGCTTTTAGGCTTGGCTAAATCTATATATTATTCGATACGTCACGAGCGTGCGACAAAAGAAAAAAAACTCAGGAGTACCCGAAGGGAATGGAACCCATGACATGAACATCTGACCGGTGAATGGAACGTGACTTGTTCGATTCCCGTCCGGAACTCAAATTTTTTCTTTGTCCCAAGCTCGCGACAGGTTGAATATTAAATCATTCTATCTTTAAAATGTTGGAAACTAATTTTAGTATATATGTGTGAGTGCTACAAAGTGAGTAAATGCCCTAATGAATTTTTAGCTCTGGCGTGTGTTTTTCGAAGCCCCGAAACGTTTCGATTTCGGGCACGATAATTTACATTGTATCATGTAATCAAAGAAGTTTCTGAGCGTGAAATCTGGCTGTAAGTTAAACATCATTAATCTTAAAACGTTATAAGAAACAGCTTTTCAGGGTGAGTGGTTCGTGTTTTAAAAAATCAGTTGCTTTCCGGGACCGACAGTTTTCGGGGCTTTCGAGAAACGCGAGGGACCCAGTTCCATAAAACAACCGTGAGATTAGTGGAGGTTTTATGCTACCATTTTTGTGTTCTGGAGGGTTTTCCAGCACTCTCACAGTGCTTTGTATAGTTTTTTATTTGCCTTTAGCTGAGTGTTCCACGAATGCGTGCAAGAAAAATACTCTGCCGCACCACAGAAACGGTTTCACAAAACCTTCTCTTAGTTAGCCTCTCGGACCGATAAAGATACACTGGCAACATTTCCATCATTTTTTAACAATGCTCGACATTACTGAATTCAGCATTTAACATGTTTGGCCTCACTGTGTAATGAAGTTGGATGAAGTTGACTGTTGTTAAACTGTACTCGCTAAACAAAATATATTGCCAAAACATGTTGGATTCAACAATGTTGAACGTTGTTGCCGGTGATGGAAATATTGAGCACGTTTCTCGTTGGTTGATTTGATCCGGAGGTCCTCGGTTTAAATCTTCTGATCCCACAAGGGTCAAACATTATTCTTTCTTTCTGGCTACCCAATTTATTTGTGTGATTGCTTACTTTAATTTCTAACCTTCACAAATCGCAGCGAACGCAAATCGCAGCGAACGCAGCGAAACTACACGTATTGTTTCCTAACGCAGTGAGATTTTAAAATGGAACTGAGAACTCTTTTACAAACAAAGACATGATTCATGGATTCTTACATTCGCGGCAGGTAATAACGGGTGGAAGGGGAGTATCTGTTCCAGTAAACAAAGTAAATCACCATCATTATTAAATAATACCTCTTGCACTAACACAATAACTTTGTCAGCCATCCATTTGAATACGTTCGCTAAGTTGATGCGAACTTACTAAGTTAAGTAACATGGAAGAAGCCCCTGTTTACTTAAGTTTTAGCCAAAGAATTTCAGGCGGCCTTTCCTTTCTCACAGACAGTTTAAAGAAGATCGAACTTCCATTGCAAAACGTTTTCATATCGGCAGCTGTTTTTGGCTTGAAAGAAGTTCTTAAGAAGCTAGCTTTCAAGTGTCCAGAACGAAATTATGAACTATACAGTCTACTGTTCATATTCGTGCCAGCAGTCGTGTTGTTCTGCCTCGCTTTAATGATATCAAGATCCTTCTGGAAAATGGTGTCGGGGTGTTGTCTTCTTCCGAGAAGCCGGCGTCGAAGTATTTGGAAACGCTCGCGCAAATATGTCTATTTGTGCAGTTTGCCACCCGTCGTGTGGTTTTTGTTTGTTTTTGTTGACGCTGATTACTACATTTGTTTTAAACAAGGTTCGTTAGAGGCCCGCCTCAACAAAACTGAACCCAGCCAACATTCCGCGATCTTAATCGATTTCCAATCTACCCAGGCAGAGTCTCAGATCATAGCACTTCTTTTGTTGTCGGTGATTATTCTTTTTGCAACGATCTTAATTACACTGGACCGCTGTTGCACGAAGGCAGAGTCAGCCATCGACGATGACGAGGAATACAATCAGTACCTGGCTCAAGAAGAAATCAGGTTGTTTAACTTGAAGTTGGAGCCACTGGCAAAAGAGCAAGCTAAAGAGCAAATGGAAGCGCTGTTTGAGAAATACAAAGATGTCAGTGATCCCGCGGAAAAAATACGACTGATTTCAAAGCAGTTGGAGAAAGACTTCCCATTGGAGACGGGAGGCCACATCTAATTTGGACAAAATTCAGTTGGTGTACGTCTGGACTTAGAACTTGTCTGCTGCCCACTTTAGACCTGTAGTTGTGCTGGGCTTGTACAAGATATTTTTCTCGCGCCCTGTCGTAGAGTCAACCAAAGGCGGTCAACGACGGTTGAAGAACCGAGAAATACAGTGGAACGAAGTGCAAAGGGACTAGGGAAATTGGTCCGTTATATCAAGGGTTCATTATACAATGGAACCTCGATTTAACGAACCTCTATATAACGAAGACCTCGGTATAACGAAAGATATTTTTCAGCCCAGTAATAGTGTAATGTATGGAAAAGAACCTCGATATAACAAACCCTCGATATAACGGACCAATTTCCCCAGTCCCTAGCTTGGCACTTAATTACATCGAGCTTCCACTGTATCGAGGTTCTTTTCTATACATGACACTATTACTGGGCTGAAAAATATCTTTCGTTATACCGAGGATTTCGTTATATAGAGGTTCGTTAAATCGAGGTTCCACTGTATGAGACATCATATTACATTAATTTAAAATCTAGTTCATTTTGTTAAATTATATAGTAATTTGTGGTGGTCTAAATTTTCAAATTCGGACGTAATGATGCTTTCCATGCATCCCTTGTGAAAATAAGGCAGCAGTTCAGCAGGCTTCTCCCAACCTTTGTCCCCTGGTAGGGTAGTCACAAATGCCCGGTGTTACCCCCTACGTGACACAGTTCCCTGTAATGGTACCCAGCACGCTAAGGGTTGTGTTCGGCAAGCTTGCGCCGTCTAGTTTGATCCCAGTGGAGAGGACTGGAAACCCTCCACAGAGATCCGCATTTCTCTTATGTTCTTTCCGGTAAACATGCAGAACCATTTTCAGTTTAGTGGAGGAAGCAGATCTTTTTTCAGTCTTTCAGTGCGGCACACATTACCGATATGGATTCTCCTTGAAATTTTTTGTAGTTATAACTGTCATAAGAGGCAACTTGAACCAGAAAAAAATTTAACAAAAGCCCAGAACACACCCGAAAAATAAGATAAATGAGCTCTCTAACGACGGTCACTTTTTCTCCTCTGCGGATCACCGGGAGGTAAATTACAAGGAAGCTCGGTATAAGGTCTACAGCTCCTTTCGCCCCGCCTCCCCCTCCCCACCAAAGAGCTTCTTCATGGTTTCCCGTCAGAGCAAACTCTCTCGCAGCGCCATCAACCGTAAGGTTTTGGCTGTTGTGTCGGTTCTTGTGCAGTTAACCTTCGGGCTCCTCCTAGCCGCTACAAAACATCCGAAATAACGAGAAAGCAGCCCTTTTGAAGCGCATCTGTATTCCTGGCTTCTAAAGAAATACAGGAGTGGATTAATCGCTGAATTAGCAAAACCCACAGTTGCCGTCCATATTATTGTAGAATAGGCAAATGTTTGATGCCGTGCGGTTAAGACTATGTATCCCAAAGGTACCCAGGAGCAAGTGAATATGACAACTACAAGAGCCATTGTTAGATCAAGTTTTCTCTCCCTCGTTTGAGAATAGGGAGAGTTGCTCTACCGCAGGGAACGCACGATAACATTGGGTGTGCTGTGGCTCTCTCACGGGAAGCCTTCTCGAAAAGTGGGTTTCTTGTCTCTTGAACCATGCAGTTCTGTTCGTACGGCACTCTGTTTGCGAATCTTGATGTAAATCATGGAATAACACAAAAAGATGACTAAGTAGGAAAAACACAACCCGGTTAAAATGAAGATTCTCATGGCCTCTGACTTCATTATAGCAGGATAAAGAATGAAAGCGCTGACAATACAAAGGCACGCTCCTAACCAAGTCAAACCAATGACAAATTTAATTCTTCCGGGCGTAACAATAGTTGGGTACTTTATCGGGAAGACGACACAGAGGCATCGGTCCACGCTGATGAAAATCAGTGTTCCCATGGAAGCTGCATTTAACGCTAACGAAAATACTGCCGTCGTGTAATACAGAGCGTATGAGCTCGAGGAACAATCATGGCCGATCGCTGGTACCATTATTGATACCAGCATTGGTTTCACAACCAAAGACAGTAGCAGATCCGATATGGAAAGACTGCAAATTAGAAAGCTGAAGTTCGTTCGGAGATTCCGTGTGTTTGCGACGGTTGCGCCGACCAAGCTGTTGAACACGATGCCGAAAATTCCTGTGAGAATATTCACGAAGACTACAAACACGCCTTCGACGAAATTTGACATACATTTGCTGTTCGCCTTGACGAAACTGTTCGTGACTACGGAAGGCGGTGTAGCAGACATGTCTGACCGGATTAACCGGTTAGCCAAAGGAACAAGCGAGTATAAAATGAACACGAAAACGAATTTCAGTGGTTTCCCGCCTAAGAACTCCTATTACTTGTAACGTATTCAAAAACCGTTCGTGAAGAAGACTACCTTTCGCAAGAGAAACGAATTGTGTTTCAGCAGCTGCCCTTTTCTTAACAGAAGCATTATTCATTTTATCCCCACGTTAAATCGCAAAAGCAATTTCCACGGCAGAGGTGTCAATCAAAGAGTCAAATGAGAACATGCTGTTTAATATTATTTGCAAAATTGCTCGTCGTACAGTAACCCTGATCAATTTTAATTAATTTTTTACTAGATGTAAACAACAATTTCCTGACCTCATACAATGAATCTTGTTCTTAGGGCGTGGAATTAAATCAATCGATTTGCTTTCAACACAATTGACTGATTGCAAAGGAGATTGCATTTATACTGTTATGTTCTTCCAAATCCTTTTTGAAAAAGACACAAAAGAAAAATCATGACAGACCATGAACTAATCACTGAGCCGGGCATTTCAGCTGTGTTGTAGTTTACAAAAAAACACTATCTGCTTTCCAAGTCACTCATGACTACTACGGAAATTTATTTTAGAAAGACAAAGTGAATTTTTGACTAAAAGAACTGTGATTTCGGTGTGGTACAATTTTTAGGACAGTTTCACTCCGAAGGTGTCCTCGCAAGAAAGTACTGTTCAATAGCCTTCATTTGAGTGGTCACACTTTAGAATTTCATCCACAGATTCAAAAGTTAGAATCACCTTGTACAGCATAATAAACAGCACCACAGGAAAGTACTACTCAGTAGCTTCCATTTGAATGGACACACTTTAGGATTTCATTCACAGGCTCAAAAGTTAGAACCACCTTGTGCAGCATAATAAACAGCATCGCAGGCAACTAGTTACTGCTCAGTACCTTTCAAACGTTGGGATTTCAACCACTTATTCAAAAGTTAGAGCCCCTTGGTACAACATAATACTGACTCATATCATAGGAAAGTAATACCTTTCAGCCTAGTCCCTAAGCGTTCTCTCTTGCCTCGCTGTCCCCTTATCTGCGTAAAGCCTAGGGCGGGTGAGTGCTATCCGGTGACGTCACAGCGCGAAAGTAGGATCCAGGCCTAAACGAGCCGGAAACGCATCGCATAGTGACTAGGCTGAAAAAGCTTTCATTTGAATGGCCACTTTAGGATTTCAGTCGCAGCTTTTAAGGGTGAACGACGAAAAAGGAACCCTTTCAATTACAATGTTTGATTCTTCATTATAAAGAGAAACAGCCTATAAATATAAACTGGCATATTTTATTTTATTTTAATCGTTTTTGACGAGTTTGAGGTTTAAGTGTACAATAGCCCAATTTCGATATATTAAAATTCAACTTAAAACAATAGACGTCACTACGAGGCTTGGGGGAATGATATAAGGATTTATATGGGTTTATTCCCCTAAGCCTCGAAATGATGCCCATTGTTTAAGACTGAATTTTAATATATCGAAATTGGGCTATTAACTGAATACTTTTTGTCATCGACGTCATTACGCTGGCATGGTGTTTCTGAAAAAAATAAAAGAAGAACCATTAGAGGCTTCCTTAATGATATCCCGTTCTGTGTTCGAGTTTCCCGACATCAAATTGTCAATTACCCTTTTTTGTTTGATTGTTTGCTTATTATTCATTCATTTATACATTTATTTATTTGTTCGTCGGAATTGCAATTATTTGTTGCTGCAAAAGCAAAACCTTGGTCTCTATTGTAGGAGGGTTAAAACAAACTCCTAAAGTTTGCTAAAATTTATTTTCGCGAAATGTTGCCCCTCCAAAATCGCAAAAATGTCCTGTAATAGTTCCTTATAGCTTAAAAATAGTTTTTAGCTGGAGTTTTGCTCGGTGAGTGATTTTGACATTTCTACATTTTTTCAGCGTGTTTTTTGGCTAATCAGAGCACGCATAGCTTCTAAATTATGTTTTAAAATACATCATCATATCATGTGACTTGTGACATAACCAGCAGACCGGTTTATTACTCACGTGTTAACCAAAGCATGATGGATCTGTTGGTGCAAATCGGCAAGGAGCAATCGCATCATTCCAGCGAGCTTCATCGTTCATTTCCTTATTTAGACTGAAAGGAAAAAAAGTCGTCCAGTAGTATGAATTTCTTCACACTAGTTCAAGTTCAATTCCTGCTATTTGGTCTTAACTTTTGGGTTTGTTGCATGTTAAGATACTAAAAATCCTGCCAAAATTTAGCCTTCCACGTACATGTGAGAGGAGGGTAATACGAGTCCCCTAAAAACGACTGCGATGAAGGCTAACCAAATTTGCCCCCAAAAATAGGCAGTATGTGAACAGCGATTTTACCACCTTTGAAGGTGAATTTTTTTTAGCTGTTATTCTTTGTGACAAATGAGAATACTCCAACTTTCTTAAACTGTCCAAAACTTAACATTGGCACATGAGGTAACGTTTCGCTTAGCGCCGCTTTTGTATTCCCCTGGAATTTGTATTGTTAACCTGCGCCCGTCATACAAATAACCTTTTTGGGACGAAACTCACAGAACTCGTTTGTTTAAAAAAGCTTTCATCTCACCTTAATACTTCATCAAAGCTGTTAGCGTTAGCACCAGGAATTTCCGACTTTTCAAAAGTCTCGGTTCTGTCTCTGTGTTTGGGCCTGGGTCGAGCGTTTATAAAGTGCACAAGGACAAGGAGAAAAAACACTAGACAAACCCTTTGCGATGTCACCATGGTAACGTGTCGTGTGATTATTACCTAAGAAAGAAAAACCTCCATGAAATAAATTAGAAAAATTCAACAACCCTGCACGATGATAACAAACTCCCCCACATTCATGAAACTACCAATAGCTTTCGTTTAAATGGTCAAAATTTCTAACAGTTGATTAATGTAAAGTAAAATACGATTAAATTCAATATTTGTTTAGATACAGCCGGATGGAAGCAAAGGTCCTTTATAACCCCCATCAATACACACAGTCACACCAAAAATACGACCATCAGAAAATCTACATGTTAGCCACTTGTGATGATCTAAGTTCCAATCGTGGCACTTCAATCAATTTTCAAACTGATACCCCATTGCATTATCTTTGTGGTATTTTCAAAACGGTTTGGTATTACTACTTAAAGGGCTTGTGAAGTGAAAGACAAATTTAATTTGAACTACTTGAAGGCCTTCAAAATGACAAAGAAGAACAGTGTTTCTTTTCTGTGATATCGTCTCCTTTTCCAAAGATAATACAAGTTTTTGTCAGTTACGTAATGTAGACAAGCGATAGCGTCATTAACAGTCAAAGTATGGAGACTAATCAAAATACATCTAGAAATATTCGGGTAATGTAACCAAAACTTGGCACCAGTAAGAGGCAACCTCGTTCCCAGAACTTGACTTTGCAAAAAACAAATGATGCATCCCTTGATGTTTCCGTGGCAACAATTTGCTTCCATGTGGGCGTTTCTAACTGTTCAGCCCCGAAAACCCATTTGTAAAAACAAGAACCAATCATTCTACAAACCTGCCATTTTAACTTGTCTTAAACACAAAAAATATTTAACTTATAGCAACGTTTCACGCTTAGAAACCTCAGTCTTCGTTTTCGTTGTAAATTATCGTGCCCGAGATTGTCTCGAAAAGTTTCGGAGCTTTTGAGAAATGCACGCCTGATCTCTTTCATGCGGGAATGATATTCTCTTTTTGGATTCACAAACAGCATCCAGAGATTGGAGAGATTGAACCTAGAATGTTGCCATGGCAATACATGATATGCACTGTCTTGTGACGTTTCAATTACCTTAACCCTTCATTTCCAGATATAGATATTGCGGTGACCACCCACGACGTTATCAGCTCGCTAATTTGCATAACCAGTCAGAAAACTTGAACATCTCTGGAAAGGGAGAAGATGATGCAAAAACGAAAATACCACCCTTCCTCGTTTTTAAAAGGCCTTGTAACTAAGCACTGTTTTCACTCCATAGGTACTTAAATTAAAGTTCAAAGAGTGTGCGGCATTTGATATGTGTGTTCCATTTACCAAGTCTAACTATGGAGGTTTCCGCCGCTGATCATGTGTGAAAGAGAATGGAGCGGTTTTCGAAGTTTGGATCCTCAAGTGTATTTAAGTGCAGTGTTACTAATGGCTCTGGCTTTCTACTTCAGCTTTTGCCACAGCTGTTCGGTGTTTGTATAGTGCATACAATTATAAACTCATTTTGACAAAACTGCGAGAAAATTGCCTTCGTATTTTACCACATAGGAGTTGTTTTTTCTACACTTTTGGATTTTTTGTCGTTCTTAAAGCTACAATAGTTCCAGTAAAAAATTTTGAATCTGTCCATTCGAATGAACGGTTTTAAGAAGTATTTTCCCGTGGTGGTGTTAATTATGCCATACCAGATGGCTATAAAATATTTTAGTCTATGGACGAAATCCCTAAGTGTGACCTGGCATCCAAATGGAAGCTTTACCAAATTGCTGTTTATTAAGTTGGACAATAACATGGTTCTCAAGAAAAAAAAAAACACGAGTTTCAAAATAAAGCGCAAGAACGTAAGAAAGAACAGTTCAAATCAAGATGAAATGCCAGAGTACAACCATCCAAATGGAAGTTATTGATTTCAAATAGGTAGATTTTTTGGAGTCGGAACGTCCATTGACTTGACAGAATTTCGTAAACATGCAGGTGCGTTGGAGGCCTCTCGTGCAAATGGAGCAAAAGTTCATGTACAGTGGAACTTCGATTTAACGAACCTCTATATAACGAAGTTCTCGCTATAAGGAACGATATTCTCAGCCCAGTAATAGCGTAATGTATGGAAAAGAACCTCGATATTGGCACTTCATTAAATCAAGGTTCCACTATATCACGAAAATTGCCACGTTTCAGACTGTCTTCTCGTATGTTTTCCAAATTGAGTACGCCACAAGGCCAAAATCTGTTTAGAGCTTTTAGAGGAGTTAAGAAGATTGGGTGACTAACGATGCTTATGCCCAACCCATCCATGATTCACTAAACCACTCACCAAAAAAAGACAAATTTGTATTTACCTGAATTCAGTTCCACTGTTAATAGTTCTAAAGTTTATTTACGTACATTTCTGACAAATCACAAAAGAAACTTCTTGCACGCTTAACTAGAATTTCGACTTCCATTACACTTGACTGCAAACCTTGGGGAGCATTTAGTTATTTTGACTTCGATTCAGCAAGAGCCTCCAAAATATTGGGTTTGTACATGTGTAAAACTGTGAAAAAAACGCCGGTGTTTCGTGATAACGATAATAATAATTTCTAATTTTTATGTGTGACTTCGATTTAGTAAGCTTCCTTCAATGCCACTCTTTACGTTGTTATATATAATTTTTAAAATTCCAGGCTAGTAAATTATTGGACCTGAAGAATTTATGAAGAAGAACGATTTCAAATCGGCAGCGGTACGTTAGGTGTACAGTTCCGTGATTATGTAAAAAAAATACAATTGCCAGTTAAAATAAGCGGTTTAGATTGTTATCTACCGAAGCTTTTATACTTACGTTTTCGGAAAGACCCGTCTTCTGCAGTTTCAGTCGTTCTTTACAATGACCTAACCATGCAAATGACTGCGATTAGAGACGAAAGTAAGCAATTAGTGAACAATGTTCAGTTTTAACAATTCCGGATGTAAAGTGATCGTGCCATTAAAACTCTTCAATTAACCAACACGTTTGGCTACAGAAAGTCTACTTAAACATAAAAGTGTCACAAAGGTAATAAAAGATAATATTGAATATCGGTCTGGGAACAAACATTTAAGTTCGCATTTTGTTTAAAATTCAAGACCTCTTGTTATTAAAAGTAGCGAAAAACGGATATTGTACCGGATTTTGTTCTAACTTCGGTAATCAACTGTCTTTGAGCTAGGGTGTTATTTTCGTTAATTTCCTCAAGGCGTTAAAATTTGTTGTCGGTAAAGAAAAGCGATGTGACACTACTATACTTTATGATCTTTATTAAGACTGAACACAAGTTTTAATTCTGTGATGCTTTCATAAGCCATCTGTCTTCAGGAAGTTAATTAAAACTCGCCCCGGCGGCTTTGCGATTCGGTAATAATTTTTTTTTTTTTAATGTACGATTTCTTAAGAAAGATCTGCATGTAGTCTAGGGCGAAGAGCATCTTACGAAATGACGGATGTTTTCGATCTGTTGTCAAGGAAAAGGTATGCCTGAAATATATAATATTAAAAAGAAAATATGGAGAGATATTACTCATTACAGTACGATTTCGTGTGCCGTAGTGGTAGCTATTAGGGACTGGGCTTGTTTTCAGGGATCTGAGTTCAAGTCCTCGTTTTCTGGCCACCAGGCCTTCCTTAATTTAACTAGTGAAGGCTATGACGATGCGAGACCCATACCCCGGATGATGATGATGATGATGACAACGATGACTACGAGTACGATGATAATGATGATGATGATGATGATGATGATGATGATGATGATGATGATGATGATGATGATGATGAAGGTGATAACGAAAATCACGACGTCGTTTACGAGGTACTTATTGCTTTGCTTGCACGGTAGTGAGGAACGCCTTCCCTTTTTGTATACATGCCAGTGAAGTCTCCTGTTATGTGTCCTCCGGATATAGCACTCCAGTGCTTTTACAGGCCAAGCAACGGCCACGAAAGGCGAGGCCACAAAAGGCTGTTTGGTGGTGGTGAACGTGGTGGGTGGGGTGGGGGGCGGCAATACACGTTCATCAGCCAGTACCCAGATAATATCTTCGTCATAAAAGGGGGATTTTAATTTTACCAGTTATTTATTATTATCATTATCATTATTATTATTATTATTATTATTATTATTATTATTATTATTGCGTTTCAACTCTCTGCTTAGAGAAATCCAGGAAGGATCTTTTCCAAGAAAATTGAAGGATATTCTTACTTATGGTAAATTATGGTATAATGTGTGGTACATTTGGTATAATATGTGGAACTATACCGTTTCCCCTGATTTGCTTTAATTTACAAAACACCATTTTCGTTTTCCCGCGCGTTTCCCCGCGAACTTTCGTTTTCCGTAATGATTCACTGCGGGCCCTGGGAACGATAAAGAACTCAAACATGGCGTCTGATCTGAGTGTTTTGGATAATTTAAACTTTCCATTTTTGACTCCAATTCCTCTGCTAAAGCTCCAGCGTTGGCAACAGATACCTTTCAAATTAGCTACTCTCTCGTGTTGTAATATTTGGATGCAGGACAAGTCGCTACTCCAGCTGCAAATTACCAAAATGGAGGCCACGTTTTGCGCAGTGACAGTGACATTGAAAAGGTAAACTGAACTCTGACCTATCCTAGTCTTTACTAATTTTATTTTAACATACAGAAAATTCTTCTGGTCAACAGAAACCTAAAATAACAGTCAAGTGAGACTGAAAATGCCAGAGATGTGTTGTTAGACCCTAAAGTTAGGATTGGGGAAGATTTCACAACTCAGTGATTAATTTCAATATTTAGGCTGCCTTTCTGCTGTCCGCAAAGGAGCTTTAAATGTCAAAAGCGATGTTCGAATTGTTTTGCTCGAGGTCTTGTCTGAGGAGAAGGTTTTCGTGAGTTCTCTTTTTGTCGTGGTAATGCTATTTCCGTTAAATTGGGCGGGAAATTAAAAAATTTGCACTTGTTGCGGTCGGACTCATCTCGGTCTCGACACAGTTTTTACTTAACTTTGACAAATTTCTACATCCACCACTGTTGTGCAAGGGCTGGTGTCATTTCATTCCATCAAAAGGGCGTTGTATCCAAACTGCATGAATATATGTAGAACTTTCTTCAGAGGGTTATGGATCGCAGAGTGAGTTTCGCTGGAGAAATCCAAAAATCATGAATGCAACAACAGACCAGGAGACTACAAGGATAATTTATACATCAGTCAATTCCAGCAGTACCCATCATCCCTTGCTGCCTCATGCTCACATTCTTCCCCTCCTCCCTCCCAAGCATTCACATTTTGGGGAGGGGGCGGGAGAGAGGATGTGGGCAAATATCTCATTTTTCTTTATGAACTCATCACCATGAAACAAAGCCACAAATCTCTGTTTTCAGAATTACAAGACCTTCAAATATCCTGGAATGCCTTACCCCCAGAACTGACCGTTTGAGTAAATGTTCTTCAATGACCCTGAAGGGGTTAAAACACTGCTAGAATTTGCTGATACGTAACGGTCAGGGCTCGAAGTTTATTAATCTTTCATTTCATTTGTATTTTGCACTGTAATAAGTTAGAAGAGAACAACTTCAAAGAGACCATCAGATATGGCAAGAGTTCAATGTCTCACGTCTGCTTTTCCCCATTTACCATGTGGAGGGGGACATTGGGGTTTACGGTGATGCGGTTTTGGACAATTACAATCTTAACTTGTGGTATTGCGCTTTTATCTGGATCCTCGGTATGCGGTTTCAAGCGTTTTGAACGACGGTCTTCGGTAAAAAGAAATATTTTTTCGGGATTCCGGTTTCTGATCATTTCTGAAACAGTTTATAATTTGAAACTTTTTGCGTGATGAAGCATTACGTGATGGTTATTGTTACAGTTTCAGTTAATATAAGATGTTATAAATTTAATATCCAATCAAAAAGTCATGGTACCCTAAGCCAGAGGAGACAATTTCATTTTCAAAGATACCCATCCTGGAACCTTTGCCTGTCGTTGAAAAATCCCAAGCGAACTGTGCTCTTCTACAGGACTGGGCCTCCCCCTATGGAGCTGCTGTAAGACAACCTACAGTATACCAAGAAACAACGATGGCGAAGCATGGCACTCAACGTTTCTCCTTGGCGCACAGTCCCAGTTCGGAAAAGTTGTTGGCTTGAACAATCGATCGGTTATTGTACTGAGGCGACTCTCTCTACAAGATCCCCTGTGAATTGCTGTTGTCCATTTGTACATGTAGACGATGTTAGTGGTTTGATGGCAGGGCCATCATTGAAAACAACATTGTTTCCAAAGACTTGAAGAAAATATGAAGCAAAGTTTCTTATTCTAGTGACATAAAACAACAGCTGAGATCAGTATTGTAATAGCCAACCTATAAATCAAAAGTTCAATAGAGGCACCAGTTTTCTACACTGTGCAGCAAAACGATAAAAGGACTTGAAGGACTGTAAACTGCAAGGCAATCCATTAGCAGACCTAATAGAACACTGTTTGCTGATGAACACTTAAGTCACTGACATCGCTGAGTATGCTGGCTGCAAAAAATCGCAGTCCACACACAGTGATTGCAATTTTTTTACAGTTGAATAAGTGTGATGGTAGAGGTAAGTCTATAAGACGATTTTATTTTTGAACATGAAAGAGGATATCCCTGTACTATTTTGCGTGGAATTTTGCTAATAAAACAGATACTTACCGTAATTTATTCAATGCCAACGCGAACGAACACTTAAAGGTTAAGGTGATTCTGAACAATATGGCGAGATGCAGCTTATGGTAAACAATAACCTGGCATTTCGAAATGCGGTTTCGGTATCCTATCGATTTTCGATGCAGTGTTGCAGTTTTTGCCGATTTTTTTCACGGTATTGCGGTTTTGGGTACCCCCAATGTCCCCCTCCATGTGCCGTTATTAAATTTTAACTTGTGAAAAGTTCACTAGGGTAAGTCAATGAGAGCATGTGATCATTTGAATGGAAACAGGGTCCAATTGTTCAAAAACAGGTTACTGAGATTCCTGTTTCTCTTATTCTAACGAGTTTTTACAGCAAATTCTGAGTGACAGTTTGAAAGCCACCAAAATCAAATTTGAGGGCAGAAAGGATTTACAATCATCTGTGAAATTATTTATCTCTGAACTATTGTTTTTTTTTTTTTAGCAATTGGCCTACCGGTGAACTATGGTCAAAACAAAGTGGACAGATGACATACCTGTTAGTGGATCAAGTGAAGATCAAAAGGTCAGACGCAGAGGACAGGCAGACCCAAAGGACATACAGACCATTCCCATCAAAGGACAGACAGACCAAGTACAGACTTGGAGGAAAGACAGTTCCAAAGAGAGAGACAGACGACAGACTGGAGTGGACAGAGGACAGATCTGCCAGTGGATCATGCAGGGGTGGACCCAGAGGACAGATCAGAATGGGCACAAGCCCAAGCTGTCAGTGGACAAATTGGACAGCCTTACGTGTAAGTGGACAGAGGGCAGTTGGACGTGGATAGACAACTGACTTCAGTCACTGAAGTGGTCAGGGGTTCAGCTAGAGATGAACCGAAATAAAGGAAATGAAAATGTCATGGTCAGCTACACGTATGATCTACTGTACATTAATGGGACTAAAAGTAACAGTCTTCCATTTAAATGCCCAAAAAATTTTAAAAGCCCATTTCACACACCATTGTTTTGTTTCACTGCTGCTGTATACACCTGTATACAAAAAGTCAAAGGTAATCTCCTTAACCAATTAGCTTATGGATTGAATAAGCACTCCTGCAGGTTTATTTTCATGAGGAGGTGCTAGTTTTATCAATAAGACTTTGTCGTCAGCCCTATAGTGACATCAAAGTTTATGCAGAGGCATAGGAATCTTCTGTACTTTCAAAACCCCACCTGAACCAGGAGTTTTAAATGATGTTTTTAAAAGTTATCCGCATAACTAACAAGCCATTTAGGAACGCTTATAATAATGTACTAGGTAGGCCCTTATGCTGTTCTTAGCTGATTCTTGTGCTTTAAATTCACCATTCGAGCCCCTTCTATCATAACCTGCTAAGTAGGTTAGTTGCTGCCTTGTTAACTGATAACAAATTTCAATCAACAATCCTTTTTAAGTTTTCACTTCAGTACAGTCAACTCCCAATGTAATAGACTCTATTGGACCAATAGGGATGGCGCAGGGATGGCACAGTGGTGAGAGCACTTGCCTCCCACCAATGTGGCCCGGGTTCGATTCCCGGTTCCGGTGTCATACGTGGGTTGAGTTTGTTGTTGGTTCTCGTCCTTGCTCCGAGGGTTTTTCTCCGGGTTCTCCGGTTTTCCTCCCTCCATAAAAAAACCAACATTTCCAAATTCCAATTCCACCTGCTTGTAAAGCACATTTGAAATTATATTCATATAGAAAATGTGCTATATAAGTTCTAAATTATTATTATTATTATTATTATTATTATTATTATTATTATTATTATTTAGATAGGAATTCATCCATTTCATTGAGAAATACATTTAATATAAACGAGCATTCTCACTTAGGAATGACGAGAACATGTAACACGAACAACGTGGTACGAACGACTCGTACCAGGCCCCTATCGGGCAAATCATACTCAGTGTCCAGGTCTAATTATAGCGTTCTGCTCTATCTCCCCCCAAGTCTTTAGTGTTCCTCATGCTTGTGTTGGAGGGGCAGTGAAGACTGATATCAGAGAATCATAATTGTTAATTTGAAAGAACAAAACAAAACTAGGAGAAATAATGTCATGCATATGAGTCATGTGGCGGTCTCATTGTTCTAGAAGTCCTTTTGCATTATAATCTTGTAGCCGCCGCAAGGCTAGTGCCGGTTTCTTCGGCTGTGCTTGAGGTGTGCCTGAGGTCGCTGGCACTGGTGCATCCACGGGGGTATGGGATGGTGATTCACAACTGGGTGGTGGACCTGGGCTGGCCAGTACCGATGGAGTTGCAGTAGGGTGGGGCGGTGTCGTGTGCGTAGGTGGTGGCGGAGGTGCACACCCCTCTTGGCTTGGGCTGGTAAGATCAGTGGCTTGACAACTCAGTGGCTTGACAACTCAGTGGCTATGCCTGTCTTGTCCCACTTAGTGGGGTATGGGCCTGTTTGGTTCTGGATGCGTACGTGGTTGCCAACTGCCAGGGGTGGGAGTCTCTTGGTGTGCTCCGTCCATCTCTCTGCAGCTTTCATGTGGCGGTTGCGCAGAGCTTCCTCTCTCGTGGCTAGGGTGTCACTCCACGTAGGGTGTGGTTGATAGCGGCCTGGCAGGATAGGTATAAAGTCCTTGATAGGCCTGCCAAATACACACTGTGCGGGAGAGAGCTGCGTATTAGGGTCTGGTGTGTTCCGATATTGAAGGATGGCACGCTGCAGGGAGTCAGTGTCAAGGCTGCCGTTTGGGGTAGTGTTGTCTGTGATGATCCGTTTAACTGTTTTTACACCAATCTCTGCTCTGCAGTTTGAGTGGGGAAACGCCACTGATGATAGACGGTGGTGGACACCCCACTCCTTCAGGAATTGGCATGTGGCTGCTGCGATGAATTCCGGCCCACCGTCTGTTGCACATTCATCGGGGATGCCAAATGTGGCAAATGTGCGCCGCAGGCAGTCAATCAGGCCTTTAGATCCCTCTCGCGCTCGTTCGACAATGGGCCAGTTGGAGTAGCGATCTACCACAACGAGGTAGTTGACCCCCTTGTGGTGGAAGAAGTCTGCACAGATGCATTGGAAGGGGTGAGCTGGGGGAATAGTTGGTGAGGGCGGTGCACTTGGTTGGGATGGTGCCATGCGGTTACAATGGTTGCAGGTTTCCCGTAGGGCACGGATGGCTCGAGTGATGCCAGGCCAGAATACAGTGCTGTCGGCACGTGCGGTCATGGAGGTCACGCCTTGGTGTGCTGAGTGTAAGACGGTTAAAACATGCTGTCTGAGGGATGGTGGTATGACGATGCGATTCTTGTAGAGGATTACGCCATCGACTGTGTATAGGTGTTCGCGGAACTGATAGTACTCCTGAAGGGCAGGCGGTAGCTCATGGCGGAACTGGGGGAATCCACTCTCTATGATGTCGAGTAGTTGAGTCATGTCCCCATTACTTGTTGTAGCTAGTTTGACCCTGTCCCAGGTAACGGCCATTGTGCTCAGTGCTGAGGAAGCTAATTGGGGTAGAACAGCCGGGGCAGCTGTAGCTGCTGCTATGTCGTCTGGCAGGATCAGCATGTCCGGCGTGGTGGTTCCTGTTGGGTGACGGGAAATGGCATCAGCGGCTTTGTGTCGCACACCAGGGATGTGTACCATTCGGAACCGGTAACGTAACGTCTTTTCCTTGAGGTTGCGTAACCTGGCATTAGTGATCTCCTCAAGGGACTGGTCTCCAAACACCTTAAGTAGGGGCTTGTGGTCTACAGCGATGATTAGGTTGCTGCAGCCCAGGACAAAGAATCGAGCTTTGTCAAGGGCATCTGCGACGGCGAGAGCTTCTCCCTCCACTGGGGCATAACGGGATTCAGCGGCATGTGTGAAGCGGCTGCCGACTAGTGCGATTTTCCAGCCTGTGTTGCAGCAGAAGGGTTCAGTGGATGGACACTGGCAGTGTTTCTGGAATAGCCAGAAGCCGATGCCGCTTTTGGACCAGTCGGTGGCCAGGCAGGTCGGTTTTGATTTGTCAAAGATGCGCACGCCTTCCTCAATTTCGCTGATGATCACCGACTTAGATTCCTCAAAGAGCTGGTTGAGCTCATCAGTCCACTTGAAGGGAGTTCCTGGCTGGAGTAACTGGCGGAATGGCAGCATGCGTTCATTAGCAGCAAAGGCATAGGAGACCTGGTTGATGAGTCCAAACCACGAGCGGACATCAGTTATGTTGGCTGGTGTTGGGAAGTTGCTGATGGCATTGAGGTACTTTTTGCAGGGCCGCACGTTGCTTGGAGTGATCTCAAATCCAGCGAACTCTACAGTGTCGGCTCCGAACACAAACTTGTCTGGGTTAAGTATGATTCCGTTGTGACCGCAGAGGTCGAGCCAATCGACCGCCTGGAAGAAGCTCTTCTGGAGGTCATCTGCCCAAAGGAGGGTGTCGTCGATGCACTTAGTTTTGTTGCGGATGTGGGAGACAATCTCGTCGAAGCGTCTCGAGTAGCCATCACCGGAGGCGATGTAACCCTGGGGTGCTGTTTTGTAGCGGTATCGGCCCCATGGGGTTATGAAGGTGGTGAGGTGGCGATCTTCCGCATGGAGGGGGACGCTGTGGTAGCCATTCCAGCAGTCAAAAACGGTCCTTTTTGTGTTACTGGGTATAGAGCGTGCTTGGTGGAATGGGCTCTGTGTGTGGTGTGTCTCACGTGTGGCGTGGAGGTTAAGCGCCTGGAAGTCGACTGTGCGTCGAGGCTTGCCGTTCTTCTTTGCACACACAACCATGCGGTGGCACCATGTGACAGGCTCTCCTACCGGGACTTGCTCGAGCACACCCAGTGATACGTCCTGGTCAAGTCCTGCCTTGACATCTTCTTGCCAGTGAAGTGGTACTGGTATGGGAGTGTGATGTGCAACCGGTTCCGCGCCAGGGTCAACCATTAGCCTCATAGGGACGGTCTCCATCAGCGGGAGTGGTTGGTGCTCGCAGGTGTTGAAGGTGCTGGATCGGTAATAATCTAAAAGTCACTGTTGCAGTTTCAGCCGGCTGCTTTCCACCGCTGGAAATGGAAGTTCGGTGGGCTTGGGTGGTGGTGTTTTGCGACGTGGGCAGGTGCACGGTGAGCTGGATGCGCTCTCAGGTGCCTTTGCGCTGTCTGAGGGGGGTGTTTCTGACGCATCGCATGCTGTGTCTGGCTCGGTCGTGCTACATGCGTGGATAGTCTCGCCCACGGTGGGAAAGTTCTTAGTGATCATGCCCAGTGCCGTGCAGGTTTCCCGGCTCAGGAAGAGTTTGTCCGAGTCACTTGTCACATACACGAGTTGTCGACTTTCGAGGGTTGCACCGGACGGAGACCTGCCCGAGAACCTGAGGAGGACAGCACCCATGATCTTGATACCATTGTTGTTCACGGCGTGCATTTGCATGGTGACTGGGATCAGATCTCTCTCACTCAGGCCAAGGCGACGGATAACTTGTATGCTAGCTAAGCAGCTCTGGCAGCCTGTGTCAGCCATAGCAGATAGTCGTACTGGTGTCAGCCGCGATGTGGGAGGGTTGTATCCCAGTGCTGTGTAGTCCTCGGGGTGGGCAGTTGCTGTTAGCGTGATGAATGGTTGGGACTTTGATGGCTGTCGGACCCAACAATCAGTTAGGTGGCAGTATAGGTGGTGGTCAAGTTTGATTACATCTCTGCCAGGATTGTTGCTGAGGCTTGTCGTGGTGCAGAGTGAGTCGAAGATTGCACCTTCTGTAGTATTGCCACTGGGTGGGGTAGGCTGTTGGGGTCTGGTGGACCTGTTCTTGCCCTGACACACGCTTGGAAAATGGTTCGGTCACCCACACTGTTCGCAGATTGTGCCATAAGCAGGGCAGTCATTTCTTCTTATCCTGGTCGGGGCGCTCCTGCCATGGCCGCGCTTGTTGCAGTAATAGCACGGGTCGTTGTTGTCTCCTGTTTTACGCCGTTTGATGTCATCCTGTTTGGCACGACGGTATTGGCTGCTTGCGGCATCTACACCTTGGCTTTGCGACAGGCGGCCAGCGGATCGTTTTCCAGCCTCTTTGGCCTCAATAAATTGAAAGACCTTTTCAAGGGTCATGTCCTGATTCCTTTCTCCTAGCAGATCCAGTTGTATTCCATTGTCGGCCAGGCCGCGTGTTAAGACGTCGCGCAAAACGTTCTCTGTGTAATTAACTTCAATTGCGCAACCAGGGCAGGTGACTAAAATTTGCAGACGCCGGCTTGGCCGCGAAGGCGGGCACCAAAACTTCGGATCGTCTCGTCCCGGTCCTGGCGCATGTTGTGCAGTTGAACCCGGGCAACCATTGTGTTCTCCTCCCTCACGGCAAGTTTTTTAATGGCCTCCATCACTGCATCGGCAGTTTTGTTGGTGAGGGAGCCGCCTGCGTTTCGTGTGAGGTCTTTACGAAGCTGTTCATCGCAGCATTCGAGGAGTTGGATTACTTTATCTTTGCCTGTGACGTTGGTTGCTGCGACATAGTCGTCCCAACGGGTGAGGAAATACGACCAATCCTCGCTTGACCCTGCGGCAGAGATTGTTGGGCGCCGTACTCTTTCGAGTTTGGTGTTCGGGGCGGTGTTTGGGGCGGCGCTTGGTGCAGCAGCGGCGACTCCAGGAGCGGTGTGTGTGCCTGCCAAGTGGACCGAGAGCAAAACGGCCGCGAGCGCGTCTGTCACTTCTTCCGTTTCGAAGGTGCATTCCGGGAACGGGCACTTGTATTTCTTCGCCATTCGTTGTGGTCTGACCTTGTTTGTTGTGATAGTCTGTCGCTACGGTGAAGGGAGGTTCCGTTTCTGTGTGAAAACAAAGATGGCGGTCGCGATCGATGGTTGTGTTCCGTGTGGCGTATGGCGTATGGCGAAGAAATCCGCTTGTTGTCGGCGTTTTCTTCGCCGATTCACTGCTTGGTTGGACGTGTTCTCGTCATAGATAGGAATTCATCCATTTCATTGAGAAATACATTTAACATAAACGAGCATTCTCACTTAGGAATGACGAGAACATGTAACACGAACAACGTGGTACGAACGACTCGTACCAGGCCCCTATCGGGCAAATCATACTCAGTGTCCAGGTCTAATTATAGCGTTCTGCTCTATTATTATTATGATTTTGTGTCTATTACAGAGAAAGTTCTTAACGGTGGGAGTTTTTTCAGTAATTGTAATCTACACACTGCTTCACCTAGACTTTATTTCCTGTCTGTAACAACAATGACAAATTATGATGATGACTTCCACTCAGGGTGTCAAAACGTCAGTCAAATGTCATCACAAATAGTCCTCTTAAGGACTACACTCACCCGGACGATCATACTTCACCAACTTATTAATGACTCCTGGGTTCAAACCATTTACAGTGAACAAAGTTTCTGTAATAACGAAGTTTCTACAAGGTGAAATTTGACTGTAATTAACGGTGAAATGCTGTTTTTATTATCAGGTGAAGGAGAGAATGCACAAGATGAAAGCAAGACCACTAAAAGCAGAGCAGAGTAAAGTAGAGAGGCTGTCCACGTGCAAGATGATTGGATGATGGCGAGGGAAATCAGAGGATGATGGTAACAATAATTGTAATATTTTAGTTTATTTAAAGTAGCAGTACTGTACACATTTTGTTAGAATTGAGTGAGTGTTAAATTTAGTGGGATGCTGGTCATTACATGAAGGTTTTGCTAATCATGAGCATTAGGCAAATGATTTACAAAATTCTGTAAATTATGTTCTTCCAACATTCCAAATGATTTATTGAGGGGATAAAACAAAGTAATGCTTGGTATATAATTAGCATTTGTGAAGTGATATATACCATGCATTTAAGTATCCTTAGTTAACTTATATACTGTAGTGATAAGATTATTATAAGAGGTGGGATTTATATCTGAATGAAGGTAAAAACATAACAAATAAAGGTCAGGTTGGGAAAAACCAATGTACAGCTGGGTCACATTGATTTCCAAGAAAAACAATCTCAAAAATCACTTTTGACAAAATCCCACCTCTTTCATCATGATCATTACTGAGAAAAAATCAGCAACAATTTTTTTCAATCTTACCGTTTTTCTGTTCTCACAGTTGAATAAGTGCACTGAAGAACTAAATTTTTCCAAACAGTGTTTGTTTCCTTTGACAAAATATGTACATCTAAATCACTAAATGCTCCTTTTTCTCTTCAAATCATGAAAAAACATGCATTGAAAATTTCCTTCAATAAGGGACCTATTACTTTAGAAATCTATTCAATTCTCTGACCCAGCCCGGGAGGTCACTGAATAGGGGTACAGCTGGCCCGGGGTTTTCCTCCTAGGAGCAAGTGGACGTACGGGGAGGTTTTTCACCCAGCTGTTGTTCCACAACCCCACATTCAATTTAGCTTTTGCTTTCAATTGGCAGTTTTTTTTATTGTACATAGTATGGTATATTGATAGCATGATTGCGTTAATAATGCCAGTGTGTGTTCCACCATTGTACAAACAAGTGTAAAAGGGAAAACATAGGATTTTGATGTAAATGTTTTTGTCCTTTTTCAATAATTTCACCTCTTGATTGTTATCGAGTAGAGATGAAGCTAATTTAATCACTTTTCGACCCAATTTGGACAGCTGGACAAATTATCCACTAGTTGTCCTAAACCCACTCTTGTATAAGTAACTGTTTCATATCTTCTTTTCACTGTTTGGAGTACAGCTGCAGTAGTGCATTGCTTACTGCATGCTCAATTCAACCACATTGGTATCTCATTAACCTTAGTTCCAGTTAATCCAATTAACCAATTGGTGGTGATTAGTACACTTGTTTGTTCAAGTAATTTGTAATGGTTAAAGGGTTCAACACTTTGTACTAGTCCTTTGAGCAGTGGTGGTGTTTTTCAAACTTTTGAAGTGTGTTTAGGCCAAAATTGTGGTGGTTACAATGTGGAACGTTTCATCCGAAATAAGATGATTTGATTCCTGCATTCTGTCGTCATGTTGTTTCCTTCGACAAGAAATTCCTTGGTGTATAAAATATGCAACATTGGGAATTAATTTTGCAATCGAAAAAGTGCATAAAACAGGAGCCAACAAAAATAGGGCAGGAACCAGGATAAAGGATATGGGAAGTGGGAAGTTGAAACCCCTGCCCCCCTCCCCACTAATCCACTGGATCATCTTTTTGGGTTTGAAAATTAATTTTTAG
Organism: Siderastrea radians; assembly: GCA_964017195.1. Classification (NCBI taxonomy): domain Eukaryota; kingdom Metazoa; phylum Cnidaria; class Anthozoa; order Scleractinia; family Rhizangiidae; genus Siderastrea; species Siderastrea radians. The sequence continues at coordinate 34,636,537 of OZ024895.1, forward strand.
AAAATTAACTTCTTTACAATCAACATCATGCTTGCAGGTTTAGAGTCTTTACAAGGAGCGGGCATTAAATGTGATTTTCCCCTTGTCATATGAAATTACCACAAGGCAACTATTTATTCGACACTTTAATTTTGCATTTTTGGAATTAACGGTGTTCAGTATAATTGCTCAGGTGATAATAGAGAAGTGTGCACACTGATTGGTCGAGGATTATGTCATATCTTGCTATAATCACCCTGTGCGAGGTGAATATAATACTGAAGCACTAATTTTCAAAATGGCCACAGTGTGATTTTTTATGTTTCTGGTGAAAAGAAAAAAGAAAATGCCTTTGCTCTGATAATCACCCCAGCAATTATACTAAAACAGTTATTGTCCCCAAGCTCAGCGAGACGATTCCACAATATTCACTTCGCCTTCGGAGGAGAATAATGTTTTGAGTGTTTTAATTTGATGATTTTGCAAAGATTTCAATGTGAAAAAAAAAACAACCAGTTTCGGCACTTGACAAAAAATTAGTGTCCCCCAAAAAAGAACAAAGATCAACTAAAATTTGTCTATAACTTGTACAGTAAGGAAGGAAGTGGCTAAATTTGTAACCTTTGAGTAGAAATTACTCTCTGAGTAGAAATCACTGCAGCTAGTAATTTTTGCAATTTCCCAAGCAATCGCAAAAATTTGTTGTTACAATAAATAGTTTCCTTGAATAGGCATCTATTTTCTCTGGTTAAAAAATAATGATTGCAGCCCTTTTATACCAAGTAACTGATTTTTCAAGTCCAATTTTCATGTTTTGTAAGCATGGTGGCGATTGTTTGTGTAGTAACAAAGGAAGCATTTATTTAATTAAATTGCTTAAGTTATCGCAAAATAATATTATGTGGGTGAAGTACTTTCACAGCATAATATGCTGATTATTATAATGATTGCATGGTCATGCACACTGAAATTTCTGTTTTTCTCACATTACATTGCTGATCTCAGCAACAGTTACTTCAGGTGCAACCTTAATAATTTGGAACATTTTGGTCATGATAAAAAAATTAAAAAATGCTTCCTTTGTTTATACTGATTTTCTTTAACTCGCAGCAAGCTCATTAGCACTCTTAACGAAAACTCATATAAGATTCTAAGTACTATTAATAATATTGATCACCCCTTTTTTGAACAGGCAAGAAGGAAAACACTGAACTACAAGTGTCAGGCCTAAAAAATAAAATTCTCTTATTAGTTGCCTTTTTTTTCAGTTAGATTTATGTGGATCAATAATTTTTCTTATTTAAATTCTTCCTTTCTTTCCTGTCCAATATAGCATCACTTACAGTATCTTATGGTTACTTTTTCATTGACAGAAAAATTTAGGCAAAACAATGATTTCCTCTAAAACTACTAATTTAATTGAAACTTTGCTCATAAAGTTACAAAAAATTAGTTAAAAGTTGCATAAATTTATTAAGTTGTTGCTAAGAAAGGTAACCTTAAGGTGGTCTAAGGTACCTCTTTTTATTTGTTAGCATAATTGTCATGTTAAATTAAGTGCAATTGTCCATTACTTAAATCAACAGTCTGTTTCTGCTTGTTTCATTTTGTTTTTGTCTTTCATTTTATTTCTGCAATACAAAAACAAAGGTTCAGCATTTTTCACTTTGGGAAACAGGGAATAATGAGCAAATTGCTGTCATTCTAATCAGAAAACAAAAATGTATTTTCCTTAAATGGGTAAAACCTTGAACAATGCAGATTGACTGTTGATTAGTTTCAACTTCTACTGAAATAGATTTCTTGGTGTTGCAAAAGTCATGTTACTTATATATATATTTTCTACTAGGGTTTTTTTGAAAGCTTTTTACTTACTGCCCTAAGAGCCTGAGAGGCATTTCTTGCACATGCAGCCATGCATGTGCAGATGCATCTTATACTTTCTCATATTTGTGCTGCAAGAAGACTCTGCCTTTGGCCTGAGTGATTGCTCTACAAAAGCATATGAAAGAGATCTCTGGTACACAGGGTGTTGACTTTCTCCAACAACCGGGGTTTAGTAGAATGACCTTTTTTTCAGTTTTTTAAAGCGAGAAGTAGCCACAGTGTCAAGGGGTTGTATACTTTCCTTTCTGGACTCGCATCACCAAGAAACTTCTATTTTAATTCTTGTTCTAATTTAATAGTATATATTTATACTCTGTGCTATTATGAGCTTGCATATTTACTACTTAAGATGTTAGGTTCTTATTTAATTTCAGATCTCGGGTGGCACACACACAAGAACAAAGATGGTCAGATTTAATCTAGTCAATCTTGTCCCTGCTGGGTTGTGGAAGCTCTGTCTCTGAGAAGGTGTGTGTTTCTGATGTCCTCTGAGATATTCCAACTGAGAAATCCTGGGAAACTTCATCTGATCCTGTACTTCATGCTGGGGGCAGTTGGACACTTGGAAGATTTGGCCGTTTGTTCTCAAGTGGGGAAGACAGCATGGAGGAAGGTGAGAGTTTGCTTTTCATGTCTTTAAGGGTTTCATTCAATATGTTGTAATACCACACCATTCCAAAAACACCATTTCGGAAATGTAAGGTGCTTGTCTACAAACAATATATCCGGGAACTTTCCTTTGTCTGGGATGTCAAACTGGGATGCTAAATTGTGCAGCTCAAGGAAGGTGGATCTACGGAGGAAGCAAGGGCAGAGGAGGCACTGAATTTCATTGGTCTGACTTGACTGGATTTTTACAAATGAAATCAAATTGAGCTAATAGTCCCTGGGAATCTCTCTGATGGGTGGTGACTGGTCAAGGGTTTCTCTCATTTTTAACTTTAAATATAAATAATAAAAATTTTAGCAACCTAGTTATCCTAAACCAACCATAGAACTAATTATAAGCCAATATAAATAACTTCTTACTAGGAATTACTAATTTAGCTTAATGGTCAGTTCTTTTTTTTCATTTAAACCTTTCTGCAGGCAAATGTTTTAATACTGCCAACAAATTTAACCTTAATTTTCATAATTTAATTCTGATCCATAAATACAACAATATTCTACCCTGCAAGCACCCTGCCATTTGGACAGTGCTCGCAGGGGGGTATATTTTCTAACTTCCTGGAAAATAATAATAATAATCAACAAATTCATTTTGTTTCAATTCATTTTTCAACCTAAGAATCAATAGGTCAACAAAAATTCATCACCTTATTTCCTATCCAAATTCTACATTACCTTTATTTTTTGGCTCAAAGCATCTAAACCAACTTAAAGTTGGCCTACATCATCGTCCAGGTTTTTCACTTTTTGTTTTACCAGAGTGAAACAAGGTGAAAAGCCTGGGTGTTGGTGCAGTCTAACAGTTTCTTAAGCTTAACTACAATAACTCAAACACTAAACCCTAAATACATAAGGTAATGTAAAATAAGATAGTTTAAGTCTTGTCATATTCGCTTGATTTATCAGACAGTCTAGGGTGTTCTGCTCTCTTTCTCTCTTCTCAAAGTGGGTCATAGAGCAAAATACCTTGAACCGTGCGTTTCATCAGGTTAATGTGACATTCCTCTGGCCCGAAATTGATTTTCATAACTTCGGCTACAAATTCTTTCATTGTCGCTCTATTGATTTATTATTTAATAGTTCTTTCGGGTGCTAAATAAATCGACTATTATGAAATGAAAGTTAAATCTTTCATTTTATTTCAATTTCCTAACCCGCCTCGGTGATTTTGCATTCCAGGTTTCTCCTATTCTCTTTGGTCGTCACGGTGGTCACGCAATGCGTGTTCTTCGCTGGATATGCATTGCGTTACGATCAAGTGACGGCTCCAATGAAGACAAATTCTCTTGGGATAGCAAAATACGAAAATTAAATCGAATAATTATTCAAATGAGAGTACTGAAATGCTAAACATCAAGGCGATCTGAAAAAACTCAATACTTCACTCCAAATAAAAACTCGACTAAACAGTAATTTAAGAAATAATTCCTTTCACGCAATTTTCGACAATTACTCTACCAAAACTTAAATGACTTTACTTCAACGCACGTCTACTTATTTTGGGATAAAAGCTAAAATTAACTTAAGTTTAATTTTGTCTTTCATCCGAAAATAATTCTACCTGCGATTATTAATTTAAAATAAAACGCTTCAGCAAAACTCTAACGCAAAACCTTTTCAACAACACGCAGCGCAATATTAGTATTTTTCTTTAATTTTCAAAATAAATACCAAAACAATTTTCTTCTAATTTCATAAGCACATTTTCACCAAAGATTTGCACTGCAATTACTCTCAACCTAAATATAGGTTTATTTTTCTCCAAGTATATAATAGGGAAGAGAAATCCGACACCGGAAGCTTCGCAGAGGAGAGGTTTTCAGTGACTTGTGCTCTTTGGTGAAGTTTGTGGGATGACAGTTGGTTGGCGGTTTGGACGGGAAGTCAGACTAGCGGATTCTGTGTTCAATTCTTTCCTTGGTTTCATACGTTGATTCACTGAAATTGAGCTTAACACTTTAGCATTTCAGTTTTTCTTGTCCAAGACTTTAGAAATTCCCAACTCAATTTGGTTTCGATCAAAAATTTGGGAGGGAAAGCGGACAGCACTTGAACAAATTATTATTTCTCATGATGTGTTGACTTGCAGACACGCACCTTCAACCAAATTGCGCCGAATATTAATCACTTTGATATATTGTAACTCTGAATTAATTTCAGTTAGTGTGGTATTGTGACATAGTTGAATGAGACCCTGGAGACATGAGGAGCAAACTCTCACTTTCCTTGACGCTGTCCTCTCCACTTGAGAACAAACGGACAAATTTGTTTAAGTGTCCAACTGCCCCTGGCTTCAATGAAGAATCAGATAAAACAGACCACGATTTTAAAGTTGGAATATTAAATGACGACAGAAGAAAACACACTGACTCGGAGCAGAGTTCAAGCAACCCAATAAGCAGGAACGAGATTGGCTAGATTACTTTTTTTTTCAATTAAAAAACGATAACGGAGATAACTTTTATTTTCTCAATAAAACACTGTTATCTTCAGTACTCGTGCTATTTACTTTGTAGTCCAGCTGCTTGAATGAACCACATAATAAGCCAAGTTCTGCTGAGACTATGAGCAGTCTCTCTTTCCATTCAGGGATAGTCGAGCGAGGACAACATGCGAGAACACACAAGAATCACCTGCAGTGCATAAAGGCATCACATGAATAAGAAGCCTTTCCGCACAGCAGGTAACTTGGCATGTTCTCGCAGGCCCTTTTTGCTGGACTATCCCTGAGCAAAAAGAGGGACGGCTCAAAGTCTAACTGAACCCCGGCCACACCGATTCAACATTTCCATCCAACACCGTTCAACACTATATAATTTGGCTACTGAAACGCGTTTAGGCACCCTTCATAAATGATGTTAAATGATTATAAAGGATTTTGGATGACGCTAATTGGTCTCGCCATCAAACATTCGTACAACAAAGTTGTATTCAATGGTGTTGGATGATGTATTTGAATCCGCTTGACCAAGGTTTAAGTTCTGCTTTTGATGAAGTCTTAACAAAGCTTCAAAGTGCAACTTGGACTTGACTTTAGTAAACAGCTACTTTCCCATTACAATGTATGCCATAAATTTGTGCGCTGGTATCAGAAAACTCAACAAGTAAATTTCAACGTCTCTAAACTGTGTGAAAGTCTTTAACTAAACAATCTAAAATCGTTTATCATGACAAGTCTTACTCTTTTGAGACAGATTTTGGTTGATTAATCAGGTTTAATGGCAAAAAACATTTGAAACAAAATATCCTTTTCTTTAAAGGTGTCACGCAAAGGGAAAAGCGTTACATGACGTGACGCTCTGACTCCTTGCCTGAAGACCCTGAGAACAACTGCTAACAAGACCACTGGAGTTGCATTATTTTCATACTGCACACATTTATGCCTTACAGTGAAAGAAAAAACAAACCTTTTGTTAAAGCCAACCATCATTGCACAACAAAGCTTAATCAAGACTTTTACGTAACTTCAAACTTAGGCTTTTCAGTCCCAAGATCAAACTATAAGTTCTGTTTACCAATTACTAAACGTTTCTTGGAACAGCTAGTCCTGAGAATTTAGTAGTCAAAATATTTTCTCATCACATGCCTGTTGTTAGGAGAAATATTTTGGCCACACTTGGGACTGAATAGGTTGAGAGTGTTTCCAAATCTCTTCTAGACGTGCCTCCTTATACAAATACGTTCCCTTCATATAGCAAACTTATGTTTGCAAACCTATGTTGGCAAATGCAAGATTGGCATGTGTGTACATCTTGCAATATGTTAACATGCTCTGATGTATGCACACGACAACTTGTACTCTTTGGTCTGTAGCATGAAGTGATCTTAGCCTGAAACACAGTGCCGAGTCTATCCAACACACCAGCAGCAGAAATTGTAGTTACTCTTCAACATTTCAATAAATGTACTAGTTTGTAACACTGGTCATGAGAGTAACTGTGTAATGTAAACAAATGCAAATTCTTGTTTACTGTTTGCAGTGGTGTAGTTTTCTGTGATGAATAAATCAACATAGGTTTTGGTTTTGGAAATTTTGCTAGTTGGACTTTTGCGATAAAATTCAAAGTCCAACACTAAAAAAATCCAATAATATTAAAACTATGATGCTGATTTCTTAAGGCTCACTGTAAATTTTTAGTCAAGAAATTCACAGGAGCAAAAACCAAATAAAATTTGAAAATTCATGGTTACAGCACAACTGGCAAAAGTTTTGAGTAAATTTCTCACCCGGCTTTAGTGAAACTTCATCTGAGACATGTAGAAGATTGCTTCGCATGTTATGTTCAGTCATTAACACAAAGTAAATGACACAATTGAAAAGTGTGAAAAATTTATAACTAAACTTCCATCAAAGAAGGCAAAAATTTTCATAAACACAAATTCTGCTGCAGTGCTAGGTATCAGCATGTTTTAACCAAATTCTAACAAAAAATTGAGCTGAAGAATAATCACTAAGTATGCTTTGCACCCACAGTGGCAACAATACAATGCCTGAGCAACAGGTAAACAAATCCTACACCGATGATGTAGCACTTGTTAAATAGTAATTGAGGAAAAAAATAACCAATCAGATGTACAGCCCAGATTTTGGTGCTGCAACATCATCACTGTGGAATTTTCAGGGTTGTTGTTCAGACATAATTTTGTAGGCACGTATTAAAGTGGTGTTGCAAAGCATCACTTTTTTCCACAGGTTGGTTGAGGATACACAAGAGAGATTTGAAATGCACCCATCAGAGTAAAAAGACATGCAGATGTCACATACATGCAATCTAACTAATCAATGAATCACTCAATCAGCCATTAGACTAAGCAGCCAGACTGTGAAGAATTTAGTTAGTCAACAAATGAGTCATTTGATTCAGCATTCAGTTAGTCATCCTGTTGGTCAACGAGTTGATTAGCCTGTCATCAATGGCTCAGTCAAACAGATGGGCAGACAGACACTCACTCAGCCCATCAGTCAGTTAACATTGGCCAGTCAACAAATCAGCAGATCAGTCATTCAGTCAGTCAGTTAAGCCACTCAGTCCATCTTTCAGGCACTCAACCAATTACATCCTCACCTAATCACTAAATTGTAAGTTAGGCTACCAATCAGTAACCAGTAATGGTCACTCAGTAAACCTACCCCTTGTTGGTCAGTCAGTAAGTCTGTTAACCTTGTATCACATGGTCAGTCAGTCAGTCAGTCAGTCAGTCAACTTATCACATGGTCAGTCAGTCAGTTAGTCAACCTATCATGTGGTCAGTTAGTTAACCTACCACATGGTCAGTCAGTCAGTCAGTCAGTCAGTTGGTTAACCTACCACATGGTCAGTCAGTCAGTCAGTTGGTTAACCTACCACATGGTCAGTCGGTCAGTCAGTTGGTTAATCTACCACATGGTCGGTCAGTCAGTCAGTTGGTTAACCTACCACATGGCCAGTCATACAGTCTAGTCAGTCAGTCAGTCAGTCAGTCAGTCGGTAAGTTAACCTACCACATGGTCAGTCAGTCAGTTAGTTAACCTACCACATGATCAGTCATTCAGTCTGGTCAGTCAGTCAGTCATTCAGTCAGTTAGTCAACCTATCGCTTGGTCAGTCATTCAATCAGTCAATCTACCACATGGTCAATCAGTCACTCAGACAGCAACCTATTAGATGTTTGGTCAATCAGTCAGTCATGAACCTGTCACATGATCAGTCAGTCAGTCCATCAGCAATCACATGATCAGTCTCGATCTCCATCAACCAATCATACAGTGAGTCAGTCAACCTATCACATGGTCAATAGGTCAATCAATCAAACAATCACTTGGTCAGTCACTCAGTCAGTTGAACGATTACATGGTCAGTCAGTGAAACAGTCAACTGCTCACATAGTCAGTCAATCAACCTATCACATAGTCAGGCAGTCAGTTAGTCAGTCAGTCAGTTGGTTAACCTACCACATGGTCAGTCAGTCAGTCAGTCAGTCAGTCAGTTGGTTAACCTACCACATGGTCAGTCAGTCAGTCAGTCATTCAGTCATTGGTTAACTTTCCACATGGTCAGTCAGTCAGTCAGTCAGTCAGTTGGTTAACCTACCACATGGTCAGTCAGTCAGTCAGTCAGTCAGTCAGTTGGTTAACCTACCACATGGTCAGTCAGTCAGTCAATCAGTCAGTTGGTTAACCTACCACATGGTCAGTCAGTCAGTCAGTCAGTCAGTCAGTTGCTTAACCTACCACATGGTCAGTCAGTCAGTCAGTTGGTTTACCTACCACATGGTCAGTCAGTCAGTCAGTAAGTCAGTCAGTCAGTTGGTTAACCTACCACATGGTCAGTCAGTCAGTTGGTTAGCCTACCACATGGTCAGTCAGTCAGTCAGTCAGTCGGTAAGTTAACCTACCACATGGTCAGTCAGTTAACCTACCACATGGTCAGTCAGTCAGTTTGGTCAGTCAGTCAGTCAGTCAGTCATTCAACCTGTCACATGGTCAGTCAGTCAGTCAGTCAATTTATCACATGGTCAGTCAGTCAGTCAGTCAACTTATCACATGGTCAGTCAGTCAGTCAGTCAACCTATCATGTGGTCAGTGAGTCAGTCAGTTGGTAAGTTAACCTACCACATGGTCAGTCAGTCAGTCAGTTGGTCAGTCAGTTGGTTAATCTACCACATGGTCAGTCAGTCAGTCAGTTGGTTAACCTACCACATGGTCAGTCAGTCAGTCAGTCAATTGGTTAACCTACCACATGGTCAGTCAGTCAGTCAGTCAGTCAGTTGGTTAACCTACCACATGGTCAGTCAGTCAGTTAGTCAACCTATCATGCGGTCAGTCAGTCAGTCAGTTAGTTAACCTACCACATGATCAGTCATTCAGTCTGGTCAGTCAGTCAGTCATTCGGTCAGTTAGTCAACCTATCGCTTGGTCAGTCATTCAATCAGTCAATCTACCACATGGTCAATCAGTCACTCAGACAGCAACCTATTACATGTTTGGTCAATCAGTCAGTCATGAACCTGTCACATGATCAGTCAGTCAGTCCATCAGCAGCAATCACATGATCAGTCTCGATCTCCATCAACCAATCATACAGTGAGTCAGTCAACCTATCACATGGTCAATAGGTCAATCAATCAAACAATCACTTTGTCAGTCACTCAGTCAGTTGACCGATTACATGGTCAGTCAGTGAAACAGTCAACTGTTCACATGGTCAGTCAATCAGTCAACCTATCACATAGTCAGGCAGTCAGTTAGTCAACCAATAACTGGGTCAGTCAGTCAGTCAGTTAACCAATGACTAAGTCAGTCAGTCATTCAGGTAATTCAGGCAGTCAGTTAACCAATAACTTGGACAGGAAGCTGGCAATTAAGGCAGTCCATCAACCAAATTATGGCTATGTCCAACACAAAACTTTGGATTTATCAACTGAGTTGATAAGGTAAATTGGCCACCGTAAAGAGATAGAAAGGTGATGTTTAGCCCTCATCAGAGTGAATCGGATTCGCTCCGACGTAACTCTGATGATGGGCTTATGCTCAAAACGTTAGCTTTCAATCTCTTTACGGTGGCCAATTCACCTTATCAAGTCAGTTGATAAATCCAAATTTTTGTGTTTCGCTTCCCCACGGACGCAGCACCACAGTTTCTTTAGAAACTAACCCCCTTGTTTGCTATGTCTGACAATCAGTCAGTCCGCAAGCCAGTAAGCCAACAAATCACTTGGTAAGACAACAAATTAGTTGGTCATTTAACCACAGAGTCATTCCCTGTTTAAGTCAGTGGGTCAGGAAGACAGACAGTCAGTCAGTCAGTCAGTCAACCAATCAGTTGGCCAGTCAGTGAGCAAGTCTGTCACTTACTTGAAGTCAATAAGTCAGTCAGTCAGTCAGTCAATCACTTTGTCAGTCAGTCCACTCATCAGGCAACCAAGTCAATCAAATCAGTCAGTCAGTCAGATTATGAGTCAGCCAAACAATCTGTCAGACTGTTGATTAACCATTTGACTGGTTAACCAATTGACTGCTAGTCAATCAGTCAGCAAGTCATCGTTGTTAGTCAGTTAACTAGTCATTCAACAAATCAATCAGCCAGTTGATCAGTTGGGCTACCACTCAGTCAGTCAGTAAAATATAAAGTCAGTCAGTCATCCAATCAGTTAGCCAGACAGTCAATCAGTCAGACAACAATCTTAACCTAGCCAGTCAGTCTGTCAGTCCACGGCTTGGCCAGTTAGTGAATCAATCATTCACGTAACCAATCAATCAGTTATTAAATCTGTCAGATGTTATGTCTGTCAGTTGGCCAGAGAGTTTGTCAGTTTATCTGTCTGCCCATTAGTCAGTAAACCAACCTTCCAGTCAGTCAGTCACTCAGAGTCACTCCAGCTATCCTGGATAAATATGTTATTATTATTATTATTATTATTATTATTATTAATTATTATCCTTCAGTCAGTCAACAAACAAGCCAGTGAGCCAGTCAGTAAACCAAGCAGAGGCAGTCCATCAGTCAGTAAGTCAGTCAAACAATCAGTCATCAGCCAGTAGGAAAGTGAACCAATCAGTTTACAAGCCAGTCACTCAGTTCAACCATCAGTCGGTCAATTCAAGAGTTGGACAATGAGTCAGTAAGTCTAACAGGCAGTCACTCAGTTGGTTCATGACAGTCATGAGTCAACCAATGAGTCAGGCAATCAATAAGTCAGTCAGTAAGTCAGTCAGTCCTTTTGTGAGTATATACGCCAATCAGTCTGTGAGCAAGTCAACCTTTCAATTAGTCAGTCAGACAGTTAGTTAATTAGTCAACTAATTGTCAATCAAGAAATCAGTCAACCAACCATCAGTTGGTCAGTCATTACAGCCAATCAGTCAGTTAGTCAATACATCAGTCAACCAGTAGGCTGTTTAGTCAGTCAGTCAGTCAGTCAGTCAGTCAGTCAAGTCAGTCAATCAGTCAGTGAGTCAGTCAGCCAGTCAGTCAGTCAGTCAGTCAGTCAATCAGTCACTCAGTTAGTCAGTCACTCAGTCAGTCAGTCAGTCAGTCAGTCAGTCAGCAGGTTGGTTTTTAGTAAGAAAGACAACCATAAATTTTGGTCAGTTGATCAGACAATCAAGTCTTCATCAGTCACTAAATTGCAGTCAATTGTGTCCAATTATTTCTGGGTTCAGTTCAGAACATTGGACCATACACAGTTCTGATATATGTGGAGATGATCTTTTGTCAGCTCCTGGGCCAAATTACATGTCTGAACTAAACAACCTCATCAAAGCAGAACTTGGCTTGTACAACTGGGCCCTTTTGAACAAAGCAAACTACCTCTAACCCAGGACTAAATGTTACACAAGAATTCATCAGTGATAAAAACAATTTTCTTTGATAGTCTAAATGTAAGTTTAGCCAAAGCAGAATAAATAGCAAAAAAACAGGAACTGTAGTTTAAATTTATGGAACTGAATTTTAACTACTCCTGGATTAGAGTATTCATGCTTTGAACAATTTAGCACGCCCAGTTGTGTTTACGTGGTTCACTCAAGAGCTGGATTACAAAGCAAAACATGTAGCACTATGTACTAGAGATAACCTTTAAATCCTGACTGCTGAGGCTTGATTGTCTCCCTGGCTGTTATGTGATCTGTGAAAACAAGATAAATAGAGTCTGTCAGTTCCAAGTGAGACAACGTGTTAGCATTTTATTCTGAAAACCAGTGGTCTTTCTGAGTCAAGGGATCTGTTTTTAAAAAGAACCAAGAAGCACAAAACTCAATTTCAGGAGCATTGTGTGTCAACGCTTAGGCTTTGCTGGGAGGTAAACACCCCTTTTGTTGTATGTTTTGTGATCGATGCCGACACACGTAAAAGGTCGACGAATATTTTCTGGTGATTTTTTCACCCACAATGTTACTCCTGGCTGGTGTTTAATCTTTACATTTGATGTAACATTGTATGTTTGTATTTCAAAGCACCTTATAATGTCCTTAGAAAGTTGTGGCCGCATGGAACCTACCCTGTACCCCTGGGTAAATCCACCACCCAGAGGTGTGCTATGGTCTAAGAATGACAGGGAGGTGCAAATGAAACCATACAATATCAATGTAATTTAAAAAAACCCCAAAACGTTTCAAAGCACAAGTAACCTGCCCTCACAAAGTTGGGGTCCCAAAGAACCTATCCCAGTACCCCTTATTTAATCCACCACCCAAGGGGGGTACTAGCGCTAAAGAGTGATGGGGAGGTTTGAAAAAATCCATTTTTAAATAACCAAAAGGTGCCACAATTTAATGAAAAACATACCCGTGGACTAAAAGTACAAAATCATGGTGAACGTTAGGATGCCCAGGGTACCTACCCAAGTGCCCCTCTAGGTTAATTCATCACCCCCAGGGGTACTATACTTAGAGTGACAGGGAGCTACAAATGAAACCATTTAAACCCCCCCTCCTCCCCCCCCCAAAAAAAGACAGATACAAATGAAACCTTTTTTGCCCCTCCCCCCCCCCAAAAAAAATCATCCTGGATGGGGCCAAAACTTAATCCAAAAAATACCTATGGACTTAAAGTACAAAATCATGGAGTGGCCCCTGCATCCACAACTGGGTCGAACCTGTAATGGTCTAGCATCCCATCCAGAGAGGATCTCAATAGGAAAAATTACTCTTCTATCAGGTTAAACAGTCAAAGCAAAACCGAAACTCCTAAAACTTTCTCAGTATTTTCCCAGTCACATGAAATGTGCCCAATGGGGATTTTATTCAAACTTGAGTTTACCTTCAAAAAAAACTTCCACAGCTCCAAGTGACATTACTGCTGTAAACACAGCATTCCAACCAACATTTTTCTTGTTCTGAACATGACCTGTAAGTCAAAAATGCAGGGTAACTCAAGTTTCATGGTTTAACCTGGGCCCAATATATTGTTAAAATCCTCCTCGACTAAGATTTATCCTAAGTATTCTTTAAATTAAAAAAAACCTTTGTTGCAGTGCTAGATGCCATACTGTTGCCTCCTGAACAACATTTTTGCAAGTTGAAGAAAAAATTTGCCTCGTGTAACAACGCCTTAGTCACGTGGTGTTGCACCATTAGTTGGCCACAAAGTCCTAAATCCGCTCTCCACAGAAAAAACTCAAATAACTACCCAACACCCCCCTGCCCCCCCAGCCCCCACTCCAAAGAAAAGGTTTCTTTCTTTCATTTTTTGAAAAACACAGCACTTGAAATGCGGCGTTTGAGTTAACATGCATTACACTGTATTTTAGTATCCAAAAAGAAAACAATATAAAAAACGAAGATGTCAAGCAAAAAAAAAAAGCCTGCACAATCCTTTCACCTCAGTTGTGACAGTTGTACCATTCAAAAATTGTGTGTAATGCCCTTCTCGGCTCACAAAAAGTTCGAACATACAGTGCTTTAGCTTTAAATATCAAAAACAAATAAAAAGAAGAACATATACCTCCTCAAGCTTTCTTTTCCCCAAAGTTTTCTTGCACACGTGCAACATGGCGTCAGCAAAATACACTCGCAAAGAACAGTGGGAAGTTGCCATCCGCCATGGAAGCCTGGAAACAAATAAGAGCTGGAAAGAGTCTAGGCGGGGCGGGGGGGGGGGGGGTGTGGAGGGAGTACTCCCATATATAATAAGCTATCTAGGAATGTGCCGCTGTGAAGGGTATGGTTTTCAACCAGTTTAGTCTGAGATAGAGAATTTTGGTCTTGGAATATCTGTTTTCTCGCGACTTCATAAAGTACCGGACTTCGACCATACTTACTGAAGAACTACTTACTGTTGCGATTTCTTTTATAATTTAGTCTATTTTCTTCTTGACCTGAGTTAGAAAGCCCTAGAAAGACGCATCATAATTTCTCGAATAAACGCTGGGTTCAAATAACTGTCAGGTTCACGTGGTCAAGTACGGCTCAAATTTTAAATAAAACGCCCCCAGCGAGATCCAGCGTTCATTTGAAACTCAGCACGCTTATCGATGTAACTGATTCTCATTGATAATTAGTTAAAGCAACTTTAAAAAGGTTTATGAGTCACTACATTAAGGTAAAAAGGTAAAGTCGCACACGAGCCAAGGAGGCCCACACGGCCAGAGCTTATCCCGGTTTCTGTAGCATGAAGCAACTGAGAGTATTGCTACTCCACCCTGGATGGGATGTTAGTCCATCGCAAGGTTACCCCCATTTTATACACCTGAGTGGAGAAAGACAATGTCGGGTGAGTTTCTTGTCTAAGGAAACAACGGATGGTAGGGACTGGGCCTCAAACCACCGACCTTCAGATCTGACGTCCAAGGCGCTAACCACTACACCACCACGCCCACACAAACCACTACAGTACATTTTTTTTTTATAAGAGCGTCTAATTTTGCGATCGAGGCTGAAAAGAAAGTGGATGTTCTTATTTTGTTTATGTTTTGAGCCCGAAACGTTCTTAATAGAAATGCCTTATCTCAAAGTCTCAGGCTAGGTACGTTCTTAGCATGTTCTTAAAATCTGCGTCAATTTCAGCCTCAACGTTCTTATAAAAAAAGGTTCTTATAAAAAAAAAAAGAGTGTACCTCACTTCAGTTTATTTCGATCATTTCAAGTAAAGGAAGTTAGTGTACTCTGTACTTCATTGGGCACCTAATTCTCCCACTTTTTAATTTTGTTGACTACAGACGACATTCAATTCAATTCAATTTTATTTAAACACGGTAAAATTCATCAGGGATACATTCAATGAGCAATAACAAAGCATAAAATATCCTAAACATGCTAAAAAGACTAATCTTAAACATTAAAGGGCAGGCTGTTCCATAGAGCTGTACTGCTATAACTAAATCTATTATTCAAATAATTAGTTCGAGGGAAAGGGACAACTAGTTTGTTTACGGAGTCTCTTACTGGAATAGCGCGTTCCATCACGTTTAACAAACTTAGACGATAAATACTTGGGAACAAGACTCAGTTCAAATACCATGAAGGCTTTCTTTCATGGCTTTCAAAGCTTTCAGGACATCTTATTCCTGGTTTGCTCAGTTATGTTATTACTATCTGCTGCTGCAATTTTAGTGAACCAGGAGCCCAGGCTCCTGAGTGAACTTAAAGTATTGAAGACAAAAAGTAAAGCTATCAGAACTGACGAACCTAAAAAATCCCCCTGTTTAATAAACGCCGGACTCCAAACAAACATCGTGACAAACTCCAGGTCAACACGGACTAGTCTTAAATAAACGCCCCTAGCGTTTTATCTACAAATTAAGGTTTTAGTAACCTCCTATGAGAGTTCAGTATTAACAAAGACACTTTCAACATGGGGGGAGGGTACTCCCCCTTATATACGCCATATAGGTATGTGCGACTCCAAAGGGTATTTTTTGAGCCCTTCTGGTCTGAAATAGGGTATAGATTTCGACCATTTAATTTTGGGCTGAAGATGGGTAAGGTTCAGTGCGCGTTCTTGTCTGGAATTGGGTATCTCGTGGTTGTAATAGCAACTACGAGATATTATAGTGGAGTTAAGCGCATTCCTGAGCACATTCCTGTGGTTATTTTCTTGAGCTGTCGTGTAGATTCGTGATGTTCGCGAGTTCTTCGGTATTCCCACGAGAGAAACTTCGCTGTATCATCGGGCTATGTCGGAGACACTTTCCGGTTATTTTTAGGCGGTGATGTATCAGACGACTAGTATGTCTGGGGATCTTGCTGTTTGAAATGATAACTTGTGTCGTCGTTTATCAGCGATTTTACGCTCAGCAGTTCAATGTGTTGTAGAATTTTTAAAAGAAATAGCCCAGAATACAGCGAACAGCGGTGTGTTCTTAGGATAGGTTTTTTGTCAGGAGCATACACAGTATACACACTCGATGAGAACAGTCGATTTCCGGTTTTGATTTCTTAATAATCTTGTTTGGTGCAACACCGTTTGATTTTGCTGACGTGACTGAAAATGGAAATGTGTGTTGGAACATTTAATTCACAAGGACGGAGCTTCGTGAGCGGGCTAAACTACTCTCTAAGGAATAACGATTTCAACCTCTCAAGGTTTCATTCCGTAGGCTAATTGGCAAACATTCACTTAGACTACGAACAGTCTCTTTTTTCGGCTCAGGGCTAGTCAAGTAAAAAGAACACGCGAACGAGCGCGAGAATCGCCTGCCTACGTTTTGAGCCACTCGTGTAGAAAGCTGCCACCATACATCAGCGCCTGAATCGAGCTGACCACGCGTACTACACGTTGCCAGGCAGGAGGTGATTTTTGCGTTCGCCCGCGCGTTCTCGCTCGAGCCAGCTGAGGTCAATGCCTAGCCTGCCTCCAGGCGAAACATTAGAAAACAATACTTAGAGAGAATTTTTAAGACAATAGTAACTGCCGTGATCTATGTAGAATGTAAACGACAGTTGTTGTCTTGTTGGTTTTTAAGAACAGTAAAAAAATTTGCGATTTCCTAATAGCTATATTCCCTAATAGCTATTTTAATGTTAAGAATTCAGTATATTAGTATTCAATTAGCTGTAAAGCTAATTGGATAGACACTCAAATAATAGACAATAATAGACACTCACATAAATGAAAGGTTTATTAGTATTCACTACACTACAAACTTTAAGGGGAAAATTTAGGAGAAACTAATAAAAAGTCTGATATCTACTAATATTAATTTTTAGAAACACAAATTTACCGTTAAATCCAAAGTTGTGTGTGAGAAATTTATGTCACACGAATTTCGCCGTTCCCTAGTTTCTTTTGCGCCTTACTTCAATTAAGACCTTTATACAGGATTCCCTTCCATGAAAACAGTCCCTCAAAAATCTCTGAAGAGTCTTACTCAAAATACGCTTAACGTATAAGCTCTATTAAGCCCACCGGGAGCTTATTTAATTTCAGGTCTCATGAATGGGGCGGGGGCTTGTTAGCGGAGGGGGTCTTATTTTGCACAAAACTCAAACACTGTTTACTCACTTCTCAACATGATCACCTGAAAGAAAGAACCGCCAACTTTGTGTATTTTTTCCTAGCCTTTATTAAATAAACCGACTGGTGATGAAGTGAGAGGCTTAGTAAAGTTTAGGAGCGTCATATTACAAAATCTGATGCCCCAAAGTGAGGAGGGGCTTATGAGAGAAGGGGGCTTATTTAAATAATTCGACTTTCAGAGGGGGGCTTATCAGAGGGGGAGGGTGATAGAGAGGGGGGGGCTTGATAAAATAAATCTTGACGCCCGTTTGTCTGAATCGCCCTCAAGGTTAATATCAAACAAGAAATTCTGAAGAATTTACGGCGGCGCATAGTCGGCTCACCCCTCCTCCCTCCTCCTCTTTTCTTAAGGAAAAAAAGGTTTTAAACCTTACAACTTTAGTAGTTCGTGGTTTCCGGTGACCTGTTATGGACAATTTGCACTTCCGGTATGTAAGGAATTAAATGTATGTATCTAACTTGAGAACTTTGTTTGTTTGTAACCAGTGACTTCTATACGACTCCTTCTCCAGGAGAAAACCTGTGGCTTTACCGGGAGAAATAAATCGTTCTTAAACCGTGATATCGTTAAGTACGGCCTTTAGGCATTCACGACAAATGTTTCAGCCTTCAGGCAAGGGCTCCATTCGGATCCTAACGACACAAGTGCAGGCTAATTGCAATCTATTTTTAAACAACGATGCAGGTCCATTTTAATTTACTTAATGATAACAACAAGGCAATTGTTCGAATGCCGACCAGTGATTCTAATGTATTTTGTCAATACTACCCTGAGAAATAAACATTTCAACGCTTACCTTTACTTAACTTCAACACGCTGCAAAACTCAAAACAACAAATTATTTTCCTTTCTACGGTTACTTTTTTCTATCAGGTTACGTACGTCATAGCTATAGATGGAAAAAAGGTAATTTCACGAACAAATTGTGCGGTATTTGAGAGATTAGCTTTTAATCTAACGAGCCTGATTGTTTAGAGCCCGCGTGGAGACTAAATCTACTGACTTCCGTAAATTCAGGAATGTGCGTTGCATTTTATGAGACGGCCACACGTGCTAGGCACGTGCGCCGCCTAATAACACTTATAACAGTTAGCCTTCGTTATTTTGTTGTGCTTTTTCTTTCTTGAGAAGTTCTTTCACAGGGCCGAGATACTGTCTGAATCATCCTCAAGGTTACTATCAAATATCTTATAATACGGTTAGTATTCGTTGTTATGTTGTTCTTCTTCTTTATCAAGAAGTTTTTTCACAGGGCCGAGATACTCGTAACCAAACATATCAAAGTCACTACGATAAAGTTCTCCAATCCTTTCGATGTACTGAGTAGGGACCTGGGAATAGTACTTTAGCACTTCAGAAGAACTAGTCCTTTGCTTCTGAATTGGCGGGTAACTGGTACGGTCATCAATTCCCATCATTCTTAGCAGGAGAGTGGCGTCCTCTTCCAATGTCTCCATGTGACCAATGAAATCGTAGTCGACAACACACGGATGGCAGATCTTTTCGTACTGTCGCCAGTGCTGATTTCGTGTTTTGTTATCAGAAAAATACTGAAGGAATTCCGGGAAGCTAACGAAATTCTTTCCTTCAGGTTTGTAATTTTTCGGTCGAAGTGCTTTAACTATTTCTTCTCTGATGTCTTTGGTATACCTTTCATGAAGTAAAAACTTATCTTTATACGCCGAAAGCATGCGTTGTATCGGCTCGCGCACGAATACAAATTTAAAATATGCTTTAAGTCGCTGTGACCTTTCTTCCTCTGTATAATTACTCAATCGTTTCCACATAATCCAGCGGTTTGTACCAGGCCGAATTCCTCGAGGGCGAGCTAACACTTTCTTCCAAGTTGTAGTTCCCACCTTTGATATAACACAATAGATAAATTTCTGTTCGTCGTCTACAGCAAGCATATGTAGTTCTTCCGGCAATGGATTCTTATCAAACTTGTTCTTGAGGCAGTATTCTTTAAGATGTTGTTTCCTGG
Organism: Siderastrea radians; assembly: GCA_964017195.1. NCBI lineage: Eukaryota > Metazoa > Cnidaria > Anthozoa > Scleractinia > Rhizangiidae > Siderastrea > Siderastrea radians. The sequence continues at coordinate 34,655,993 of OZ024895.1, forward strand.
CAACTTGCCTTTCCTCGGGGCTAAGATTTGAGCTGTTAAATTTCCCCTGCGATAGAAAAATGATTCAGTTACACAGGAAAAAGTCCTGGAGGTTACAGTTTTTTATCCTTTCAGTCACAGGGGCGAGTTTTTGTTATGTAGTTCTTAACTTCAGCTATTGAACCTATGGATGAATTCCTAAAATGTGACCACCCAAATGAAGTACTTTCCTGTGGTGCTGTTTATTATGCTGTACAAGGTGGTTCTATCTTTTGAGTCAGTGGGTAAAATCCTAAAGTGTGACCATTCAAATGAAAGCTACTGAGCAGTACTTTCCTGTGGTGCTGTTTATTATGCTGTACAAGGTGGTTCTACTTTTGAGTCTGTGGATGAAATCCTAAAGTGTGACCATTCAAATGAAAGCTACTGAGCAGTACTTTCCTGTGGTACTGTTTATTATGCTGTACAAGGTGGTTCTATCTTTTGAGTCTGTGGATGAAATCCTAAAGTGTGACCATTCAAATGAAAGCTACTGAGCAGTAATTTCCTGTGATGCTGTTTATTATGCTGTACAATGTGGTTCTAACTTTTGAGTCTGTGGTTGAAATCCTAAAGTGTGACCATTCAAATGAAAGCTACTGAGCAGTACTTTCCAGTGGTACTGTTTATTATGCTGTACAAGGTGGTTCTAACTGTTGTGTCTGTGGATGAAATCCTAAAGTGTGACCATTCAAATGAAAGCTACTGAGCAGCACTTTCCTGTGGTACTGTTTATTATGCTGTACAAGGTGGTTCTAACTTTTGGTTCGGTCTTGTTCTTGGTGTCGTTTCCCAACAGAAGAATATTGTGCAAGAGTCACGTGTGTGTTATTAGATAGTGTGCTTGGTTCGCCTGAGGATCCAGGAGGTCCCGTCTTGTCTCTTGCTGGAAGCTACAATTACCTGCAGAATTGTTGAGACACTCTCGCCCTAAGCTCCCACAAGAAAGCCGCCAATTCTCCCAAGTACCCCCCCCCCCTGTGTTCTGGTGTCACAATCTACTGAACCCAAAATTAACTGACAACTCACCCCCTGGAGTACTCCCTTATATAAGCTAGATAAGCATGTGCGGCCCCAAAGAGTAGGGCTTTCGAGCCGTTTAAGTGAGGAATGGAGGATTGAGATTTTGTAAAATTTTGGACTGAAATAGGGTAAGGTTTGTGCGATCTGGTCTGGAATTGTAAATACTCCCTAAATTTTATTCATTTTTAGTATTTCGGCGACTACAAAGTTTAGATAATGTTGTAAATGTTTCTTAAATTTGATTAATTTTGATTGTATAGTTATTAGTAACTTAGTAATTTAAGTAATTGTTCCTGAAAAGCCCCATTGGGGAGGTAACAATAAAGTATGTATGTATGTATGTATGTATGTAATTGGGTATGGTCTTCAGAAGAGGCTACTTTTCTTTACTATCTTCCCTTGAGAAGTCAGTTTTCTGACAATATCGGAAATTTGAAGCCCTTGGCAAATGTCTACGCAAACCGAGGCAGTCTTGGTAGGTTTGAAATGGGGTATCAAATTTTGGGTCAGGTCTGAAATAAGGTAAGGGTTTCAACGGGGTGCGCCGTACTCCCCCACCCAAATTTTGGGGGAGTTCTGCCGGGCAACGTGCTCGGTTGGCTACTTAAAGTTTAAAAAGCAAACCTTATTTTCCGCCATTGGCCCGTAACGGAGAAACAACTTGTGGAGGTTCGATTTTGCCTTCTGGAAAATTGATTTTACACTCACAAGAGGACCTGAAAATAAATTCAAATACATTTTACCAATGCCACAGAAGGAGCTCAGGCCAAGCTAGTTTTGTCGATGCTGGTTATCGCCTTAAAATACAAGTGTCATTATTTGAAATGACACTTGCATAATCGTGACAATCAGTCTGTTCGCTCACTTTTTGTTCTCCCATATTCTTGGACTTGCCCAAAACAAAATCGTTCCCCCCACCCCCCCCCCCCCCCACCCTGCTGCGGTCATCTCACGTGTAACTTTAGCACACACGGGATAATCGAACTATCAGGGGCACCCAAAGGATCATTTCGGTGCGAAACTGCGTACGGAAGGCCTTACGTTCGGAATTAATTAAAGAGAAAAACCTAGAGTCTTCTTGGGCGAAATATCCCTTTAAATCCTTGAAACGTGGGTCGTAAAATAATTTGCAATCCAGCGTGCACGAATTAACCTGTATCAGCTTACACAAATGTCCCTTAAAAGACGACGGGATCGAAACGGCACTTTTCCATTGGGTGCCCCTGTTAAAACAAGTTTATAAGTGAGGACGATTTATTTCCACTATGGGCGATTTTGCTGTAGGTGAATACACATGAGGGAGAAATTAATGTATTTCCAAATTGTTTGACGATGTTGATTTAGGAGGATCATCGTCAACACGTTCTGGAGACAGGTTTCGTTTTCGCTAAGTGTCCACAAAAGTTATCAGTCTCGATGAATTGTCTGCCAGTGCTTACGACCAATTGCCGATAATAAGGCCTATTTACTTTATCTTTTCAGTTCGCCTTGTCGAGACTGAAATGGAAACAATAGACAAGCCGACTAATTCTTCTAACAATAGATCAACGGACATTTGACTAATAAAACACGGATCGAATTTAACGCACCAAACACGTTTTACAGCCTTCGCAACAGATAACATCACGGCTTAACCGACAGACGACCAATAACATGGCGAGTTCGTTGACCAATCAGAGCAATGACCAGGAGTTTACCAACGTTTAACTTAACACCGCTCAATGTCTTTTATTTGAATGGCAACACTTTCCGAATTTCACTGATCCAAACACTTAAAAGCTATATAGAAGCTCATCAAATAAACCAAACGCTGAACTCAAGTTTTGAAATATTGGTAAGTGAATGAACTTTATCCATTTGCGTGATTTTCCCGACTTTTTCTAGCCAAGAATTGTTTAGAGTGGTAACCTGTATAACGGTCATCTCACGAGTGAATTTATTTTTCAGGAAACACCAGTTTTCAGGCATCAGTTAAGGTATCTGCACCGGCAAATTTTTAAGCCTGATTTCTTTAAGCCTGAAAATCTATTTGCGGTAAGTTTAGATGGTCCAATATTCATATCTGGTTTTCTTTCTCAAATTTGTATTCGCAGTGAAGGAAAAAATCTCCTCTAAAGTTACTCCATTTACCGGAAGTCGAGGTTGAAATTTCATTTCAAGACAAGTCACGACTGGGATGTTTTCAGTGCACCTCAAGAGCACATTGCACAACCATTTATGTGCGGACGCATTACGGACCTATGCGTCCGCATCTTTGTCAGTGTCCCACGATTGGTAGCTACATGGACAAAGTCAACAGCGTTCACGGTTTTTGTCACACGGTAATGTCAGTGACAGTACAAGTCTAGATAGATATACGATAAGAGAACATAAAATCATTTTACATGCAGTCAGCCGTCCCGTTATTGCAATTTGGTGTCCTTAATGGCGGGTTGCAAAAAAAATCTATTTAAGAAAGGGAATTACATGTATTTACATCTACATTGATGGCAGTATCAATCCCAGAGCTGCTTTTGCATATAACTAAGAGCAGAAATTCCATACGCTTTCTTGTATAATAGTATACTGAAGAATGTATCCTTTACCGATCCTTGTGGTTTTTACATTTAGTACTTACATTTGCTAAGGACCTTTTTCAAGGAGGTCGGAATCATTCACTAAGAATATATTGGGATTACTTGTCTTCCAAAATATCGTTCAATACGGCTCAGTGTATACCTCTTCCTCCATCAGTATAAAGTTGCTATTAGGATACTTAAGGCATGGCTGGCCGTATACCATGGGTTCATCGAGAACAGTGACATCGTTTTTAAGGAGGGTTAGCCACAAAGCGACGGCATGTAATTTGTGGAAAAGGAATCAACCGCGGAAAAGTTGCATAGGACTGAAAAATTACAGTACATTACTCAAAGAATTTACGGCAGTGAGAAACCATTTGGATAGACTAGACGACTATATTCATAGGAGCGACACTGCAAAGCAGGCCTTGTTAAGAAGAGAAAAAGGAATATAAATTGACAGAGCGACCGAATTAGCAGTTTTGGGCAGGTATCTGATGAAAGTGGGTAGGAATAAATTATGTTTTGGATGGAATCATGACAAAAATTGTTATAAAAGACTCTCCCTTGAAGCGTGGTACTCCCTCAGGAAACGATCATATTGACATATTCCGAGTATTTACACCTCTCTGCGCTAATTTTCAGCGTCTCGCCTTCCCTCTCTTACTTTTGGATATTTACATAATTTAGGACCGTATATCAGTTTGGTGTTACATTTTTTTTCCATCGCGGATAAAGGTCTAAGATTTTTGATCGAAACGTCCTGTAATTTTAACGTTCGTTTTCTAACGTTTTTTAGTCAGTGTCAAACCATTTTTTTTTTTAATTTTTACGTTTGGATGATTTCGTGATAAACCCGTTGTTAATGAATAAAATGCAGTGGTATATTGTTGGCTTACTGATCGGGAAACTGACGTGACGAAATAGAGATCCCTAAAATGTCAACATGTCAGAAGTTAAAAAGGCTGCGTAAGTTGGCGGATTAACAAGGATTGTTTGGAGACCTAGCACAAAAAAATGCATGAACAATTTTGGAACAATTTTTGAAAAAAAGGAAAGAAATTTATTTCGCAGGGTTCTAATCTGATGTGTATGACTTAAGGAGCCTTCACACGTCAAACTAATGTTGGCCAACTCGTGTTGGCAAACTCAAATTGGTGTGTGTGAACGACACAACAACATGTTGGCAAACTGTTGGCGACAAAGAGAACTTGTCTCTATTCTCGCCAACAGTTAGCCAACCTGTTGTTGTGTCGTTTACACACACCAATTTGAGTTTGCCAACGCAAGTTGGCCAACATTAGTTTGACGTGTGAAGGCCGCTTAAGAAATGATAGTGCATCAGGATTTATACTATTTTGTCTTTGACTTTAGAGTTCACTTAACATTGAACCGCGAAGGCCAGCGTAACCGTTTACATGAACATTTTGTTAACAAGAGTTTGTAGGAACAGATGTTGCAAATGATTAGTTTGACAAAGAAATAAATGCTTGGCAATGTTTTTTTACTAGTTTTTAGCATTATTCGGCCACGAGCGGATAAAGGGTTAAAAAATGCCAAAAACGTCAAAGCAAAATTGATAGCGGGGTGTCCGTAAGTTGACTGTGTATTTTAAATGCGGGACAAAAAATGAAAGACGAAGGGTTCATCGATAACATGCAATAACATTAGAAGTAACCTACATAGTCAATAGAAATTGAAAAAAAAAACCCCGCATCTCTAAATCCTTACCTAAAATGTTTGCAGAGGGTCCGTATGATTGCACCTTCCAAGCCTCATACGTCAACACAACGAGTGTACATAGAAAAAGTAAATAGAAAATGACTTTCAAAGACTTACACTCTGGTGCTGTTCTTATCATATTTTCTTTAGAGAGTCAGTCTTTTCTGTAATATATCTCACAATGGATAGCACAATCTTGAGTTCTTACCCATTTAATTTTAGCAATAAGTAAACCGAATGATAATAACCAGAAATATATCTATTGTATTTAACACTACATGCTTCGTGGGCAACCGTGTTTCCATAGAAAATTTTCAATTGACTTAATCAGTATGGTTTTCCAGTGCGACGCCTAAACGTATGGTCACTTTTAATTAATTTTCTCGTTGCTATCCTGGTCTTCTGGTTGGTTCAAAAATCTTAAGAAGGTGTGCAAATTATTTATAAGTCAGTCACACTTTTAGGCGTCGCGATTATATTTGCATTGTATGTAACCCATTTTCACTTTAAAGTGTCGAAATATGAAAAAAAATTCCATTTATTATATGCTAGCGTATTGGAAAGCTTTATTCTTTCAACGTTTAAGACTTAGAAGGTTCAATCAAACAGACTCTCTGCAAACAGTCAAAGTAAGGATTTGGGGACTAAAACTGCCTGAAGGGCCATTGACAATTTGGGGATTTTTGGCGAGTGTATGATACTGTAGACAAGGTCCTAAAGGGGTTTAGGGCTCCAGGGCTCCGGCCTAAGAAATGCAGGGCTCCAGGGCTCCAAGACGGAAAATTCGGGGCTCTAGGGATCCATGGCTTCACTCCAGGGCTCCATTTAGCCAAAAACAGCATTTTTGTTCGGGCCTCAAGTAGAGAGAGGCTTTGGGCTCCGAACTCCGGGCTCCGGGCTCCACGACAAAAATTTCAGGGCTCCAGGACTCCAAAGGGCCCCCCTTTGGGACCCTGTGTATACGTGTCGATTTAGATTATTATCGTTATACTGCGTGTGTGTGTGTGTGTTTTTTTTTTATGGAAAGACCACACAAAAAGGGTAACTGGAATTCAGTTGCAGAAGAATAGATGTATCAATGCATCTACGCTTGTCTCCTACGCAGCCTTTCTTAAGAACGTTGTGTGACTACCAGAAAAACGAGAGAAAAAAGCCCACTGTTAGGGCCGATTTAGACGGTACGATTCTTGACTCCTACTGAAGAAGGGCTAAGCCCAAAATGTCTCGGATTTTAACCTTTTTTGCCCTTGTTTATTTCTTCCGTCTAACTAAATCGGCAGCAAGTAGTTTTACTATGTGAGAGAAGTCTGGGTACAAAAAAGTCTCGTTTGCAAGTTAGTTACCAGGCCTGCCCTCGGAAGAGTTTTGGCGCGAAAAGCCGAAACATCCAAACAAAGATGGCGACTGAGACGGCAATTTATATTCCCTTTTTGACTGACAAAGAGGAGATTCAAGAAGAAGGAACAAACCCTTATCTACCTATAACCAATCCTTTGAATGCCGCAGATTGTGAAACTGATGACAAAGGAGCGTTCGACCAAACAGATCTCGTTCCCGAAGGAAAATGTAAACAGTGGAAAGAACAACAACACAACGGTGCGTGCAAAGCGAAGGCAAAGGAAGCGCAACTTGCCGAGAAACGCGCAGAGGTTGAAAAACAGATCGGTGCCATGATTTCTACAGTGCAAGCCCACATAGAGAACCTTGTTGAAGCCGAGAAGCGAAAATCGGAACAGTATCTGTCGCTGGCGAGAAAGTATTACACGATGTGGAAGGCATTGAATGATGAACGAAGTCGACGACACCGCACACTCAATAAGAAAAAAATAACTCCACGAAGAAGAGACTCGACAAACGCCGTAAGTTTTTCAGTTTAATATCAATCAAGTTTCTTTTGGATCATCCCATATCAACAAGTATGTAATCTCGTAAAAATGAGCCCTGGAGCCCCTATTCAGACTCTACTTGGAGCGCTGGTCAGTGAAGCTATGGAGCCCTGGATGTTTTAGACTGGAAACCTGGAAGGGGTGGGGGGGGAACCCCTTTAGGATAGCTCAGTTGTCATCCGATTAGTGTGTGAAGTTGGGGTAATGGGTTCGACTTCTACTAGGAATATTGTTGCAGAATGTTAAATTCTTCAAGTCATTCATGAGCTGATAGAAGATAAGGCTTCTAGCACCCAACCTCATTCCTAGGGTCTCTCTCTTCTTCCCGTCCTCTCTCCCTCTTGGGGGTAGGAGGAAGAGAGAACCTGGGGATGAGAAAGGTCTTGAAGCACCAAGGTGGCTATGAGGTCACGTAAAACTCAACTTTGTGGAATAATGTTTCCCCACATAATATATATTATGTTGTATATTATACAATCCGGTTATCCCTGTCACATGGTAAATGTCATCAACTCACCAAAACAAACTTGTTTGTTTTAGTGAAAATCTATCAACTTATCACAAGAATGTTTTACCATCCATTTCACCCACCTTTTCTTGTAGGATAAAGTTCTTCTGTCGAAGGCACTATTGTGTGATAGGTTGCCCAAGGAAATTTGATGTTCACAACAAATGTTAGCCTGAGAACATAGTTCGGGGGCTTATATGAAGTTTGAACATCAAATTTCAGAGGGAACCTATCACACATATTGCCTGAGACAGAAGAACTCTATTGTTTTTATCGTACAATGCTAAATAGGCTGATAGGTGCCCGCCGAGAAGAGACATTCCCATCACATGATCAATTTCGACCAACTGGAGCACACCAAAAATTTAGCATTGTACTATAACAGCTGATGGACTGTTAGAAGATAAACAATCAGACTATGCACTTGCTCATATCCAGGGATTATCTCATGGCTATCTCATAATTACCAAAGGCTGTCTATTTAATAGATTTTTTATGTAGTTTGTAAATACAGTTTCCTCTCAATAACTTGAACCTTCAAGGGAAATCTACAAAGGTTCAAATCATCAGGATTGCAGGTTATTGAGGGGGAAATTATGAAGAAAATAACCTGAAGGAAAAAATCATTTGATGAGGCCATTTTAGGGGGGATACATATGTCCCCTTGTCTGAATTTCAAAACCCTTGTTTCACATACTGACGAGGAAGCCATGTCCCTGTCGGTATTTCACTTTAACAAATTGACATCAGTTTTTTATGCATCTGTCCTCTTATTGATGTTAAATTTCGTCATAACATTGTCAAAGTGTTGTAGATCCAAGAGCCGCGGGCGAGTGGATCTACAACAAACTGACAATGTTATGACAAAATTTATCATCAATAAGAGGACAGACGCATAAAAAACTTGCGTCAATTTGTTTTTCACAATAACAAAAAGCCAAAACTGATTTTCAAACGAAGGAAAGAAATGCAAGAGTCAATGGAAGATGTGATTGCTGCAGAATCAGAATTTCATTGCTGTAATTTGGACAATCACAGGCTCTTAAATAAAACTTTAGTAAGGATAGGCCAGAAATACAAGGAAAAATTCGAATTGCTCAACTAACCTTTAATCCAAAAAAAATGTTCACACATAACAGGGTTCAAAATAGCAGCCGGCACCTTGGCCACCCTTGTCGGCGATTTTTCACCGAAGAATAGAACAAAATGACATCCCATCCCTTGATCAGCAAAAGCAACGTCCCTGGAACGTCATAGTAAGCGTTTCATCTCAGAAAGTAATGCAGCCATGAAACACTTACACACAAATTAAAAGTGAATGTGATAGGCAGGACATGGGGTAGCAGTGCCGCAGCAATTCAGTCATCTTTTAGGAACCAGGAATTTTCATTCACGATTTCTTTGTTACCAATGCGTCGTGGATCCTGTTCCACTTAGCACCTTGTCGCTATTTTTGTGTGGTTTCGCCTTCTCGTCCAATAGCCCTTTTCACAGTTAACTTTTCTCATTTGCATTATAATGTATTTGAACATGGATGTGAGGCAATTTCGGGCAGAAACTGCAAAATTGCCCGAAATTGCCTCGCATCCACGTTCAAAAACATTATAATGCAAATGAGAAAAGGTAACTGTGAAAAGGGCTATTTAATTTGCTGGAGACCAAAGGAAATGCACATTCATGCTGAAAATCAGTGTCACTGTTAAGTTGTGGCATTTATCATTTTCAAAGGCCTGATCTAGTTTGTGAAACGCCAGCAAGCGACCCCGCCAATCCGCCGTCGACGAAAATTCCATGCTCAAGAGAAAAATCGAGCAGTTTAATAGAAACGTCGATAGTTAAACTTCAGGCCCACACAGAAAAGGGCACATGCCCAAGAGACTTGCGCTATGTCGCAAAAGCAAACATCATAAAGAGAGAAGCCGAACGAAAATTCATAGGCGCACTGACCAAGATTCATTATCGCCGCGTTGAATGCAACAATGATAACAAAATCTGATAAATGTAGGTCAAAGAGAGACACATCAACCTCGTTCCCAGGGTCTCTCTGACAAGAGAGGCAGAGAAGAGAGCCGATACAAAGTTTATAAACTGGAAAGTCCACAGCGACAAGGCGTTGAGAGTTGCCGGATCTTAAGTAGACCTGGATCAGTAAAACATTTGAAGTAAAAAAATATATACGGAACGACTGATCCTTACGGCAGTTAAAGAAACGAAGACACAGAAGACGAAATACGTAAAGCAAAAAAATGTATGAAACAAAAAATTGCCCGATATTTCGGTTTGCAAAACAAACCTTCTTCAGGGGCTACAAAAGTAGAATGAGTAAATACGTTATAGGACCGTTAACATAAAAGTTTAAAAATTTAAAATAAATGAATATAATAGGTTGGTAGTTGAACAAGAAGTGTCATTAATGTAGCTCATCACGTCTGTTTAATCCTTGCGGCTCAAGTGTCTTGGCCTTGTCAATTAAGTGTGCCTCACGTGCTTTTCTTACGGAGTCGCGGTTAGTATGTATTAGTTCCAAGGGAATGAGACGGATGTCGTTGACGGAGTGCCCGGGTAAGTTGAAATGTTCCGAAACAGGGGTTGGGTTAGCAAGCTGTTGATGATTTTGGACGGAACGACGATGTTCGCCAAAGCGTTCGTGAAGATGTCGTTTAGTCTCCCCAATGTATTGGCAAGGCAAGTTACATGTAGCGCATTTTTTACATTCAATTAAATAAATAAGGTTTTTAGATTTACAAGTTAAAGTGTCTTATGCGTCGTTCTTCGTTAGTAGAAAAAAAGATGTATTTGTCTTGCCCATCTTGTAAGAAAGGACACGTGAGGCAACGTGGATGCTTACATCTGTAAATGCCAGCGGTCGATCTTTGATCTTTATTTTTGGGGTCACGCAATCTGGTGCGAACCAATCGATCACGCAGACTGGCACTTCGTTTGAAAGCGAGGACTGGTGGGGAGGAGAATGTTGTTTGCAGTGGTTTGAAGATTGGAGAATGCCCAGATGTTTCCGCAGAGTAGAAGCAGGGTTAGGAAGAGCGGGATTGAAGGTAATAACGAACGGTGCTCGGTTTGCGTTGCTATTTTGTTCTCCTGGTTTCAAGGTTTCGTGACGTGGGATGCAGTGGACGCGATTAATTTCTTTGGTGAGGAAGGATTGATTGTAGCCACGTTTAACGAGATAAGCAATGAGTTCTTTACAGCGTTGATCAAAGAAGGTGTCTGTGGAGCATATGCGACGTAATCGCAAGGCCAGGCTAAAAGGAATAGTTCGCTTCGTGTGATTAGGATGGCATGAAGATTTTAGAAGATACTGATGCTTGTCTGTGGGTTTCGTGTGAAGATCGATTTGGATTTCGTTGTTGTGAAGGTGAACGTGAACGTCCAGGAACGGGAGGGTTTGATTGCGGGAACTTGAATACTCGTGAGTAAACTTGATGGTTGGGTGGATTGAGTTTAAGTAGCTAATAAAGGTCTTGAGATGTTCTTCGCCCTCCGTCCACACCATGAAAATGTCATCGATAAACCTCCGCCAGACAAAGGGTTTGTAAGTGGCGTTTTCGATGGCTTGTTGTTCAAATTTGCCCATGAATAGATTTGCGTAGGAGGATGCCATGCGCGTACCCATAGCTGTGCCATGAATTTGGAGAAAGTGTTGGTCATTAAAAGTGAAGTTGTTCATTGTGAGGATCATACGGATGAGGTCACAGATTCTTTCAGTGGGAAGTGATTTGTTTTGGCGTGTGTTAAGAAAGTGGCGGCATGCTTCTATTCCTTCCTTGTGGGGTATGTTGGTGTACAGTGAAGAAACATCAAGTGTAACGAGGATGGCATTATCGGGAAGAGGTCCTAGGTTCTGTAACTGGAGGAGAAAATGGGTGGTATCTTTGATGTAGGATGGGAGCATCTGTACAAGGGGTTTAAGGTGGAAGTCAACGAATTGAGAAATACGTTCGGTGGGGTGTCCATTGCTGGAAATGATGGGACGACCTGGGTTGCCTTGCTTGTGGATTTTTGGTAGAATGTAGAAGCGGCCAGCTTGGGGATCAGAGTTGGAAGAGAGGTATTTGAAGGTTGGTTCATCAATAAGATCTTCGTTATACAGGCGATTGATGTGCTCTTTTAACCGTTTTTGTATTTCGTTCGTAAGGTCTTTCGATTGTAACTTGTAAAACTTAACATCATTCAGTTGTCTCAGGCATTCATTGACGTACCAGTTGTAGTCCATAATTACAGTGCCAGAACCCTTATCCGCGGGTTTAATGACTATGTCTGTACGGATTCGTAGTTGTTTGATGGCTTTCCGTTCTAACTTTGTTAAATTGTCGCGGATACGGGCAGGTTTTGAAAACATTAGACCTTGTTCGACTGCGTTTATGAAAGCGTCGAGAGCTGCTTCTCTTCCGTGAGGAGGAGTCCAAGATCCTTTGCATCTGAAAGGGTGGGTGTCGGTATCTGTTGTTGTGTCATCTTCATTGTGGAAAAATTCTTTAAGTCGTAGGCGTCTTGCAAAGTCGTTAATGTCTGCCTGTACTTCAGACCAATTTATGGACTGAGGAGTAGGAACGAACGTAAGACCACGAGAGAGCAATTTCATTTCGGCCGTTGATAGTTGGACATTGGAAAGATTAATGACGGTATCATCAAGTGTAAGATTAGATTAAACAGACGTGATGAGCTACATTAGTGACACTTCTTGTTCAACTACCAACCTATAATATTCATTTATTTTAAATTTTTAAACTTTTATGTTAACGGTCCTATAACATATTTACTCATTCTACTTTTGTAGCCCCTGAAGAAGGTTTGTTTTGCAAACCGAAATATCGGGCAATTTTTTGTTTCATACATTTTTTTGCTTTACGTATTTCGTCTTCTGTGTCTTCGTTTCTTTAACTGCCGTAAGGATCAGTCATTCCGTATATATTTTTTTACTAGAGAAGAGAGACCCTGGGAACGAGGTCACATGCTCAGTTAAACAGTAGTACAAAATTAATGTTCTAGAGTCTTCTTTCACTTGAGTGGAAAAGATTCATCGATGACATATTCTCGCTGTGGAATGTTAACAAGAAGGAGATAGAAGAGTTCATTGTCCTAGCAAACAGTCACCACCCGACCCAATTAGAATTACCGGGCTGAAATCTCGGACAAAGAAATAAACTTCCTGGATACCTCTCTTTTCAAAGGCGAAAGATTTAACAAGCAAGCAAGCCTTGATATCTGCACACATTTTAAACCGACAGAAACTTTCCACTACACTCACTTCTTTTCCTGCCACCCACCAGGGGTTAGAAAAGGGATTATCATAGCTGAAGCCCTACGTCTTCTTAGAACAAGCTCTTCAGTGAAATCTTTCGTTGAGAATATCACCCAATTCAAACACGCCTCCGTGCGAGAGAATACCCCAAAAGTCTATAAGAAAGAATAACCTCCGAAGTCAAATTCAGTGAAAGGAATTCGGCACTTCAACCAAGAGAGACAGTGCGCAAAAAAAATCTGCCTTTCGTAACAACGTACCACCCAGATCTGCCTAATTTTAAGAACATCCTTATGAGCAAATGGCACTTAATTAAAAATCAACCATTGCTAAGAAATATACAAATACATTAGCACGAGCACATGAGCCGCATTGGCCTGTTAACACATTATTCCATAGTTTACTTGGGATAGGTGCTTGTTCATTCTTTTTGACAGCCGGCTAAATATCAGCCTTGAGAAAAAAAGCCGTCAAATTCAGGCTGAAAGCTCTGATTTTATTTTGAACTCTGCATAATCCGCTAAAATACAGTTCAGCTTAATTTCATCGACAGCACAAATTCCCACTCACCGCCGATTTTCAGGTCTGAATCCTTAATAAACATCCTCATCTTTTTGCTTAAAGGTTGCAATGGTTTCTTTAGTTTTAACCCATAAATTTTAGATGATTTCCTCATTCAAGACCACTAGATTTGTGATACAATTCTTGCCTCATCATCAATGCAGTGCTGAAAAGTTTGACAAAACTTTTGCTGATTGTGTCAGCTTTACGTGTTTCATCCGTCTGTACTCTTATATTGACAATAAAAATTAGCCAATCAGCGTGCGAAAATTCGCTCAGTTATTGTAAAAATTGTATTTGCGCTAGTCTTTGTAGCTGTTTCAGATTCATTCCATCTTTGTGTCGTTTGTCACCATTTCATCTGTCTTATGTTGCTGTTTCAAGGCCTTGTCGCTCGTCAGAATTCACCCTAACAGCTAGGGCCTCATTAATGGGAGGTTCGAGTTACTGGGAGTCAACTGTAATCAGATCATACCATTTTTATGTCTTCAGGTGTCTGTACTGAAGGAGCAGAACTTCACAATTCCTTTAGCAAAGGTAAGTTTATCATTTATTTAATCAAAGCATGCCAGAGGTAGGATTTTCAGCCATTTTGTGTCTAGTAAGCTTCTCTGCACACACCATGGTTGGACTAACCAAATGGCTGCAAGTTGACTTTTAGTCAGGATTGCAGCAAAAACTCCTACTTAATCCATTTTTCACTCAGATGGTCCTAAATCTGAACCCAACAAACTCCCCCAAATTGTCAATTTGGACAATTAATCTGTCACAAAAAATTCATGCCACATGGTAGCAAAATCAGGGTTGCCACAGGTCAGGAAATGATCAAGGAAAAAAATTCTTCAAGGTCAGAGAAAAGTCTGTGAATTGTATTCTGAGCCAGGGAAAGTTGAAATTTTAACAGGCCAAAAAAATTTCAGGTAACTGTCATCTTGATGATTTTTGTTTTTCTTTTTTGTTTGTTTTTTTTTTCTTGGCTGAATGAACAATGTGAGCTGTTGTTAATAATTAAGTGTAGGCGTCAAGGAGAGAACAGAGGCCACTAATGTCTGTGACTTATATTTATTTGGTTAGGAAAATTAAACTTTTTTCTCGGAATTTTCAAAAATTTATATATTTCTTTTCTGCCCTTTTTTTTAAGTCCTAACAGCGAGGAAAATGAAATTTCTCTTTATGTTATCCATTAGGATACTTGTTCAAACATTCAAGTGACAAGAATAAAGAAAGTTAGTGATCATTACCAAGGATATTTAAGATGTCTTGATATTTAGACAAATTCTCCTCACTAGTCCCATAAGAAATGCATGGAGAACAGTAAGGAGAATATGCATTTTTATATCAAGGCTTAAAGGGTTAAAAACAATATGCACTTTGCATGGGCAAATGCAACAACTATGTGTATGCTGAAAATAAAATTAATCCACCCTCAGACATTACCTGAAAAATAAGAATAAATGGGGCAAGCTATAAAGTAGACTAAGAGAGAGGAAACTAGATGAAAAATGGACCAGGGGTGTGATACTTGCTTGTTAATTTTAGAAATTGTTAGCCATCAATAGACCATCCTAATAAAATGTTTTTTTTTCCATTGACCTCTCTCTTGAAAGTAGTTCAGTTGGTCAGGCTAAACTATAGTACCGTATTTTCTCGATTAAATACCGGACTCCAAATAAACGCCGGGTTCAAATAAACGCCGGGTCTACAGGGCCAAGTTTAAAATAAATGCCCCTGGCGTTTATTTGGGGTCCCGGTGTTTATTAGAGGTTCCGGCGTTTATTCAAGATGGGTATATTAAATCAGGATTACGTGTCGTGACTGCATACTAGTTCTCTTTCTACCATTCTATTTGAATTTATACACTAATATTCAAACCAAACTACCGTTTACAAAAGTACTTCTTACTAAGACAGATGAAACAAACGACGCATCAGGTGTCGTGTCAATCTCTTTTAAATCATGGTAACTTTTCTGCGGGCTTGTACATCAAGCAAGGGTCATCTCGAGGGTCTCTCTAGCGTTTCTCCAGCAGTTCCTTGCAATTGAATCGTTCCATAATTTTGCCTTTCTCAGAACTGATGGAGAAGGAACCTCGCCACCACCTTGTTCAAAATTGCTTGCACAGTACGTTTACTGTCAAGCAATTACTGATACACTTCCCTCGTGTTTCATGCACAGAGAAACTTAACGTTGAGAAGAGTTCAATCACTGTTTCTGTCAGTGATGTTTTTTTGTTTTTTGATAAATAACTTACCAGATTCACTTAGATGAAACAAAGTTGATGACATTGTTTCACATTTTTTAAACGTTTTTGTTGAAATTTGGTTCTTCGTTAAATAAACTTCCAATAATGAAAAATGCATTTAATAAATAAACACCGGGCCCCGAATAAACGCCGGGTTTGAATAAACGCCAGGTCTACGGGCCGAGTTATAAATAAACGCCCCCGGCATTTAAACGAGAAAATACGGTATGCAATAAATAATATGATATATATTGACACTACAAACGTCAATAATTTCAAGTATGCGAGCCTTATATACAGCCGAATATACACCAATTTGAAAAAACGTTGCCGGGTGAAAAGTATTAATGATGGACAATGCGACACAATGGAACTCTGGGAAGATGGCAGGGGCAAGTTTGTTACTAGGTTTCGTTTCTTGATATTCAAAATATTTTCTTAAGGCAAGCACGTGCACATGCTCAAGAATAGAGGCACGTTTTCATGCTTCCCAAGAGCACCATTGGGTTGCAATAATTTATGCATCTTTAATGACAATTTATGCCTTTTACCCAACAACCTTTTTTCAGTTGGGTGTATCCTGACCACAAATGAAATGTTACAATGAGCCACTAGCTCTTCAAAGGAATTGAAGACATCTTTACGAGGGTGATTCATGTTAGTTGCTCTAAAAGAGAGTATACGAAGCATGTTAAAACTTAGAAACACCCAAGAAAATGGAGCAGACAATGAAACAGAAATGGTCTGGCAATGGAAAACAAAATAATTCACTGGAATGGCTGCAAATGTTAATCCTAATTATTGTTTTCTTTTTGTTTTCAGACTTCAATGACGATGAACAAAAGATTTTCTGAAAACGCAAGTTCAACAGACTCATTTAAAATCCATGGGGAAACCTTAAATATCAGTAGCATGTAATCGACGTAATTTAAAATATATCATAAATTTTGTGATAAATACAAAACTAAAGAGATCTTTGTCTATAAGAACTGTTTAAGAAAAATTGAAAGAAAAATCAGAACCATAAGAAATTATTTTTCAATAGCTTTCATTTAAATGGTCACGCAGCTAACTACAGGGAAGTACTACTCAACAGCTTTTATTTGAATGGTCACACTTTAGGTTTTCATCCACAGACTCAAAACATAGAACCAGCTTGTACAGCACAAAAAAACAGCACCACATGAAGTACTGCTCAGTAGCCTTTACTTGACACACTTTAGGATTTTATTTACAGATGCATGATGACAGATTGAGCCAATGGCCCATTTATCCAGGGGATTGAATTCCCAAAAACTACCCTGTTCAAAACCTAGACTCTGAAAACATACCCTCAAAGAGTCACGCAGGTATTAAAAATCTCACTGGAATGTCCCTGTTAAGACTTAATAAGAGACTAACCTTTCAAGGCCATCTGAATTTAGTTATCTCACTTGAATATTGTGATATCATTTTAGCTAGGTTTTCTTGTTATTTTAGTCAACTTGAAAATAGTCATGTTTTACTTTTTTGACTATATAAGGTCTAGCTGACATATGTAAAACCTTCCTTTCAAATAAAGTATGAAGATGGTGATGATGATGACGATGATGATAATTATGATGGTAACGATGATGATGATGAAGGTGATGATGATGATGATGATGATGATGATGATGATGATGATGATGATGATGAATTGATGATGGTAACGATGATGACAATGTTGGTGGTGGTGGTGATGGTGATAATGATGATGATGATGATGAAGATAATAATGATGGTGACAGGGTTCGTGTGGGTCATAGAAAACCTGGAAAGTCATGGAATTCTACACTTTCAATTTCCAGGCCTGGCAAGTCATCGAAATTAAGCATTTGTCCTGGAAAGTCATGGAAAATGAAGTTCACTGTACAAAATAAATTTAGCAGTTACCCTTTCTGTAAATGAAAAGAAAATTAATGGGTCATAAACTGGTTTTAAAAAAAGCTTTCTTTTAAGTAAATGACCAGCAAATATTTTCTCCCTACAACTTAATTTCCCCATAAATTTATTAATTGTCGCTACTTCTTTGCCATAATCAAGAAATAAAAAAAATTGAAAACTGGAGTGAATCTTTTGTGATGATTATTTGTTTGCTCTCGGGTATAGTTTTCAAGAAACAGTCAAAGGAAAAATAGAGCATATCAAGTTTGTGTTTGCTCCACAATTCTCGTAACATTGTTTCACAGGTGAAACAATTCCTCCTTTGATAGAAATTCACAAGTTTATTGCAAACTGTCAAAAATGTACTCCTACTTTTACAATAACAAATTATATTAAGTTTTAGAAAGGAAGTTATCAAGTAGACGTATGATTATCAGTAAACCAATGCATGTTTTTGCATTACTTCATTGCGCGGAAAATACGTGGGTGGAGTAGGATTGGCCTCGCAAGGCGCACGAGATCTACACGCACATAATCCCCTTTGCGCGTCCAATTCGTCGCTGACTACAATTATTGTTTGAAAGTAAAGAGACTGCTTTGTAGCCTTATTAGTTTACCAATCGTTGATAATGCTGTGATACTTCCAGAACGTTTTAATCGTTTTCCTCGACAGATATGATTTCTTCGGCTTCCATATGGTGAAATGAAAGCAAAACCGGTTCTTGTCTTTCAATGGGCCTTGAAAAAGCTTGGGATGTGGTAGACTGAATATCAGGTCGATGACGTTGTATTACTTCCATTTCTATCAGTGGTGGACTGTTTTCTGGTTGTCTTAAATGTACAATTTCTAGAAAAGCATAGCGCAGCTTCTTCGTACACCAACTGTAAATGATAGGATTAAAAAGAGAACCCAACAAAATGGAAGTTGAAGCCCATCGCCAGAGAATGCTTTAAATACGCGGTTCTACTGAGTTAACTGAGGAAGCTGCCATTAAAAAAAGTTTTTATTCCAGGTACGTACGTGAATATTAACGCACCAAGAAGGAGTACCAGGGTGATGGCTGCCTTGTAGTCCTTCTTGATTCGTTTAGCTTCTTCGCTGGATATTTGTTCCGTTTTAATTCGCTTCTGGCGCTTTGTTTCTGAGAAAATGTAGCCATTTCTGTAGCCGATAGCAGCCATACCAATTACGACGATAATGGCAAACAGGATACCAGTCACATTTAGATAGACTGAATAAATGTTTGTGTTACTGTCTATAGAGGCCAAGACAATTTCTTGAATGGCCGCGACCAATGGAATTGCCCAGGCCAAAATTACACCCGTTGTCAGCCGCCGTTTTGTCACAATATCCTCATACCTCAAAGGTTGTTTGATGGCGAAGCCGATATAGCGCTCCAAACTGATCAACGCTAAGTGACTGATTGAACCAAAGCTAGCTCCTAAAACGCCTGCTTGGTATATCTTCTCCAAGGTGCAAAATGGCCCCTCATTTATGATACGCTTCACATCTACAGCAATACCGACTGGTTGAACGATTAATCCTGCGATTAAATCCGATACTGCCAGACAAGCCAAGACCATAGTCGTGTTGGTTCGCAGACGATGTCTTGTCGTCACGGCAAAAATGACTAGCGCGTTTAAAAAGATGGTCGCAACCACAGCGATCGAATTGATACTGGCTAACGCAACAAGATTTTTGTATGTGACTTTTGTCAGGTGCTCCTTTCGCCAAAATATTTCGTACAGATCAGGACATTCTGTTATATGAGATCTGTTGGATAAAGGTACAGGAGGGGACGCCATCTGATTCAGTGGCGCCGACAAACTTGTGAAAGTACACCGTGCGAAGGACAGATGTAATTTTAGGCTGTATTGAAAGTGTTAAATTATTTCTTCTGTTTTATTAATTTTTTTTTTTTTTGCTTGAACAAAAACTATTTTAAGGGGGTTAATCAATCAGTTCTCATTGGATACCCAGAAAAAGAGAAGTCTTTCCATTTGGGTGAGAACAGCTCAGCTGCCAAGGAGTTCAATTTAGAAAATTAATGCAACGTTTATTGTGTTTTTCTTTGGTCAATGAGTTCGTTAAGTGAATTTCTCTGATTTCCGTTAGTTCAATGAATAATATTACGCTAGTTTACTGTTTACTGCAAGCAGGGATTAAATCAGGTTTACCTGATTGGGTACTTGCAGTGCGATTCTGTACATCAATTTACCGGGTGTTTTACTTCCAAAATTAGGACTGACTGACTTTTAACACTCGGTCTTTTCGTCAGCTGTTTGTTTTCTACGAAACGGTATTTGACGTGGAAAATGTTGGCAACGCTGTGCATTATCTTTTAAAACACTTCTGGCTTCGACATTCGACATTTTGCAAATTGAAGTTAATTTTTATACCAAATAAATGTTCAATAAGTTTAATAGTATTATTGCAACTTTTAGTAGTTAGCTAAGAAATAAATCCAGATATAATTTCAGTTGAATTAAGTTGTCACATGCAATATTTTACAAATGAAAGATCACAATTACAACACGACGAGTTGCATTTTTTTGGAATGATCGATCGTCCTCTAATTCATTCAGCCCTTTAGGATCTTAGGATCAAGTTATCATATTTTGACACGACCCCCGTTTCACAGAAAATTAAACTGAGCCATTTTAGTTAGTTCACGTAAATTCCAGTTCACCACCTTTAACGAACTTTCGCTTGATGGCCAGAAAATTACCTTTCACGACAAATTAAAACACAATTCTTGCTAAATACGGGTATAATAACGAAAAATCATCTGTTATGGCTGCTTACTAACGGAAAAAGAACAAAGAAAGGCAACTGCCATTTCATGCCAAAGAATATGGCGAACCACGGCTCATGGAAACCGTAAATTCTCTCTTTTTGGATTACTTGAAAAAACATCCTATTTTGTTCACAAGTCTCCTCCTTTTTATAGACGTTACGTTATACAATCAAGTTTACGGCATAGAACCTAAAACAACAGGGAAAATGTCGCTTAATTAACGGCGGTAATAGGCTGTAATAGTAATAGGCGGTAATAGGCGGTAATAGGTAATAGGTAATAGGCGGTAATAGGTAATAGGCGGTAATAGGCTGACTTTCAGGTCTATGACGTTGTCTTACTTCCATTCCTATAGGTGGTGGACTATTTTCTGGTTGTCTTAGATGAAGAATTTCTAGAAAAGCATGGCGCAGCTTCTTCGTACGCCAACTGTAAATAATAGGATTTAAAAGAGAACCCAGCAAGACGGAACTAAACGCCCATCTCCAGAGAATGTTTATAGTACGCGGTTCTACTGAGTTAGCTGAAGCTGCCATCAGAAAAAATATTATTCCAGGAACGTAAGTGATTATTAAGGCACTTAAAAGGAGTACTAGGGTGATAGCTGCCTTGTGGTCTTTCTTGATTCGTTTGGCTTCTTCGCTGGATATTTGTTCCGTTTTAATGCGCTTCTGCTGACGCTGTGTTTCGGAGAAAATGTAGCCATTTGTGAAGCCGATAGCAGCGATACCAATTACGACGATAATGGCAAGCAGGATACCAGTCACATTTAGATAGACTGAATAAATGTTTGTGTTACTATCTATAGAGGCCAAGACAATTTCTTGAATGGTCGCGACCAATGTAATTGCCCAGGCCAAAATTACGCCCGTTGTCAGCCGCCGTTTTGTCACAATATCCTCATACCTCAAAGGTTGTTTGATGGCGATATAGCGCTCCAAACTGATCAACACTAAGTGACTGATTGAACCAAAGCTA
This sequence comes from Siderastrea radians, assembly GCA_964017195.1. Lineage (NCBI taxonomy): Eukaryota > Metazoa > Cnidaria > Anthozoa > Scleractinia > Rhizangiidae > Siderastrea > Siderastrea radians. The sequence goes on from OZ024895.1 coordinate 34,677,452, forward strand.
GCTCCTAAAACGGCTGCTTGGTATATCTTCTCCAAGGTGCAAAATGGCCCCTCATTTATAATACGCTTCACATCTACAGCAATACCGACTGGTTGAACGATTAATCCTGCGATTAAATCCGATACTGCCAGACAAGCCAAGAGTATAGTCGTGTTGGTTCGCAGACGATGTCTTGTCGCCACGGCAAAAATGACTAGCGCGTTTAAAAAGATGGTCGCAACCACTGCGATCGAATTGATACTGGCTAACGCAACAAGATTTTTGTATGTGACTTTTGTCAGGTGCTCCTTTCGCCAAAATATTTCGTACAGATCAGGACATTCTGTTATATGAGATCTGTTGGATAAAGGTACAGGAGGGGACGCCATATTCAGTGGCGCCGACTTGTGAAAGTACACCGTGCGAAGGACAGATGCAATTTGAGGCTGTGTGGAAAGTGTAAAATTATCTCGTCTGTTTTGTTTTTCGCTTGAACAAAAACTATTTTTAGGGGGTTAATCGTTCAGTTCTCATTGGATAACCACAAGAAGTCTTTCCATTTAGGTGAGAACAGCTCAGCTGCCAAGGAGTTCAATTTGGAAAAGCTTTGCAACGTTTATTGTGTCCAGTTTTCTTTGGTCAATGAGCTTAGTGAATTTCTCTGATTTCCGTTACTTCATTTTTGGATGATTATTACGCTAGTTTACTGTTTACTGTAAGCAGGGATTAAATCAAGTTTACCTGATTGGGTACTTGCAGTGCGATTCTGTGCATCAATTTACCGGGTGTTTTACTTCCAAAATTAGGACTGTCTGAGGTTTAACACTCGATCTTTTCGTCAGCTGGTTTCTTTTCCACGAAACGGTATTTGACGTGGAAAATGTTGGCAACGCTGTGCATTATCTTTTAAAACACTTCTGGCTTCGACATTTGACATTTTGCAAATTGAAGTTAATTTTTATAATAAGTTTAATAGTATTGCATTGTTGCAACTTTTGGTAGTTAGCTAAGAAATAAATCCAGATATAATTTCAGTTAAATTAAGTTGTCACATGCAAAACACAATATTTTTCACTTGAAAGATCCCATTTACAACACGACAAGTTGCATTTTTTGGAATGATCGTCCTCTAATTCATTCCCCCTATGAGCTTCGTTCCATGAAGTTGCAAGTTGTCATATTTGACACGACCCCCGTTTCACAATAAATTAATTAAACTGAGTCATTTTAGTCATTTCACGTAAAATCCAGTTCATCACCTTTAACGAAGTTTCGCTTGATGGTCAGAAAAATACCTTTCACGACAAAAACTCAATTCTCGCTTAATATTACAGATATAATACGAAAAATCACTTGTTATGGCCGCTTACTAACGTAAAAACAAGAAAAAAAGGCAGCTGCCATTTCACGCCAAAGAATATGGCGAACCACGGCTCATGAAAACCGTAAATTCTCTCTTTTTGGATTACTTGAAAAAACATCCTTATTTGTTCACAAGTCTTCTCCTCTTTATAGACGTTATGTTTTACAATCAAGTTTACGTCATAGAACCTAAAACAACAGGGAAAATGTCGCTTAATTATTTCGACTACCGTTGTCAACCAAATAAATACCCCTTTTTCCTCACAGAGCAGTAAACGCTCAGTACTTTAATTATTAAGGTCAAACCACAAAGTCAGCAAATTAAAAAGAAATACTTATAACTTCCCTTTATTGCCGAATACTAATCTTTCCACCCCTAAAAGATGCCAGAGACAGAACTCGCCAAATTTTGTTCAATAGCCTACGTGGACCCAAAACAATCAGTGATCGGTTCCGGCACTTCTTAACTTTCCAAGAAAACCTGAATTAAGAAAATACAATATGCCATAAAAATCAGCTTCTTGATTTGGGTTGTACACCCAAAACGAAAAATATCATGCCTTTTTGATTGATTTCATTCGTCATCATTAAAACCTGAAATAAGTACCAGTTTTTTTCTCATAAACGGTGGGGAATTTTTAAGATTTGTCTCTAATATTGGTTACATCAAAGTTCCCAACTTATTGTTTTGATTCGCCAATCGCCAAAAAGTCAAAACGAGAAATTTCTCGAGATTTTTCAGCTTTTTGCCTTTTTCTTGAAAATCGAAAACAGTCAAGTTTTCCCCGGTTTTTCTTTTCAGTGCATGCTCTTGATTGGCAGCTGTCAAAAATAGTGCGAAACCCGGACCAACGGCGGCGTTCAGTTACATTAATATTTCATTCTGCACCTTTTTAAGATGGCAAATCTCGATGTTTGTGTTATTAAAAGTAAACATAGCCATGGAAGAAAATATTCTAAGGCTTAAGCCTTCCACTCTAGATCTTCCTACAGCAAACCTAGCGATGATTTCTAAACTTGTTGTTAATCAAAGCATTTACATATACTTTGAGGAGGCATTAGGCGTAATAAGTCTACTAACTGACTCTGGAGTTTCCAACGTTGAAGAACACGACAAGACATATGTAGTGAACGGGGAAAAATAAGGCCGAGCTCAAAGAGCTCACTGAAATTGCCTGTGCAGTCTACAGCGCTGGGTATTCCTCTGTCATACCAGAGGTCACGGGGCAAGAATTTTTGATATCTTTCTTCCCCTCAGTATTAAGCCTTTGCTACGAACATAACAAGTCGTTAATTCTCGCCAATAAGTTGGTCCAACACAAAATTTAGACGAATTTGCTTCGAATAATGCGATAGGACTCAATGACGAATGAAACGCAGGACGCTTATGCTTTCCTCGCTCACTCATTCTTGAATGATGGCATCAGTATCTCCGTTTCCGCCATTTTACCTATTCCATGTTTGAAACAAAACAAGCGCGAGTTTCTGTCAGAGAAGCCTCTTCTTATTTCCGGGGAGTTTTACTTGAATAAATCACTGATCTCCTTATATTTTCTGCTTGCTTTTTCTTGACTCCTTATAACGTTAATGTTTAAAATACTCCACAATGAAACAAGACGCCAAATTCAAACATGGCAGATCACTACCAGATCACGAGCCCACAAACAGCGCGAAATGCCATAGCGACTGCTGGCAGGGTTCAATCAAGAGGGTCGAAGAGAGAAAGCTGAAAAAAATTCACTTTTTTCGATTTTCAAGAAAACGGTGAAAAGCTGAAAAATCTCGAGAAGTTTCTCGTTTTGACTTTTTCGCATTAGTGAATTAAAATACAAAGTTGGGAAAGTCGATGAAGCAATATCCGAGACAAATCCCAAAAATACCCCACCATTTTTTAGAAAAATTGGTACTTATTTCAGTTTCAAAAATGGCGAGAGAAATCGACCAAAACGGTATGATATTTTTCGTTTTGCGTGTAAAACCACATATCAAGAAGCTGATTTTGTGGCATTTTGTGTTTTCTCAATCCAGGTTTTCTTGAAAAGTAGAATTGCCGGAACCGATCACTGATTCAAAACCAATAGTTCCTTTAATTTGAATGGTCACACAGTTTGAAATCTAATGTTTTACCCAGATCCCTCCGTGTACGCAACTGAAAATAGGAGATCTGGGTACGCGATTATGCAGTTATTCAGTCTTCGGCATTCCAAAATCACAGAACAGATCAAAATGAAATAACAACTGTAGAAATCTTACCAAGATGTTGTGCTTTGTGGTTCTGTTCACTGAGAATTAAGTAAAGTAAGAAAATCAAAACACCTGCGAGATTGTATGAATGCCTTTTGATTCAGGGCAAAGCAAACGTTATGAATAAACTGGATTTCATCTAGATATTTATATTTCACTGGAGCTATTGGAGTCGCTCAAGTTATTCTTGTTTATCAGATTGTTACAAGTGGTAAGTCATACTGTAATGTCCATGCAACGAAGGGAATCGCCTGTGAACCGGAAAATTGAAGATTTTTTTAAGATCTCTTTTTTCAAGTGTATTTCCTTATGTAAAAAAGTAACAACTTTAAATATTTTTTCAATGGTTAAAATTCTTCACTTTTCAATTTCCGGGGTTTTTCCTATGATGAATCAAAAACGATGCTACTAAAAAACTCTTACGGTAAGAACATTTAATTTCCCCTCATAATGTCAATACTAAATCTAGCATACAGCTATATAGGGAATTAATTAATTGATCACCATTCTTTGTCTTTATTCTTCACATAGGCCCCGTCCTCACTGATGCATTTTTATTCGAAAACACATACGTTTTATGCGTCTCTGTCGACCGTCCGCACTGAAACGATCGAAAACGGACATGTTTACCGATAAAACGGAGGTTTTCGAAAACCCTCTCTAAACTGGTGTGGACGGCAAAAAGGAACGCTGACGTCACAACTTCTTGTTCAGTCGCCGGTAATATCGCGGGTGACATTAAAGCATCCGCACAAGACAGCAAAAAGGTCCGAACAAAGGCTTCCGTATCTTCAACAATGAGCTTGAAAGCTCTTCATAGACTTGAACCAAATTACACCGTCGGTCTTTCCACCGCCTTATGTTATCGTTTTAGCAGTTTAACCTTGCTCAGTCTTAAAAATTAAAACCACTTTAAACTGAATGGTGGCTAATTTTTTCTCGATCTGGATTAATTTGTTAATTGTGAATTCTTATGCAATACTTGCAAAATAATTATTCCCTTCTTTACTTTGCAGTCTATCAAGAACAAAGAAAGGCAGCTGTCATTTCACGCCAAAGAATATGGCGAACCACGGCTCATGAAAACCGTAAATTCTCTCTTTTTGGATTACTTGAAAAAACATCCTTATTTGTTCACAAGTCTCCTCCTCTTTATAGACGTTACGTTTTACAATCAAGTTTACGGCATAGAACCTAAAACAACAGGGAAAATGTCGCATAATTATTTCGACTACCGTGTGTCAACCAAATAAATACCCCTTTTTCCTCACAGAGCAGTAAACGCACAGTACTTTAATTATTAAGGTCCAACCACAAAGTCAGCAAATTAAAAAGAAATACTTATAACTTCCCTTTATTGCCAAACACTAACCTTTCCACCCCTAAAAGATGCCAGAGACAGAACTCGCCAAATTTTGTTCAATAGCCTACGTGCACCCATAATTCTACTTTTCAAGAAAACTTGAATTAAGAAAATACAATATGCCATAAAGATCAGCTTCTTGATTCGGGTTTTACACCCAAAACGAAAAATATCATGCCTTTTTGATTGATTTCATTCGTCATCATTAAAGCCTGAAATAAATGCTAGTTTTTTCTCATAAATGGCGGGGAATTTTTGAGATTTGTCTCTGATTTATATTGATTACATCAAACTTCCCAACTTATTGTTTTGATTCGTCAATCGCCAAAAAGTCAAAACGTGAAATTTCTCGAGATTTTTCAGCTTTTTGCCTTTTTCTTGAAAATCGAAAACAGTCAAGTTTTTCCCCGCTTTTTCTTTTCAGTCCTCTTGATTGGCAGCTGTCAAAAATGGTGCGAAACTCGGACCAACGACGGGGTTCAGTTACATTCATTCTGCACCTTTTTAAGATTGCAAATATAGATGTTTATGTTATTAAAAGTAAAGATAGTCATGGAAGAAAAGATTCTAAGGCTTAAGCCTTCCACTCTAGATCTTACTACAGCAGACCTACCGATGATTTCTAAACTTGTTGTAAATCAAAGCATTTACATATACTGTGAGGAAACATTAGGCGTAATAAGTCTGTTAACCGACGCTGGAGTTTCCAACGTTGAAGACCACGACAAGACATACGTAGTAAACGGGGCAAAAAATAAGGCCGAGCTGAAGAAGCTCACTAGAATTGCCTGAGCAGTCTACAGCGCTGGGAATTCCTCTGTCACACCAGAGGTCACGGGGCAAATAATTTTGATATCTTTCTTCCCCTCAGTATAAGCCTTTGCTACGAACGTAACAAGTCGTTACTTCTCGCCCATAAGTTAGTCCAACACAAAATTTAGACGCAATTTGCTTCGAATAATGCGATAGGACTCATTGACGAATGAAACGCAGGACGCTTATGCTTTCCTCGCTCACTCATTCTTGAATGATGACATCAGTATCTCCCTTTCCGCCATTTTAATTATTCCATGTTTGAAACAAAACAAGCGCACGTTTCTGTCAGAGAAGCCTTTTCTTATTTCCGGGGAGTTTTGCTTGAATAAATCACTGATCTCCTTATATGTTCTGCTTGCTTTTTCTTGACTCCTTATAACGTTAATGTTTAAAGTACTCCACAATGAAACAAGACGCCAAATTCAAACATGGCAGATCACTACCAGATCACGAGCCCACAAACAGCGCGAAATGCCATAGCGACTGCTGGCAGGGTTCAATCAAGAAGGCCGAAGAGAGAAAGCTGAAAAAAATTCACTTTTTTCGATTTTCAAGAAAACGGTGAAAAGCTGAAAAATCTCGAGAAGTTTCTCGTTTTGACTTTTTCGCATTAGTGAATTAAAACATAAAGTTGGGAAAGTCGATGAAGCAATATCCGAGACAAATCCCAAAAATACCCCATCATTTTTTAGAAAAATTGGTACTTATTTCAGTTTCAAAAATGGCGAGAGAAATCGATCAAAACGGTATGATATTTTTCGTTTTGCGTGTAAAACCACATATCAAGAAGCTGATTTTGTGGCATTTTGTGTTTTCTCAATCCAGGTTTTCTTGAAAAGTAGAATTGCCGGAACCGATCACTGATTCAAAACCAATAGTTCCTTTAATTTGAATGGTCACACAGTTTGAAAACTAATGTTTTACCCAGATCCCTCCGTGTACGCAACTGAAAATAGGAGATCTGGGTACGCGATTATGCAGTTATTCAGTCTTCGGCATTCCAAAATCACACCCCGCCGCCAAATTGATCATAAAAGCAATGCTTAAGGATTTTTGAACAGATCAAAATGAAATAGCAACTGTAGAAATCTTACCAAGATGTTGTGCTTTGTGGTCACACAGTTTGAAATCTAATGTTTTACCCAGATCCCTCCGTGTACGCAACTGAAAATAGGAGATCTGGGTACGCGATTAGGCAGTTATTCAGTCTTCGGCATTCCAAAATCACACCCCGTCGCCAAATTGATCATAAAAGCAATGCTTAAGGATTTTTGAACAGATCAAAATGAAATAGCAACTGTAGAAATCTTACCAAGATGTTGTGCTTTGTGGTTCTGTTCACTGAGAATTAAGTAAAGTAAGAAAACCAAAACACCTGCGAGATTGTATGAATGCCTTTTGATTCAGGGCAAAGCAAACGCTATGAATAAACTGGATTTCATCTAGATATTTATTTCACTGGAGCTATTGTAGTCGCTCAAGTTATTCTTGTTTATCAGATTGTTACAAGTGGAAAGTCATACTGTAATGTTCATGTAACGAAGGGAATCGCCTGTGAACCGGAAAATTGAAGATTTTTTTAAGATCTCTTTTTTCAAGTGTATTTCCTTATGTAAAAAGGAACAACTTTAAATATTTTTTCAATGGTTAAAATTCTTCACTTTTCATTTTCCGGGGTTTTTCCTATGATGAATCAAAAACTATGCTACTAAAAAACTCTTACCGTAAGAACATTTAATTTCCCCTCATAATGTCAATACCAAATCTAGCATACAGCTATATAGGGAATTAATTAATTGATCACCATTCTTTGTCTTTATTCTCCACATAGGCCCCGTCCTCACTGATGCATTTTTATTCGAAAACACATACGTTTTATGCGTCTCTGTCGACCGTCCACACTGAAACGATCGAAAACGGACATGTTTATCGATAAAACGGAGGTTTTCGAAAACCCTCTCTAAACTGGTGTGGACGGCAAAAAGGAACGCTGACGTCACAACTTCTTGTTCAGTCGCCGGTAATATCGCGGGTGACATTAAAGCATCCGCACAAGACAGCAAAAAGGTCCGAACAAAGGCTTCCGTATCTTCAACAATGAGCTTGAAAGCTCTTCATAGACTTGAACCAAATTACACCGTCGGTCTTTCCACCACCTTATGTTATCGTTTTAGCAGTTTAACCTTGCTCAGTCTTAAAAATTAAAACCACTTTAAACTGAATGGTGGCTAATTTTTTCTCGACCTAGATTAATTTGTTAATTGTCATTTCTTATGCAATACTTGCAAAATAATTATTCCCTTCTTTACTTTGCAGTCTATCAAGTTTTTATTTACTCCTCCAAAATTTAAACATGATTCCATAAAATACAGATACATATTAACCGGTATTATTTGCTTTTGCGTTAGTTCATTGTACGGACACGTCCTCTTGTAAAAACGCGCATAGAGTAGGATTAGTATCGCTAGGCGCGCGAGATACACACGGTTACAATTATTTGAAAGAAAAGAAACAAATGTTATGTTACTCCAGCATTTCTTAACCGTTTTCCTCAATAGGAATAATTTCTTCGGCTTCCATATGGTGAAATGACAGCAAAACCGGTTCTTGTCTTTCCATGGGCTTTGAAAAAGCTTCAGAGGTGGTAGGCTGAATTCCCGGTCGATGACGTCGTATTACTTCCATTTCTATCGGTGGTGGACTATTTTCTGGCTGTCTTAAATGTAGAATTTCTAGAAAAGCATGGCGCAGCTTCTTCGTACGCCAACTGTAAATAATAGGATTAAAAAGAGAACTCAGCAAAACGGAACTAAAAGCCCATCTCCAGAGAATGTTTAAAATACGCGGTTCTACTGAGTTAGCTGAAGAAGCTGCCATCAGAAAAAATATTATTCCAGGAACGTAAGTGATTATTAACGCACTTAAAAGGAGTACTAGGGTGATGGCTGCCTTGTGATCTTTCTTGATTCGTTTGGCTTCTTCATGAGATGGCTGTTCTGTTTTCAGCCGTTTCTTCTGGCGCTGTGTTTCGGAGAAAATGTATCCATTAGTGTAGCCGATGGCAGCGATGCAGATCACGACGATAAGACTCACCACGATAGTGCTTATATTCACGTAGACTGAGTAAATATTCGCATTGCTATCTACGAAACCCAAGACAATTTCTTGAATAACCACAACCACTGTAATTGCCCAGGCCAAAATTACACCTGTTGTTAGCCGCCGTTTTGTCACAATGTCCTGATACCTTAAAGGTTGTTTGATGGCGATATAGCGTTCTAAACTGATTAACACTAAGTGGCTCATGGAACCAACACCAACTCCAAAAAAGCCTGCTTGATATATTTTCTCCAAGGTGCAAAATGGCCCCTCACTTAGGATACGCTTCACATCTATAGCAATGCCAGTTGGTTGAACGATTAATCCTACAGTTAAATCCAATCCTGCCAGACAAACCAAGAGTAAAGTCGTGTTGGTTCGCAGACGGTGTCTTGTCGCCACAGCGAAAATGACTAGTGCATTTAAAAAGATGGTCGGGACCATTAGGATCGAATTGATAGTGGCTATCGCAACAAGATGTTTGTACGTAACGTTTGTCAGGTACTCCACTCGCCAAAATATTTCGTACATGTCAGGACATTTAGCGATGTAAGAGCTATTAGAAGAGGTCGTCATTTTTAGTTGTGTTGAAAAACTTGTGAACTTACATCATACAAAGGGCACATGCAATGTGAAGGTGTACGTCAGTAGAAAATTATTTCGCCTGCCTTTTTCTTTACTTGAAAACTACTTCAAAAGGAGGAAAACGTTCATGTCTCTTTGCAGACTTTCCATTAGGGTGAGAAACGACCAGCTGCCCAGACGTTAAATTTAAATCTAAGTAACTTTTGTTGTGTTCAGGTTTCCTCTGCTCCAAAACTACGCTCTTATTTATGTTGGTTCAACAATAGCGTCGTTGTGCCAGTCTCATGTTTACCGTAAGCAAGGATAAAATCATGTTACCTGATTGAATACTCGCGACAGTGTGTAATCATTTCACCGCCTTTTCAGTTCTACCTTCAAACTTCTGGCTTCTCGAGGTTTCGACAGTAGACCACTTTGCAGTTTGAATCTCATTTATAATTGAATGCTCGATTTTAACAGTATATTGTAGCTACTGGTAGTTAGCTAAGAAATATAGTTTCCGTTAAATTATGTTTTCTTAATACCAAACATTTTAATACTATACAGATAAATTTAATTACAAGACGACAAAATGCTAATTTTTGAATATGAGGAATTGACTCGTGCGCTACACAAAATCGAGTAATTTTGACGGACTGATTGATTTCTACAAAATAACTTACAAAAGAACTGACGCAATTGAAGCTTCTAATAGCTGCTTAAAACTTAACGAGGAGGGCATGTTGTTTTATCCTCAATTGTTTTCGGACGTGTAATATATCGTTGGTAAATAACTTATGACCATTTTTTTTCAAAATTGAGATTGCCATTTATCAGTCTATTCAGTGACAACCGCTTCGCTTTTTAAAGAAGAAAACAGAGTGAATACGAGTTCACGTTTAAATTCTCCTGTAGTTTTTAATCCCTTGCACGCTTGATAATCTTGTGAGAAAAGAGGTCTCTGAACAGGCCAGCCAATTTTTGGACAAACACAATCATTTTTACTCTGATATTGAGACAATACAGTAAACGTCGAAATCGCCGTAGGAAGTTATTGATATTACAAAGAAAACGACAATCACTTTAATGTGTACGAAGCAAGCGTTTTGAATAAACTGGAACGGTCTGGTCTGAAACGGGTAAAATAACATAAACGTTTTTGCGTTTTCATCCAAATTTTTATTGCAATTGTACCCGAAACTCCATAGCTTCCTTCGTTTCATAGTTTTAAGTCATTCAAAGCGATTTGTATCAGGTATAATTTATTCTCTTGGTAACCGTTTATGTGATTCTGACTTTCGAGACTGTGGATAAAATCCTAAAATATGACCATTTAAATGAAATCTAGTGGGTGGCATCATTTCTTTCGTAGGTCAAATTTGTAGGCTGAAAAGGAATAATTGCTTTTCCGCCCCGCTTTAGCAGGCAATTGTGTTACACGCTGTCTGGCCTGCATACAAGGCTTCAGTCGTGTCCTCATGGCCTTGACTGTGTTTTTGGTTTCGTCCTCCAGACACATGTTGTAGAGACAGAGTTCTGACATTGTACTTTTCCGGTTCATTTTTCTCAGGTGTTTCCAGTGTTTGATTCCTCGCTGAGGTTTCCGTGGAAATCACTGGTTTGAGACGAGCCTCCGCGTGATCCATTAGAGACAGAAGACAACTAACAATGAAAAGCAAAATACACAGTAAGTGATTTGCAACCTAGGAGTACCAGGATATCTGCATAGTATTGTTCGGATGGGAATAGTCCTTAAAAGAACTACGTCACGGCGTTTTCATTCATTTTTTTGATCTGACAAAATTATTTTCTCATTGAAGGAATCCTCAAAAGAATAGTTTCCTAAGGTAGAAACTGAAAACCCCAAAGAAGTAATAATAAACCAGACAAAACTAAACAAGGATGGTTACGACTGAGGGAGATTAAGACGGATTACGAATGACAACCTTGAAAAAACATGCCAAGTTTTTCAAGATGCGTTATCTGGGAGGTAGCTCCTTTAAAGGTGGACGCCTACGTACTGACAAAGGGGAAAGTCCACGAGAGTCTGTCGCAGGGACAAATCCCTTGCGCATCCCTTCTTGTTAACAAGAAGGGATGCGCAAGACTTTGCTCTAAGGACAAGTTCCTTGAGCATGTTCATGAGGACTTGTTGCAGGGACAGTCCAATTTAGTTTTTTGATTGGTTCATTATTATTTAGTTTAATATTTTTATTCTTGCTGCCGTTGTTTTTGTTTCATTTGTTTGATAGGAACTTGTTCCACGAGCAGTATAGAAGGTACAATCACAATCGAGTGGAAAACTCCCCGGGACTTGTTCTCTCAATTTGAGCGAGTATCAACTCATGGAACGAGTCGCAAAGACCAAGTCTGCTTGCAAAAACTGTCGTTGGCCATAGTCAGGCTTTGAGAAACTGGGCCCAGAAGTGTAATCATATTACTGTCAGTTTACCGTAGATGGTGCAAGTTCGTGAGCTTCGCTGGTTGTTGATGACTCATCCACTCTTTTGGCTTTGTCAGAGCTCAAAGTGCCTGATGGGAGACTTGCTATCGACCCACACTCCTCACTGCCTGATACGGGACCTTAACAGAAAAAATCAAGTCAGCTGACCAATTTTATTATCCAATGAGAACTGTAACAGGGAAAAGCGCCAAAATGTAACCACGTTTAATTAATTAGCATACTTTGGTAAGGATCGCCAATCAGCTAACCTCAAATTTTTTTGCGACCTTAAGTCGGAAGCTATCTCAGACAAATTCTGATTAAAACTGATCTCCACCTTAGTTGGATTTCCATTCTCGCCTATTTTTCTTGTGCGTTCGGAAGTAAATTTAACTAGCTTTCACTGGCTTTTCGCGAGAAAATACAAAAAGAGACGTATGGACGGCTTGAGTAACATGAAACGACTTGCGTGGTTCACTTCTTAACGTTCAGGAAAGCCCCTCAAGAAGTTTCCCTTTTACTTCCAAATGCAAAAATCACGTGACAGTGGAAATCCACTTGGTGGTTGCACTTAAGGGCGGTGCCTCCTTTTGTTAGTGCGCACACATTCTGTGCATCTCAAGATACTCTGAGAAACTCCTGTTTCTTAAGGACGGTACCTAATACATAGTTTTTTTTGCCCAGTTGATGACAATGCGGGAAAAGTAGATCTTAGCACGGACTGTTGAAATCCAAAAAGAGAATTGGGGGTAACCACGCATTTTTCAGGGATGATTGAGCTGAAATTTGTAAAAAAAAAATGCCATACATTGTTCTTTATTTCAAAGCCTTTTTGACATTTTGGTTGCTTAATCTGAAAGTGCGTGGTTACCCACAATTTTCTCTTTGGATTCCACTTACCCCTGCTAAGATCTGCTTTTCCCCTAAAGTCATAACCTGTGCAAAAACACCTCTATATTTGCACCCACAGTCCTTAAACGGCACTTTGCACTATTGGCAACTTCAATGAAGATAGTACAAAGACTTACTTTTGTCTTCCCGAGCATCAGGAAACACATTATCCTCTCCCTCCCCTGCTGGGGGTATACTGTCCTTTCCTAACACCCCACCGACAGAGGACAATGTGCTTGACCGCGAAAGCATGAACCACTGCTTTCCATCCGAGCCCTTAGTCCAGCGTGACCCTGGGACCTTCACAGACGGCTCCTGAGGACCAGATATTTTGGCACTTGTATCCCTAGAGGTTGAACGTGCAATATCCAGGGTCCCAACGCTGCTGGGGACATAAACCCGGTCCCTTGAAGAACCCCTTAAGATGAGATCCCTTTCTAAGCTAGTCAGTGGAGTATGGCCAACTGATAAGCAAAGTCCAACTTTTGACGTTCCTTCAGGGGCATGATCAGCTCGCGGTTGACCTCCTGGAGCTCCAACCCTGGGGGACTTATCTTCAGATTCATCACTAGTTGATGTTAACCTCGTCATCATTTCGGTCAACTCGGAGAGCGAGGACAATGTTGAGCCTGCACTACCCGCAAAACCCAAACCAGCGGATTCTCGCGGAAGCGACATGTACTCTGTTCTACTAGAGCCGTAACTCCGCTCACTCGTTGACAAAGGCTTGGACGTATAAGTGGATGACGTGACGACAGTTGAAGGGTCATCGGTAGTCAACGATTTTTCAAATGCCCCGAGCCTTTGTGAAATGTTGCGCAATCTGTCTTGTCCCCTAAATGCTGCAGTATTTGCGATATAGCCCTCATTCTCTTTGTTTGTGTCGAAACCAATCGCACCCACATTCCTTACCAAGTACGTAGGTGCACTACCATGCAGACCTGATAGATATGGGGTTGTTTTCGCATGGAGCTCCACGGGAGGAACATTTTTGCTCGTGCTCCCTGAGACCTGGTACGTTTGAGCTCCAAGACCTTCTTGGGACGATTTCTTAAACAAGTCACCGTAACGCCGAATGCGGTTTCTCTGAGCTTCAAACAGCTGGCGCTCCTCCTCGATCTTTTTGTGATAGTAGTCTAAATAGCCGGGAGAGTAACCCGGACTGGACTGCTGGAAGGCAGAGGACTGTGGAATCCCAACTGATCCACTGACAGAAGTAAACACTGAAGTGTTTCTTACGGAAGGATCTGCCATGACTTTACTGCCAGGTGCTGTAGAATAAGACGGACTGGACTGCTGGATAACTGAGGTCTGTGGTACGTTAAAGTCTCTAGCTTGTCCTGATCCACTGCTAGAAGTAAACAATAAAGGATTTCTTGCAGAAGGCCCTGCTATTGCCCGACTGCTGGAAATTGTAGATGGTAAAACCCCCGAGATGTGAGTGTCTAGCCTGGATCCAGAGGATAACACGAATAAAGGCTGAGTGGTTGACGATGACGGTCGAGGGAATCCAAGGTCTTGAGAAGTCTTCGTAAGTAAAGATGTTGCAGCTGTAATGCTGGTGGTGTTAGCAACATCAGAAAAAGGAGAACGACTTTGCGTGGTTAATGGAAGCGTGCGATCAAAGAAATGAGGGGCCAGCCGGGTTTGGGAAGTGCGTGACATGACACTTGTCACGCTAAGCTCGGATGACATTGTCACGCTTAGCGACAGAGTGGAAGGAGTGGAAACGTTGACAAGCTCCTGTGATTGGAGACTTGAAGTACTTTCTGGGGACGAGACCCTTTCTGACTGGGTGCGGCTGCTGAAGGGTACATTTTCAGCTACTCTGCTGAGCTCCTCTAAAACCTCCTTCTCTCTTTGCCGCATTTCAGCTGCTTTATCAGCCGTGGCTCGGGCAGCTGCTAATGTCCGTCTGAAGTCCGATGGAAGCCCACCTTCTGATTCATCGGAAGTCACACTACCCAGTGTTGAGGATTCAAGGACCTCAGACATCACTGGAGACCCTTCCTGTGACGATACAGTAGGGACCGCAGCTGGGAGAGCTGTGTCTTGAGGGACTGCCACACCTCCTGGTCTCTGAAATGGCTCCAGAGTCTACAAGAAAACGGAAGGAAACAGTACGATGTATATTTTGATCCACAAAGAGCAAGGCTGCGATCAACTGACGAGAGAAATTAACTGTTGCCTAAGATGACCAGAGGGTAAAAAAAAGTTATTGCTGAGGGGAGGAGGGTGGGGCATACCCTGTCCATTGACCTTCTGTTTACTCATAAGGTTGCTGAGGTTAACTGTTACTAAAGACCACCAGAGGGGTAAGACAAAACTGCTGAGGGGAGGAGAGTGGAACATGGCCTGTCCATTGACCTTCTATTTACTCATAAGATTGCTGAGACATACAGCTAGACACATTGCGCTGGAATACTTCGCTCATGGTCGAAATTCACCTATCTGTACGTGCAGCTCTCCCTTTCCCTCGATGATGAATCAACCAACTGTGGTTACTGCAAGTCATTGCTATCAACATTGCGGAGATGGATACTTGTCCTCGTGATTGTGATTGCAGCTTGGCGCTCGGCTTTGCTAGTGCAAATCAATCAAATAATTTTGAAAAAAGGAAAACAAAAACAAAAACAAAATATTGTGAACAGTCCAGCTGGGGCGTAGTCTCTTCTGCGTAAATTAAAAACCTTCTCTAAAGTATGTAATTCTACCTATTCGGAAAAAACCATAGCTCTTTTTTATACAACAATGTAACTTTACATATTTCGAGTATACTGTAGTAGTCCGTCCTTTCGATTCATTCCGCTCCCGATAGAAGAATAAACGAAATACTCTTTCATTCATTTGGAAAATGGAATAGATGATCACCGTCTATTCCGGATATTCCTATTCGCAACCAGTCCCAAATAACATATCCTGAACACTTATTTTTTTTCTCAATGAACAATTGTGCCATATCGTGTGGCATAATATTTCCCCGGGATCAATTTTTCGCGAATTTTGTGGATTTTTCCAGCGATCCGCGAAAATTTTTGTCCCGCGAAAATAAATTCCCACTAAAAATAATCCGCAAAACTTTATTCCACGTAATTAGGTTACTGAATTTCAGTAAAATTGACTGGGAAAAAAATAC
The DNA here is from genome assembly GCA_964017195.1 of Siderastrea radians. Classification (NCBI taxonomy): domain Eukaryota; kingdom Metazoa; phylum Cnidaria; class Anthozoa; order Scleractinia; family Rhizangiidae; genus Siderastrea; species Siderastrea radians. The sequence continues at coordinate 34,693,349 of OZ024895.1, forward strand.
CACGACCTTCGTCTTTACAATTGAAACATAACGAATAGTCTCTGTGGTCTCTGGGTAAAATTGATAACAACTGTGGACGAGACCACTGCGTGTATCTCTCAACCCAGCTGGAATATGAAATCACACCTTTCGGTAGCTTTGAGTTACAATCGACGACTCGTGATATGAGTACAGTAAATAACTAAAATAAACAAGAAAGTTTCGTACCGGAGAGAAAATTGCCCGAAATCCGTGAAAATTTGTTCTCGCAAAAGATACAAAAATCGGCAGTCCGCGAAATTAAAGCTCCCCCGAAAATTTCATACCACATAGTTGGTACGACCATTATTTCATCAAGGTGGTCATGCGTATAAGCATAGCTAAAAAAAAATAAGCATAGCTAATAAAACATCCTTTACGATTTACGATACTTACAGAATCAGCCAAAGACGAGGCTCCATCGTAAGGAGATCCCTCAGGAGATGGCTCCTCCAGGGACACTCTCTCCAAAGCCCCAAGGCCAGGGGCTAAGGGTCTTCCAGGTGCCTCGGCAGTTCCGTATATTTCTGCTAGCTGCCTCTGATAATCCTGGAGCTGTTGTTCCAATTGTTGTTGCAGGAGGGTTTGCTGTTGTAGTTTTAGTTTAAGTTTCTGCTGCTCCAGAAGCGCTTCCTGTTGGGTAAGCTGTGCTGTAACCTGAAATCAAATTGATTGCCATTTATAGGGCTTCGCAAGTGTAATGAATCACAGGCCTTCCAATAAGGCGTAAACCAGATGAGAGGGCTTACTCCATGGAAAATTTTCAAATAAGGTTGTTGCAGCGATGACTTCCTTTAAGTTCCTTGTTTTACATCATTTAAGAACGGTGCGTCCTACAACCTACAACAACGGTATTTCTGTAAAGGTTATGACTATGGGGGAAAACCGCGCAAAAATCCCGTTGTATTAGCAGGCAAATTCCTAAAGAAACCCGAATTTCTCGGACCAGACCCGAGATGCACAGTTACAAAAGCAGGCATCGTCCAAATAGAGTTACACAGTACCTATCTTCATAAAAATAATGCTTTTTTTTTTATTTTCACCACACAAGACCACAGGATAATACTAGTATAAATTTGCCAACAAAAAGGTGACGACATTTGCGTATCTCTTTTTACCTATAATAAATTTCCCCTGGGAAGGTCAAGATTTATTATTAACTTTGGGAGAAGGCTACTTTCGGGGAGTGTTACTTTTCCACTTCCATGGTACATCTACTACATTAATTTGCTAGCCTTCCCTGACTCTCCCTTCCCTAAACGATACATACTGGTCGTCCTGAGGGAGTGGTAGTGCGTGACCTTTGGGCAGCCTCCAGAGGATGAAGAAGTGTCCGTGGGCCGCTCACAGCTGGGAGAGGTGTGGCCATTTCATGTTTCGGAACAGGAGGTGGCTGACGGTCTTCTGGGCGTGCTCTTTCTCCTCTGACAGGTGCTTCATGTCTGCCATCCTCTGCTTCCTCTTCAGACAGTTCCGCTTCTGCCAGACTTTCAGGGGAAGCAGAGAAGGGAATGGTGTCTGGAACCCTTTCAGGGATGAAGGTAAGATGAGGAAAGAGAATACGGTTAGCTAAAATTTATTGCAATCTGTATGCATGCTGTAGCTTTTTACTGTAAATCAAAATCCTGGGACGAGTTGCATAACACTTAAAGTGCTACTATGATCAAAAAAACACTTTTATTTTTTCTTCGGATTTCGAAACTATGTTTATTAAACACTCCGCAAGCGAAATTATAAGCCTTAATTTTGAGAAGAAGACCGTTAATTTAAACTGCAATTTTCCGTTTTAATGGTCCGCCATTATTACACCAGAAAGGATACAATGACATCATTCACACACGAGTTTTAGAATGCAGTGTGTGTGAAAGTGCCTTATTTAGTATGCAGCACGGGAGTTTTGAGCTTTCACACTCTCAAACTCGTGTTTTGCATAATTTGTAAGCCGCGTTCACACACTACATTTTACAGCTCTTGCGTGTATGACGTCATTGTATCCTTTCTGGTGTAATAATGGCGGACCATTAAACCGGAAAATTGCAGTTTAAATTAACGGTCTTCTTCTCAAAATTAAGGCTTATAATTTCGCTTGGGGAGTGTTTAATAAACATAGTTTCGAAATCCGAAGAAAAAATAAAAGTGATTTTTTGATCATAGTAGCACTTTAAAGGAAGTGTTACCACTAACATCAGACATTTTGCCCATTCAAATCACTCTGTCAGTGTCTGACATTATCAGTTACACCCGAAGTTAAGTTTGATGCAACTCAGCTCATGTTGTTGGAGGTGTTGACCCTTACTGATACCTAGCCTGGAAATGGGAGTCCCTCACATCAGATTTATATGTATGTGTAACCCAATATAACCCAAATGGTATGTTTTTTGAGCTGTTTCAATCTTTTAGGGGTTGGTATTAAAATAATAAATAATAATAAAAAGCATTCCTATAGCGCCATATCCAAGGGCGCATGGCGCTTTACAACGTAATAGTAATATTTAAAATAGATTAAAAAATTTACATCAGTGATAAAAACCATAAAATATAAAAATACTTAAACTAAAATATATATAGAGAAGAACATAAATATATAAGAATACTAACTACTAATATTTACACTATAGGCATTAATTCTACTTAGTTAAAATGTTCGCAGAATAAGTGAGTCTTTAAGTCAGTATTGAAACATCATAGTCTCAAATAGGGTACTTATTGCCTAAAGGCCCGCCATAAAGGTACATAATAAGGAATGGTTGGTCTGAAATGGGATAAGCCTAGTATCTTTCGACAGGAGCGAACAACTTCTATCTTTATGTCTCCGCTGCATAACGCTACCCAAACTTCAAAGGGATGGTCCCCCCACTTGCCTTCGAGCATGATCTACTAGTGGGTAAGGGGTGACGAGTGTACAATTTAGTGTCGTTTTATAAGAGGTGTCTTCTTGCTAGAGGTTGCCCGGAAATCAAGTGGTTGTGAAGGTAGCTCAAACTTGAGTTACGCCATATTCTACAGAAACTTATCTACCTGTATTCTTGCTTGTCTAATGGAGGTGCTGTTGAAGGCATAGTCCGAGGAATGCCTGGCAAAAATTCACAAATTAAAATGTTATTTACAGCGTGAAAGAATGAACTTTTCATTACTTCTAAGTGTAGTTCAAATTACATAGAAATGTTTGAAATGTTTGAATTCTGATAGCTCTCCTCCATCCCTGATATGGGACATGAGATTCCCCTGGATCACCATCAATCACTAGCCCAACCCCCTTCCAAAAGTCCTTATGATTTCGTACAAGCCAATGGTTTATAACCAGGACATTGCAGCATCTGCAAATAAAATTGATCTACCAAACAAACAGATTGCCACTTTTTTCCAGGCATTAGAGACCAAAAAGAAATTTTATTATAAAGACATTTTTCCAATTCTTGCAAGTCACCACACTTAGTAATGACCCCCTTTAAATTACTGTCAAAATTGATTCAAGAAGCTTCCTTCGAAATCAACCTATGGTTTCAGCAGCCGGGGGTTGAGCTTCTTCCTCTGCAGGCTGTCTTCTTCGCCACTGGTCACGCTGTCTCTCAATCCTCTGCAAAAGACGTCGCAGTGGATCTGCAGAACAATTGCATAGAGTAGGTCATGCTACTGTCATACCATCTTCAGTTATTTAGGTCACACACCAATCACTCTAAACAGTCTAGGTGTCATTACTGTCACACCACCTTTAAACGGTGGATTAGGTCACACTAATGTCACACCGCCTTAAAAGGAGTAGATCACATTACTGTCACACCACCTTAGATTACCTGGATTAGGTCATGCTACTGTCACGTCATGAATGCAGGGCTTTCATCAAATCACATTTAATTCAAACCAACTTCAGTGGACTGGGACACAAGGGAATCTGTACACTAATGTTTAGAAGTGGAGTAAGGCTTTCAGAACAGCCTTAACTTTATTTTGTTATTTTCAGTTGCATGACAGAGGCAAGAATTACTAATCCATTTTAGGTGGGGCAAGGGTGCTGTGACCTGGTCTGTTCCTGTGGTGGAGGCAGTGATATCGGAGTAGCATTACTGTACTCCTTCTCTTTGTCCTCCAGACTATCATATCACAAGCAACTCCCACTTCATACTCTCTACTTCTCCTTCAGCTTAATATGTCAAACTTAACGTGATCTTTTTAGTAGAAGAACATCTGAGATGGGTGTTAGCTGAGGGTCACGAAGGGGTTGCAGGGCTGCAAGGCTCAGGGTTAAAGACTGCAAGGCTCCAGGACTCCAAGAGGGGAAAATCAGGGCTCTAGGGCAACATCACTTTACTCCAGGGCTCCATTTAAACAGAATCAGCACTTTTGACCAAGCTTGAAGAAGTGAGAGGCTTTGACAGTTTGGGGCCCAGGCACCACAGCAAAATTTTTCAAGGGGTACAGGACTCCAAAGATCGCCCCCCTCCTCCCTTAGACCCTGTAAACTCCCTATCATTTGAACAGACTTGCAAATTAGTACCTTCAGAAGGGCCCTTTGGTGCACTATCACGTGGGGGTGGTTCTTCAGGCTCCTTTTCTTGTTCACCACGGTGCTCTACTCTCTCCAATCTCCCATCAGGACCAAAAGCAGTGGGTATGGGTCGCAGTGGCTGTCAAATGACATATTATAAGTGAAAGAATACACTTGCATGTACTAAGGTAAGTGAATATCACGAAACTTAAATTTGAATCACTACTCCTCCAAAGATGCTTTATGTGACAGAAGCAGAAGAGAGTTGCATGGGATATGTGGGACACTTTCCTTGTCACCATTAGACTTAAAAGTCGCAGCTACACAAGTAATGTTTTGCTTTTGATGGTGATATGGTGATGCGATTTTTTTAATTGTCGCGTCGCCAGCGCGTGACGAAAATCGTGTGTAGCCATGCTCACGCAGGTGATGTGACAGCCGAAAAAATCCCAGAAAACGAATCTCGAGAAATTCAATGAGTTGAAATTTTTACAACAAAATCATGGACTTTGTTGCCAAGTGTAGCCACCACCGCATGCCAGCGACGCGGTGATTTGCAAACAAATCACTTCACCATCGCGAGCAAAAAATTGCTCTTGTAACTGCAGCTTAAGAAATACTTAATGAAAAGCAATAATAATGTGTTCCACACACCTCTCCGTCCCCTTCAGGCTGCACTGATCCTTGATCACTCTCAGGAACTGTAATCCATTAAAAAAACCATTTTACTCACTGTTAGCTTCAGCCTCTTAATGATCCCGAGTGCTTTGCCAGCTGGAGATTTGGTCCCAAAAAGGTCTAACCTCACTAGAATGGTCCACAAGGAAAAAGCAACAAAAATTGCCCCTGAACTTTCAGGTTACAGAAACTCTTACAAGATCCCAAAAACAACCCATGCCTTGGTAACATACAAGCAATGTGAAGTAGGTAAAGTTGAAAACAAGCCACAGGGCATCCACAGAGCTTAACCTGGTTTCTGCAGTGTGAAGCAACTGAGAGTATTGCTACTCCCCAATGGATGGGAAGCTGTCCTCTCTAGACCCTGAGGGGGGGGGTACTCCCTGAAAACTTGGGCAATGTTGTGTGGTGCACTTCTTGAAACCCTAACCCTATTTTGGAAAAAAAATTGTCATTTTCCCTACCCTATTCCAGACCTCACCCAAAATTCAATACCCTATTTCAGACCTACCCAGGGGCTGCTATGATTTGTGTAAACATTTGAGAAAGGCTTCAAATTCCTGACTGAATCAAAACCCACGTTTCAAGAGATGGTAAACAAAAAAGTAACTTCTTCTAAAAACCATATCCTATTCCAGACCAGAATGCACAAATCTTACCCTATTTCAGACCAAAATGGTCAAAATCTATATTTTGGACCAAAATGGCTCGAAAACCATACTGTTTGGCAATGCACATACCTATCTACAGCTGTAGCTTATATAAGGGTCTTCCCCCCCCTCCCCCACCCCCTATCCCCGGGCTCTTGACCATCACAGTGTTCCTACAAGCAGTATATTAACAGTACCCATTTATACGCCTACATAAAGAGAGACAATGTGGAGTAGCGATTTTTGCTTAAAGAAATAACACGATGGCAGAGACCAGGCTTTGGACCATCAACCCTTGGAATTGTAGTCCAACACGCTAACCATTACAACATCACAACATTACAACAATACAAGCAAAGGAACACAATATTCACCTGACTGTATGCTATCCTGTGATGCTGGCCTTAATTGATCACGAGGCTCAAGAGCAACACTAAGGTCACCGGTGTAACCTGAAACAGACAAAAGATATGTATTGTGATGAAAAATCACCAAATTGAGAGAACTCCTCCGAAAGCATGTTATCAACTCTAAAACCAACCTGTTTGCATCATGTACATGTCTTCAAATGCTTGCTCCAAGTCTCTCTGTCGATCTTCAGCATCTTCCAATCTTTTGTGAGGTGGCTGAAATATGCGTACCTAAAAGAAACATATGTAAAAACTATTGGTAATAGTGGCCTTACAATAAATTAACCATAAAACCTGTTTGTAACCCTCCCACCAACTTATAAGCCACACCCCAGTTTAAGTAACAAAAAAATGAACTGTTTCTGTTACCCTCTCAGATATAATCTGACCACTGAATTAATAAACTTCACTTTCAAATAGTCTATTTTACAGTTGCGTGCTTAGTGACCTGGCCTTTGAGTGGAAGTGAGGCTGGAGTTGACCTTGTTTTGATACAAACCCTCCTGCTTTTCACGTGTAAACTCAAATTAGTTAGCATGAGAACAACACGATTTACATGTGAGAAGCAGGAGGGTCTTCATCGAAACAAGGTCAAGTACTCCAGCCTCACTTCCACTCAAAGGCCAGGTCACTAAGCACACAACTGTAAAATGGACTATTGTTCTGTGCTTCATAGATTGGTTAAGGTAATATGTTATTGAGAGTTGCTTGCCCAAACAGCAACTGGGAATTTAAGTTTGTCAAGCCCAGTGCCTGCAGGGTATTGTTGGCACCACCCCTTAATGTCAATAACAAGTAAAGAGAATGTTTCAATTTATGTTAAAACTTACAGGGATTTTGGCCACAGCATCTTGTCTTCGTTGACGGTCATGCCTTTCTAAGTTGTTCAGTTCTGCCATCAATTTCTTGTGATCCTGTCAAATTTCACATAACCACAAATAGTCCTCAGTTTCAGAAAATTAACTGCTTTTTATATCACGTTTTTCTATATCTAAGGACTAAGGGAACATTTCATTTCATTCTTGTTCAATACAAACCACCAAAAGCTCCATGGAAAGATGACCTTCAGTTAATAATTATTTTGTTGTTGTTGTTGTTGTTGTTGTTGTTGTTGTCGTAAAGTCCTGTTTGACAGATGATGGGCACCAAGTCCAAACCTCCAAACTGGCGGACGATGCACTATCCTTTGTCAGGCCATTTAATCCTGCAAGGTTGAAAAGCTACCAGAGGCCAAGGGCCTGAACAGCTGCCGTAGGTCTTACAATCATCAAGACATTTTACATGTAGCTCTATCACCACAACAAGGTGACAAGGTGACGACATGCCCAGGGTCAAGACAGATGCTCAGGAAGACATGGTGAACTGCTTAAGACTAAAGGTGACAGTTGCCTAGGGTCAAAACTCTCAAAGAAATGTCTGCAGGTCAAGACAAGATGACAAGCCAAGGGCTAAGGTGAAAATTACCCAAGGTCAAGATAACGTGATGTGCCAAGGGCTAAAGGTGATCATAACCCACAAATTAATTTTTGTGCACACTCATTGGATGAAACACATCACATGGTACAAAATTGGACAGCAGATATCAGGCGATATCCGTCATCCGATTTCATTAACAAAAGAAAAACAAGAAAGAAAGTCACATTTTCAGGTTTTTGGTTTTTAAGATCTAATCACAGTGTAATAAAATCAAGTAAACTAACCAGCCTGGATTTGTTTAGCTGCAAATGTGCTGAATATTTTCCCTTTACCACAATAAAGTGTGCACATTGTAGAAATTAATCGGAGGATGATAAAATAAATAAAGCCCTTCCTGGCTTGCTTGTATATTGGAGAATAATGCCCCGTGGCAGAAAGATTGTCCTCAAAATTTCACAGCTGCCCTCGAAGCTTTGCTTCTGGGCCAACTGTTTATTTTTCGGACAACCTTTCAGCCTTGGGCATTATCATCCGATGTACCAGCCGCCAGAAGGGGTCTATTTACTAATAATAGCAAACAGTCAAAGCAAGGTGATTTCCCCAGGAACACACCAATCACTAAAGGCAAAAATTCTTCAGGGTGAAAAACAAGGCAATGTGCCCAGGGTCATGACAAGGTGACGGTTACCAGGAAACAAACATGGTGACACGCCCAGGGTAGATGGGGCCAGTTTATCCTGGTAGGCAAGTAAGTTGATATCCATGGATCAAAAGGAAAATTCAGTTATTCTTACTTCTTCCAACTGCAGTAGTGATAATGCATGCTTGTGTCTCAGTCGAGCCTTCTCAGTCTGTTCTGATTTTTCCCGCTGCACTTCCTACCATCAAAAAGAGTGAATGTCTGAATTAAACTTCACAAAGCTCTGCAATGAACAACTCCGCATTGCAGGAAAAAGAGGGGAGAAAGAGAGGCAGTTGGGGGTAAGCAGGGCATTTTAAATCCAGGGAATATATACATTAGATGTATTTATTTATTCAGTTTCGCCACACACACACACACACACACACACACAAAGAAATTACGAGAAAGATAGTAAAAAAAGAAAGAAAAAATTACTTACGGATTAAGTAGAGATTACTCATTGCTTATTATAAAATTGGTTTATTTGTAAGATATTAAATTGGAGTGGCTAGGAGACCCCCAGAAACCACCAGGCTTGTACAAGGGAGGCCTCCTCTTTAAATAAATTTCATGCTGACACACAATTATTGGAGTTTGGGGCGTGATTATTTCATTGTTTAAGAAAAAAATTAAGTAACCTTGGATGGATACCTTTATTTGACGTTGGTGACTCATTCAGCCAATAGCAAAGTTAGATAACTATATAAATGTTGCTATCAGGCAACTGCTATAAACTGTGGTCCAAGCAAAGTTGACAGAAATGGGTTTAATTGCCCGATTTCATGAACAGCTAATTTCCCAGTGAATGCCCAGTTCATTTTTCTGCCAATTTATGCAAACAAATGAAATCTCAAATTTCTGTGAAAGCTAGTTAGTCCTTGTAAAAGCAGGCACACCAAAATCATGACGCAAAACAACAAAAGTTATCGATCAGGGGAAATAGCTTTAATGGGTTACAAATTCTCATGACTAGCATAACAGACAGCAACAGAAATCAGTATGGAGAATGGCTATTTTGACCTCAGGAGTCAGAATTAAAAGGGATATATTCCTGAGGCAAAAAACACCAACCTCCATGATATCTTGTATTCTCTGTTCCTCATCTTTGGCAGCTTGCCTGGCATCTTCCTGGAATAAACACTTAAGGTTCATATTTATTTTTTTAATAATATGGTTAATCCCCACTTAAAGGAACAGTTTAATCATTAATAGACTTACACAAGCTGATGACAAAAGCTCCTCAGTAATCTCTGCATGCTCAAAGGAAATCCGAATGCATCAGCTAATCAATGACCAATCGATAGTGACAAGAAAAATTTCCCAACGATACCTGGTGCAGTACTCCAATCCTCAGGATACTCAGGTTTACAGGAATTTACACAGTGCATGCTGTCATTTTTATGTTTATCAATATGTCATACTGATAAACATAATTATAATAATGACAACTTACAGTCAAATACGCCCTGGCATTGGCTCAGTGAAGTCAAGTTTCTGCAGCCCTTTTACTTGGTTTTGCTATGTCTGCTTATGGGGTAAAAGGTTACAATCATGATGGAGCTTTGGGACAAGTTTGCAGCGAGCAAAAGAAGGGAATCAAAGCATTATGAAACCTTTAAGGGGGGGTCGGTTTGGTCACTTAGCAGTCTGAACTCATTGTTTCTCTGTGGCTTTCAAAAGTAGACATCAGACGAATGTACAAGTATTGTAAGCCAATAGGACACTCGATGTTACACTTAATGGGATTAAGTTTTATGGCAATGCTAATGAAAATACTAACTGCAAAAACTGTGTAAAATATACAATTAACAGGACAATATGAATACGTAGGACAGGTCCTTCTTGTTCATTTAGTTATACCTGGTTTGGATCCAAATCCCGTTCTACATGAACAGGTTGACGTAAATGGAATCGAGATGTGCTGTAGCTGTCTACATTTTCCTGCTGAGAATTCTTCTGATCTAGTTGTGTGTAAGATAAAAAGACAAAAAGTACAAAACATTGAAATATTTAATTTTTATTTGCCTGGGAGATTTGCCACTAGCTGTCAATGAGAGCTACGGAAATGGATGTTGAATAAACATGCGTGTACCAAGGTACACTATTGTGATGTTCTTTATTTGAGTAGCGTTGAGCATTCGAAAAGTATTGGTTTTTAGACAGAGTTTACCTTATAAGTGGAGCTGTGACCGATATTGTGCAACCCCATTCCCAGGGCTTTTTACAGATTTGAGGGTGATCAAAGATCAATGTTTGAGTTTATGTTAGTGGTTTCGAATTCATATATGTCATTGATCAATAGATGGTACGCTAATACATACAAGTGTGGCTTCAAATTATGACAAAACAAGAAGATAGTGAGATAAAATCTGTAAAATATCTGACAACAGTGTGAATATGGGACAAACAAAACAATACAAAACAGTCCTTTTTGAAGCTCATTCTCAGATGTTTCTCAGAAGCTCAATGGACTGAAATTTTATTTTGTGGCTTTCTATTATAAAGATTATTTTTCCATGGACAAATATTTTGGATCTAGTAGGAAGCATAACTTGTCACAAAAATTAATTCTGTAATGTTTAAACCAGAAGAGAATAGCCGATCTTGAAAGTCACGTACGTCTCCTTCTTGCATGACATCATGCTTGACAAACGTGGCAACTCCCATATCCAGACAAATATATAAATAAGCTCTGTTTTATTTTCCACATTATTTCACACCAACTTACATTTTGGAACACATGGCTAAAATCAAGTAATAAGCATGCCAGGCAGTCATGTGATAATGTTTAGTGTGGGTCGTTTCACGTGTAAAAAATGTGTTATGTTGATTGAGCGTGAGATCAGGTTACTGTCATGTGTATCCAACGTCAAGCAAATGAAACCAGGACACTTTCGTCGTGTCGCTTTAGTAACAGAATTTTCTGTGAGTTCTCATCTGCATTTTTGTTCTGGCCCCGACAACTAGCCTTTCGGTAAAATTTGACAGTCATCGGGAATGCCAAACATGGTCCACCCAAAAACCACCCAACCAACCAACCAACCAACCAAAGAACCAACCTTCCCAGAAACTTGAGGCTGCATGCCGACTATGAGGCTATTTTGTAGACAAAATAGCTCCAAAAAGGTAGGTATGCCTGGCTCACTTTACAGTGAGAGCAACTACTATAACTGGGACCAAACCCCTTGCTGATACAGTCAGTTACTCTACTCAAACCAGCCGCCTACTGTACATTTTATTGAAACCCCTGAACATGTTTAACTGTATTTCTAGTAAAATTTAAATATTCAACCAATTTACAAATTCTCTGTGGCCATTGTTATTGGACATTAAAACATGACTGTATATTCTTAGTTTACACTATACCTTTTCTCAGATAGATGTCCTATGGAAGGAAAACAATAAAAAGATTTAAATATTAATAATTTATTACAATACTTAATAGTAAATGGATAAAATAAACTTGCATGACCAGAATAATAGCAATTAAATAAGATTTTACTGTTAGATCAGTAAAATATCGTTAATGGAACGTGACACTCATTCTCAGTGAGCCTTTCATGGCGCGTTCGCTATCAATAAAACTACTTTGCAGTTAGGATGCCCAGGCCTACAGCATTATGGCTTTGTTTCTAGTTAGCACTTTTGTACGTTTTATTGCATTGGTTGATAGCATTAAGGACCTATTCATAACTAAGAGAGTACATGTGTAAGGCCAAGCTGTTGTATAGTACAGCTTAACTACTGGCTACATTAGTAGACACTGTCTGTTCAAGCAACCTATTCAAGGTTCAACTTGCAATTCTCTTGTGTAGTGCAGCCAGTGTTTTGTCAATTTAGCAAATTTTTTCCCTCCCTCCCTCCCTTTGGAGATGGGTTGGCTATACTATTTGTGCTTCAATAAACTAGGGTCACTCCTGCATGGTGCAGTTAAGTCTGCGCAGCGACTTCCCCCAAGCTTGTCGGCTTCGTTGTCTTTATGCATCGCCTGCTAACCAATACTCTTGTCCGATCCAGCACGTGCTGTCTAGCATTCAGCTCATAGTGCTGGGGAGATAAGTGAGGTTGTTTTTGTCACGCAAATCGGAAGTCGCATAGACTAACCAACTGCAAGGCAGTGTTCCCCTCAATATCGCCATCTTGAGAGTGTTTTACTTTGTTTTGCATGTCACGTGCTTATTTATAGCCTATGGCAGTTGCACTACGTTCCCCAGGAACAGTGACATTAATTAATCCTAAAGCAACAAAAAAGTCATGCGCATGGTCTATCAAAATTCAAATGCCACATCTGTGACGCTTAGTTTACCCATGCAGCTTAACACTTATAGGTACATGTATTAATACTTAGTCTAGATAGTATTTTAAAATGAGAATTATTCTCACCCCAATAGGATCTACAGGTGGAGGTAACGCAGCAATTTTAGCTGCACGCAGTCGCTCAGTTTCTAGGGCTTGCTGTCTGAAAAAGGAATAAATTAAAGCACAGATCAACAAAAGGTAGGAGGTGAAAGAAGTCCATCTCCAATCCGGCAGATTTAACAAGTGAGGCATGGCTTAGGTCCAGTTTTCTGTAGCATGAAGCCTTAAAAAGAGATATTTTATTATCCTGCTGGATAGCATGCTTGTACCATTGCAGGGTCATCCTCAGCATTTTGCGAGGCTTTCCCTACTAATGACTCATAGATACCCATTTATACTCCTGGGTGGAGAGAGACAATGTGGAGTGAAGTTTCTTATCTGAAGCCAGACTTTATAAACTTGTCACAGTGAAATTGATCACCAGCAATCACAAGCGATTTTCACGGTGGATTTTACTCACCAATATCTAACATGTCAGATACTGAGGATTTTGGATCACTCATTGCACAATCAAATTGCTGAAAAAAATTGCCATCGCGGAAATGGACACACTTTGCTGGTGATCAAAATTCGCCCCGAAGAGTGCATAAAGTTGCCTAGTGTGTCAATCGCTGGCTTAACCCTTTAAACCCCGATAGTGATCAGTATCAATTTTCTCCTCAACATATCTGTACACTATAACATATACAGGTCATGCGAATTTAGGAAATGATCACCAGAGATGACTTGTCTGGATGTTTACATGTAAACAAGTTCTCCCAATTATTAATCAATGAAATGTGTGGAGACCAGTAAGGAGAATTTGTATAAAGATGCCGGGGCTGTAAAGGGTCAAGGAAACAACATGACATGATTCAGAGACCAGCACTGGATCATCAACCCTTCAGTCTTCTGAACTAATGTGCAACATGCCACCCCATGTAATATACAACCATGTGTACACTGCAATTATCAGCTAAAAGCAACTACTAATTGATTTCTCTGTCAGCAATCTGCATTAATTCTAACAGTTGCAGCAGTTACTTCACCACCACGAAACAGCATTCTTGTCAGGCTGAAAAAGTGAGGGGGTCTTACCTAGCTTCAGCCCGTTCTCTCTCTGGTTGAGTACTCTTGGCTCTGTCGTACATCAACTGACAAAATAAATAATGCATGATCAACCCCTCAATTCTCCTTACTGTTCTTCTTTATCAGTAAAACCTGTTCTTTTCTAAAAATCACACTTAATTTGTATGAATTGAAAAGAGTTATAAAGTGTTCCAAGTGGTTGAAAATGAAAGCTACACTTAGCCTATATCTTAATCAAAGAATATGATGAAGAACTTGATTGCTTCACCAGGGTTTAACAGAAGTCCTGTCTGGTGGTCTAGGAAAAGCACATTTTAAAGTTAGGAAGTTAACGAAACTTTTTCTGCTCTTCCCTCCAACTGGAAGGGCCCTGGCAAATTCTTCATTTGAAAAAGTGGATTATTAAATCGAATAAATAAATCAATATTGCAACAATCAACTTCAAATTTTTATTCTATGGGGGCACACTTGACCTCGCTGACAACTGCAAAAAGTCTCATGAACGAACAGTGCTTGGCAGTAGTCAGAAGCTGGGAGAGAACAATTGATTGACAGTAGCAAAAAATGCATTCGTTAGTTGAGCTTTGAATTTTAGAGTCCACATGTTATTAAAAGGTGTAGTAATACCAAACATTCAAGTGAGAGACATCACAGATCAAATGACAATAATAGGCTTCATGTCACAGTGTATGATTTCCCAAAGCATTAACACGGAATCCATCAGGAAATTGAGTAATCAGTGGACAAAAACCTTGTACCAGAATAATTTAAAGTATATTGCATTCTTTTTTACACTTTTTGAAAGCTTTAGACTGTGAGAATAATATGACAACAGTGAGGTGACAACAGTGAATATGACAACAGTGAGGTGGCTCTTTTGGCTATATTAATTATTTAGTCTGAATTGATCACGAAGAAACAAGACAGTTGGAATCCAAACCTGTTCTAGTGCTTTCTTGTATCTTTCAGATGCCCTAAAAATATCAATAAAGTTATACAGGGTTCATTATTTCACTTCAGGATTCCACTGTAGTGAAAGAAAAGATTGCCAATAAAAACAAAAGTGCTGGGTCTTTACTTGAGAAGTCAACGTAACTGTTTGTGCATTACAAATCAGTGAATGATCAGTTACATTATAAACTGCAAAGCTCATTTACCTCTGTTTTTCCTCTTCACTTAGCTCTGGTTTGTTGTAGTTTGTTTGGTCCTACAAAGTATGCAAAGACAATACATAAAACTACAACAGTTGTCAATACAACAGCAGAGAATGGGACTCAAGATTTTGGTCTGACCAGAGACTCATACAGTCATTTTCTTACAATTTATTTAGAAAAACCTTTATCCCTTGAAGCCCTGATATAAAACTGCATATTCTCCTTACTGTTCTCTCTACATTTCTTATGGGGCTAGTAAGGAGAATCTGTCTAAATATCAAGACATCTCATCCTTAAACTTGGTGATCACTTTCTTTCTTCTCATCACTTCAATGTCTGAACAATTGATAATGTAAAGAGAAATTTCATTTTCATCACTGTTAGGGCTTAAAGGGTTAAATACCATCATCCCATAAATACAGTCAACCAGGTAGTTTGTTGCCTGTTGTTGGCCAGATAACCGGGGCTCCACTATGTTTTCTGGTCCTGCTAACTAATGAGTGACTAGATCCATGGGGTGGGCTTACAATCATTTACCGTTATATTAGCAGGATTTTACAATGCCAGCATAACTCAGACATGGGGTGATCTCATTTGAAGCGCTCTGGGAAAGAACTTTTTTGTACCAGAAGGTGGCACTTAATATCTTACATTTACATTTAGGTTACCTCAGAGGCTATTTTATGTCCTAATCCAACCTCCGCCAGGTTTTGTTGATATTTTCGTTCCAGATCTGATTGTCTCTTGTTGTGTTCTTTCTCCCATTGGTTCTGAGACAAAGGACAAAAATGTAAGGCCAACAATAGGCTAAAATGATGAAAATAATGACATACAGTAAAGCTACGTGACTGTGCTATGGGATACACATCCTGCTCTGATGCTATGCTATCCTGTAGCAAGGAGGCTTCCTGCCCTCATGATCCCCAGCGCTGTACCAGTGTCATGTGATTTCGCAAGGAGGCTCGCATTCCCATAAACATAACCACTTAGAGTTGTGCCTCTGGACATATTGTAAGGATTCCAAAGAATTTTGTTTTCTGATGCTGTGCAGTGTTGTGACAGGGAAGCTTGTATACATGTCCTTACGACCCCAGAGTTGTACCTTTCATATAGCGTAAAATTTTGATAACATGCCCCAGGCTTACATTTGCCCCACAGGCTTTTTTGGTGGGCTTATTTTTTGGGAGGCTTATTATCCAGGAAGTTTTGTGCTTCAAAAGTGGTTCAGTTTATATCTGGAGGGGATTTTGCATCTCAAAATAAAGGATTTTTTGTCAAAAAATTCTGCGCCAGAATGGAATGTGGGTACGAGGTGGAGGAATTGAACTCCCTTGCAAAATATTACTGTCTGTACGCTCCCAAGAAATACAAGCACAGTATAAGGAATGCCAAATGACAAAATCACACAATTGAACTTTTAAATTGTCTCATTTCATACAATGTAATTTGCTGGTTTGTTTTTGTGTAGCACCCTGTTGTGGTAAGCAAGCCCAATGCTGTTGTACTACTATGTATGGTATTCAAATAATTGTTGTTATTTACATACATGCAGATAGATTAATACGCTACACTAGTTTATGTAGGGACACATAATTGGAGGATACTATGCTGTAGTCATTCTTGAGAAGTAAACTTAGTGTAAGCCCATGGGTTATATTCGGGAGAGGGGGCTTACTATCAGAAGGCTTACCTTCAGGGGGAGGAGGGGTGGCTTATTATCAGAATTATACAGCATACCCTAAGGAAGAATGTTAATAGTAACATGTTTCCTTTGAAGCTATGCCATGTTGTGCCAGGGAAGCTTTATGCCCTCAGAGTTGTGCCATCAGGAGCCATGTGTTTCTGGCTGGTTGATCTAACAAGCTAGTAAATTTCATACATCTGTACGCATGTATACTTCCATTGAGAATATATCATACAGTATACTAAAATACCTTCAGATGGCTTGTTAGCTGCTTCAGTTCAACAGTTTTTCTTTTCTTTGCATCTTCTAGCACTTTGCGAGAAAAAGCCTTCTCCTGTTCTCTCATCTAGGTACCAAAAAGGAAATTAGCCCTTTATAGTTGAAATAAGATAAGCTTACCATCAAAGAATAAAAAGCGAAGTTAATTATTGCAATATTGATTTCATTGTTAGTTTTATTTGAGGAGACAGTTTCCTAATTACTGTGGTGAAGTTTATATGTTGTTCATAAATCATGAGAAAGTAAAATCCTGAAGTGAGGCCACTCAAACTGAAGGCTACTGATCGAGCAGCTTATGTATACACCCTCAAAAAAGGCCCTGTACTGTGTGGTTGCTCAGTATATACAGCACAATTTTACCTGTTTAAGACGAAGCTTTTTCCTTTTTTCTTTTTCATTTTGGAGTATGTTGACCTGAAAGATAACAAAACAACATTGCTTTACAATTCAGACAGCCAAACAGAGGAATTTCCACTCCATCAAACCATTCACATTTTGGACAGAAAATTATAATAAAGATCAAGTATGGGCTATTCCATTTAATATCCGCACCCCCCGGGTTGAGGGCTGACCTTTCCCTCTTACCCCTAAAGAATTCCATTAAAAAGTGTTACCCCCTAAAGACTTCCTTAAGAAATGGGTTTACCCCTGAAGAATTTCACAAAAAAAGCATTTACCCCTGAAGAATTCCATGAAATCTCTGTTTACCCCTGAAGAATTCCACTTATAATATGGGTTTTACCCCTAAAGAATTCCCCAGCTTCTAGCCTTTACCCCTTAAGACTTCCACCACTTTTATCCCTTACCCCTGAAGAATTCCACTGTTCCTCAACTGGGGGGGTGCAGATATTAAATGGAATAGCCCTATAAAAGTTCTTCAGTCAAGTAAACCTCACCGCTTCATTAGGGCTTGGCCTCAATATATCCCTGCGTTTCTCCCCTCTTTTCTTCATCTCCTTCTTTAAGTTAAGAGAAAACTACGGCTGAGATATGTAAACAATGATTTGATCATGCAGCCTAACCGATACGCTAAGCTTATCAATGGCTGGGCAAATCCTAAACAAAAACATTCAACTTTATGTTAACGCTTGCAGGTAGTATTTATACCGTGGAAATGGTTTTGTACCAATAAAATAGCACTGAAAAAATAGCGAGGGTCAAATTTTAGTGAAACACCGTACCTGTAAACGTTTGTTTTGCCAGTTCTTGGTTGCAAAATGTTCAAACTTTCGTTGGTTGCAAAAAGAGTCACTTCCCGCGCCATTTTGATTTTCTGTAATTAATCGCCAGTCCCCTTCACGGCCTTTCTTGCCCGTGATGACTGGTACTCCGTCAGAATCGTAAAAATCGGAACCCGTTCCCCAGAGTATGCACTGAAATGTCCGGTTCTTTATTTTCTCCTTTCGTGATTCTCCGAGTTTTAGAGGTTTTCTCTCGCCTGTTCTCGTGGAGTAGTTGTCGGGAAAGCCTCTGACATCCAGGGTACAGATCCTCCCAGGAATAGAATGATCCGCCATCGGCAACATGAAGGTATTCAAGGACATCTTCAGTGGTACGATCCTAATTCTTTATTAAGCTTACCTTTGTAATCATTTATGAGACTTTATTTCCTGGGATTCGCTTTGCAATATGTAAATTTTTTACGCTAAATACTTTGGGTTTACTGATTCAACGAACGAAATATTTGGTCGCAGTCGCTTCGTCGATGAATGCATGAATAATCACGCACTACTCTCATCATACTGCGTGCTTCATTTCTATCTGTTAGATATCCCCCACTCCCCCACTTCCAGGGGCGTTCCATTCCCCAGCACCAGGCACATAAGAAGGGATGATTACCCAACTCCGGGGCAGATCTTGGCATCTACTAGAAATGTACAATGGTTTTGAAATGACTGAAGGAGTGAATGATTTGACTGATTTTCTATTGAAAAGCCCCAGTTACTCTGACCCGTCCCCAGTTGTCTTCATGTTGCACAATGCGTACAGCACTGGAGTGCGAGGTGTGATAGCCATTACACCTGTGCTCCCGTGCCGAGCGCGTCGCATTACATGAGATGACTGGGGACGAGTCAGCCAGTTATGCATCAGTCAATTCCAGCGGTGCCCATCCCCCCTCCACCTCCCGGGCATTAGCTGGGCATTTGCTCATGTTTTAATCCCGGGGGTGGGGTATTTGAAATTTTATCACTGCCCGGTGGTCAGGCATTTGCCTACCCCCGGGACGACCCCGGGGCATTTGACATCTTTGTCAGGTTTTGGCCTAGCATGTAATATATGGTTTTTAAGGACGGTGCCTCCTTTTGTTACTGCGCATATGTTCTGCGCATCTCGGGATATTCGGGTTTCTTAAGGAATTTGCCTACTAAAACAATGATATTTTTGCGGAGTTTATGACTATGTGGAAAAAGCAGATAGAATCTAAAAAGAAAATTGGGGGTAACCACGCTTTTTTCAGAGATAATTGAGCTTAAATTTGCAAAGAAATTGCCATACATTCTTTGTATTTTAACGCTTTTTTAGAATTATGGTTGCTTAATTATCTCTGAAAAATGTGTGGTGGCCCACATTTTTCTTTTTGGATTCCAATAACTCTTGCTAAGATCTGCTTTTTCCCCATAGTCGTAACCTTTGCAAAAATACCTCTGCATTAGGAGGCACCATCCTTAATGCTATCCAAGATGATCACTTTCGTAAAAATCTCTTACAATTTCGGCCATTTGATGAATACGGATAATGCGTTTTCAGTTCCTCGATAACTTAATATATTTAAGCATTTCTTAGTATATTTTAAAAATAAACACATGAATTGTGCAGGTCAAAATCACATAAATGAATGAATAATTGAACCAAAAGGAACTGTCATGTACACAATTTGGTGTGTTACTGATAAGTGGCATTAAAGCAAATGAACAACAGGATCGAGAATAGACGCACGGGTAAACAACCGAAAAGTATTGAAAATAAAGGCTGGTTTCCGTACGGTTGCTACGATCTCTGTGATTGCTGAAAAAAAAAACGCTCAGCAATCGTTGCAATCATATAGAAACCACTCTTCAGCGATCGTTGTGAAATGATGTGAGCGCTACGATCGCTGAAGTGTGGTACCCATATGATCACAACGATTGCTTAACATTTTTTCCAGCGATTGCAGCAATCATAGCGATGAAATGGAAACCAGCCTTAATGGTGTTAATGATGAGTGAAACTTTCTTGCTATGATTTATTAAAATAATCTTGAGCAGTGTTGCTTTCCAGATGAACCCGGGGGTTGGGCATTTGCCTTCTTTTTTGGTCCCAACCCGGGGCATTTGACGGACTTGGTTATCCCCACCCCTCAGGAATTTGCCATTTAAAAAAAAAATGCTAATGCCCAGGGGTTGGCCCGGGGGGGGGGGGAGGGGATGGGCACTGCTGGAATTGACGAATGCATTACTCTGGTTCCTATCCCAAGGGGGGGCCGGGACATTCCCTATAATGGGCTATACAGAGAGGTTTCACCCAAAAGGGGTCCTTTTTATAAGCTTGCGGTACACTAAAGGGCAGGGAAATATACTCAAGGGACGTAGGGGCATGGTGGTGGACTACTGGTATTTTGGAATAAACTGTTATCAGTTTCAATAGTCTGAGATGTCCAACTAAATATCATAACTTATAGGAATAGTTATAGCGTTCAAGTGACCGGAATTGGAGGCTTAATTTCCTGTAGCCCTGAAAATGACATCATCTAAACTGAACACGAATTTTCGTTTCCAGAAATAATAGGAAATACCATTTCCTGACAACTTTCATTTTAGGTCCCTGACCTCTCTAGACTTTCGTAAAGTCCTTCGTCCAAAATTTCCACAAGAATACCATTGCTCCCAGACTATTGTGGAACTTGATTGCTTTGCTTGTCATTGAATTGACAGGAGATGACATGTTTTCAGATGCACATGTCTTCAATGAAGTCGATGGTGTTTTTTATGAAGTGGAAGGCAAAGTAAGTACCGGTAAAGTGTTACGAAAATGAACTTATCATGTAGTAAATGATTTGAATCCACGATTTATGCAAGTTTGTGATTTATAACAAGTTTGAGCATGATTGTCCGGGTGTGTGTAGTCCTAAAAATGACTGTTGTTGACGGCAGAGACTGTTTGAAGTCTCTGATGAATTAAGCTTTCGCGTAGGTAGTCGAAATATCAGTCACTGTCACTGGTCACAGTCCTTTACAGCTAGAACTATACTCCAACCTAGAAGATTACTGTATTTCCTCAAATAAGCACCTGGGCGCTTATCTCGAATAAGCGCCCGGGCGCTTATTTAAAATTTCGGCTAAAAGGAGGGCACTTGATCAAGGGGGGCACTTATTACGTTTTCCTGTCAACGAACTGTAACTTTATTTTGGCTAAATCTTTAAAACAAAAACAAAAACTACAACATTATCCACTTAAACGTAACGTCAATATTAATGTCCATCATTTGTTGAAACAATGGTTGGTAATCAAGCATACCATAGGCCTATTACACACTTTACACACAATTGTACCAGTATGCATGTTTATAAAATATTAATTATCCCATCAGATCCTTGATGTCATCCTTGTCAGTGATATGCAGATTGATGCATTCCTCTTGATCTATTAAATAAAGTGGCAATAGAAACAGGTTTTCCTTGTATCCCTACTATTTAAGAAAGTGAGGGGGGAGGGGAGGGGCACACTTGTTCAAGAGGGGGTGTTTGTTTGATATTATGGCCTAGGGGGAATACATTACTGTCTTATAAGTTAAATGAGGAAGACTTCATTTACTTTTGGCCAGGTTCAGTTTTTGAAAGAATTAGCAAGATTGAAGTTTGCAGACACACTTGGAGGGGGCTTCCTCCCTAGGCTAGTCTGTACAATAAGTCTTCTCATCTGAAATGGATCAAGAAATCTAGACAAGCCCTGGTAGCTTCTCCCATCTAATGCTTGCCCAGCTGTGTACTCTTCATGGGTTCCTCTCCCCATGATGAAAATTAATCGTAAAAGGAAACACTGAACAAGACAGCTGTTCCTGTAACAATAGTTTTGTGACTTGTTAGCCTGTGTAGCAGGCGTAAACGGGGAACTGGAAAGGAAGCGAGAATGCAGGAGAAAAATGGAGGTGTACATACAAAGTGTAAGCCATTTTAGGATAATTTGGGGCCCTGGAGAATGTGCATAAGATCCTTGAAAAGTTATGAAAAAAGTACTGGAAAAATTGTTGTAGAAGAGTACATTAAAGCATGACAGGTAGTCTCTGACAAAGGGTGATTGCTTGCATGCAGAAGGCTATACTGAAGTTAACAAGATCACATGTAAGACCAGGTGTTTTCTTTTTTCTTTAAAAATGTTTATGGAAGCAACCGAAAATCTGGAAATTAATATGTAAAATAATGAGGTTATTATTTTTCTGCAGACCATCACAGAGAAAACTTGTGTAGGTGATTCTTCAATTGGTGGAAATAAATCTGCTGAGGAACAAGAAGAAGAACTGGATGATCAAGAACAGACAGGTGTCAACGTTGTATTTGCAAACAATCTTCAGGAGTGGAAAGGTTACACCAAAGAAGACTACAAAAAGCACATCAAAGCATACATTTGCAAGATCTTTGATCATCCAGATCATCTTGATATAACAGATCCAGATGCAGTTGCAGCATTTAAGGCTGATGCCGGGAGAGCCGTGGAGAAAATTCTGGGGAAATTCAATGAGCTTCGGTTTTTTCATGGGGAAAGTGATAATTATGCTGAATCTGGTATGCTGGCAATTCTAGAATATCGTGGTGCAACACCATACATGTTCTTCTTCAAGCATGGACTTGTAGGAGAGCAATTGGTACGTACAACAAAATGCACTACTGCACCTTCCAATTACTCTAATTTTTGAAATTGTGAATATTTGATTTAGTGATTGTAACTTGTTAAAAAAAGGCTTTCACAGATTCTCAAAATTTGTTCAATAGAAAATAAATACACTGATGTTATTTCTGTCTCCCTTTGTATTTTTACAGTAAGGCTGGGACAAGGCAAGGAAAGAATTCTACAGTTATCTGAAATGAAACTGTCTTATAAACTAACTGTGTACTATTGAAATAACTATTATGTTGTTGTTCACTAATAATGGCACTATATTATTGTGGAAACATGTTTAACTACAGTAAACCATTTCAGCCCCAATAGTGACAGGCATCTAAATTCTCCTTACAGTATCCCTACTTAATCAAACATGTCATGTCACAAGAATAAAGGAAATGGTCATCAAACATGAAATGTGTTGATGTTTGTGCAAATTCTCCTAACTAGTACCATTAGAAACTAAGGAGAACATGCATATCCGATATTAGGGCTTAAAGGGTTATGAATGCAATAGCATTGCGTTGATTAACTGGTTGTTGATGACTTGTTGTGTCTTGCACACTTTCTGTTGTCACACTGTGTCATGCAATACACTTTCCATTAAGAGGAGATGATGAATTGCGTGACATAGTGGATGGTTCATGCTAATTCTGAAAATTCTGGAGCTACAGTTCTTTGTAGCATACTGTAAAGAATGCTGCTTATAAGCCCTGGGCTTATACAACTGCGTAAGGGGTTTTGGGTGGGCTTATAAAGGCTTATAAACGGAGGGGCTTATATCCGGGGAGGCTAATATTAAGTGGAATAAAAAAAATGTTTCGAAATGAGCCACAGCAGCGTTGATTGAAATACGTTTTTAATTTACTAGCGTTTAATTAAGCTTTAAAACGTCACAATAAATTGAATTTATTTCAATTTTAAGAACAAAATCAAAACTGTAACAACACGAACGTAACCGGAACGGAACAAAACGGAAGCTCAGAGATCATCTTCGCAGTGTTCTGTGAGAGTGCTTAATATAACGGAAACAAGGAAAACTAGAGGGGGGCTTATATCAGGGGGGGCTTATATCAGCGTGTATTTTTTTGTTTACAGGTAGATGGGCCTATAACGGGGGGGCTTATAAGTGGAAGGGCTTATAAGCAGCAGTTTATGGTACTGTACAAAAAAAACTGCTGATTCATGATATGAAATTAATATTGACCACCAAACCTCCTTTTCAGCACTTGTCAAATGTACTGTTACTGAAACAATGCATTCAGTACGACCTGTGCTCATTTTGCATAGCAGAACCGGAAACCTTGTACCACCTTTTTTATGAATGTTCCCACGTAAGGAATTTCTGGAGTGAGTTTCAAGATTACTGGCATCAAATCTCCAACCAACAGGTTTATCTTTCCCTTCAAGATGTTTTATTTGGAATATTAACCAAACCATGCCCATTACTAAACTTACTGAATTACTTTATAATAATTGGAAAACTATTTATATGGGACTGCAGAAGATGTGAAATTCGACCCAAAATTCGAGGTTTTCGAACAAAAATTTAGAAAGTAATATCAATAAGAAGGATTTTTTTAAGAAAAAGTGGGTATAAATCCCTAAGTAATTTATGTAGCATTTTTTCAATAGTTTGACAACTGTAAATGTTGTAATCCTATATCCTGTTTGTATTCGTATCCTCAGTTTTGTGCGTATGGTAAGTAAAGTCATAATTATTGTGAGAAACGCAATCGTGTTTGTACCTATCTATCGAGAGGAACTGTTAATAAGTTTACAAGTTATGTAGTTAAGTAATTTATGCTATGAGTATGTGTGTTATGTACTGTAATTTAGGTTAGTGATAGTTCAGCTTCATTAGACATATAAAATGAGTCAGAATAATAGTGAAGAAGTTTAACAGATTGTGAAGTCATTTTAAAGTGACGTTTTCCTTTGTGTTGCCATCACGGTTGCTTAAGCTCCCTATTATTATGCAAAACAACAGGGCCCAGTTGTTCAAAATAGGGTTAAACTAACCTAGGATTAGCATCAATTTTGAACTCACCGTTATAGCTTAACAATTTGGATTCCTGTAAATTACTTTTTATTAGAAATTTGACTTTGATTGCTTTCAAATAGTCACATAAAATTATCAGTTGAGATGCTTTAAAACAAGAGAAACTGAAACTTTGTTTAACTTTTAACCCAGGGTTAGTGCTAGGCCCAGCATAGCTTAGTTCCGCTCGCGGCAAAACAGCTCTGAGCTCACGACTGCAGTGCTGACACCAGCATCTACTGACTTGGTGTTACACACAAAAGAAAATGGTGAAGTTTCCATGCAACCCCATATGTTAGTTATGCATTCAACTACTTTGATTGGGCCATTCCATTTAATGTCTGCGCACCCCCACTATTGAGGTATAATTATGAATTTTCCCCCTTCAGAGAATTAATAAAAGGGAGATGTTTTTGAGAGATCAAAGGTACTGACATAGCTACCCCTTCAGAAATGACTTCCCTCCCTCCCTCCCCCTAGGATTTCCCTGTACCTCAATAGGGGGAGGGGGGTGCAGGTATTATTGATTAAATGGTCAAATTTTTTTTCTTTAATAATTTTCTTGCATAATTACCGGTAATATATGGGGCTGTGCAGAAATTTTGCCAAGAAAATCCTTGAAACAAACAACGTACTACAATTTTCATTTTATTAATCATTTCCTTCGAATCGAATCTCTTTCCTCAACTGCATGTCTCGTGCTCAAAAACATTCAACCTTAATAATTCTCATGAGACTGGCTTTGTACCAATAAAATAGTGAATTATCATCCCCTTGCTCAAACGTTCATTTTGTGAGTTCCTGGTTGTAAAATGATCAAAATTTCGTTCGTTGCAATTTTGATTTGATTTCTTTAATTAATCACCAGTCCTTTTCACTGTCTTTCTTGGCCGTGATCACTGGTACTGACTCTTTGGTCCCATATATTGCGCAAGAACTTCCGGTCCTTCCTTTTCTTTCGTGATTCTCTGAGTTTACTTCAGATCGTTTCACGAATCTTCGTCCATCGGCATCATGAAGATCTTTAAGGACATCCTTTCTGGTACGATCATTAATTCTTACCTTTGTGATAATTTCTGTGACGTTATTTCTTTGGTTCCGCTTAGTAATATGTGAATATTTCTCACGCTATTTAAAAAATGTTTTGGGTGTATTGATTATATTCTATGGATTAAGTTTTTGGTCGCCTTGCTTCGTCGATGAATGCGGAGAATCATGCTATTTAAGTCAAGGTTAAAGATCGTAATTTGCACTTTCCACTTCAACTGAACATTCAACGGAAACGTGATTGTTAATTCAGGTTATAAGAACAACAATTGCTTGATCAAGATCGGGTGAACTGTAAACTTTCGCCAGAAATGAAATCTGCAGTAGCATTTAAAGTAAAGATGTCAGCTATTTTATATTGGAACGTGACTCCTTTGGTTGTTGTTGGATTTACAGGAGATGAAATGTTGTCAGACGCTTTTGTCCTCAAAGAAGTCGAAGGTGTTCTCTATGAAGTGGAAGGCAAAGTAAGTTAAAGGGCCAAAGTCACGCTATTTTAGTTCACTTTAAAAATAAAAAATATCTCCTCACATAAATGAACGCCTATAAATAATGATCTAGTTTTGTTACCAAAGACTATATCACTTCACTGAAACTATTTTCTGTCGTCTGTTGCTACGATGGCACGGATGGAAATGGATTGCAATTTGAAAAAATTAGGCTAAACTTTTCAAATTCTTTCAGCGTGTTGGCATCAAATCGATATTAAATTGTCATGGTTTAGTTTCTCGTAATGAAATTAAGTTAATGTGTTCGTTTAAATGTTCAAACACAATGTTGGACATGGATAAAGTTAGCTACGGATAATTTTAGCACAGTTTTGACCAGAAATCTGCGAAATTGTCGTGATTGTGCTCCTTTAAGTATTAACAAAAAGACAAACCCAGGAGTTATGGGAAACCCCCACCTACCCCTCCCCTAACCCATCATTTTGCTCTAAGTGATAATAAGTGAAAAATGTTGGGGTAGGGGTGGGGTAGGTGGGGGTTTCCCAGAAATGTGGAATGATCCAAAGCAGTGGTGGTTGGACACGGTTCGCAAAGCATGATGGGGCTATCGATCGATTCGAGCTCAGTTGCAATGAACCTTCGTACTGTGAGGATCTGGAAGAGCAAAAAAAAATTCAACTACAACAGCTGGAAATACCAAAGATGGAAGTTTCTCCGTTTCTTGTGGTCTAATTATCCTTTGTTTACATCTGAATTTTTGATGTAACATTTTAACGGCTGGTTTCATGCATTGATCGATTGAACGTGTACACGTGGAGACTTCAATCCCGGGTTTATCAGGAATAAGCCTCTTTAGTAACTTATATGTGTAAACATCTTACAATGAATAGCCTCTTGGGTCATGAAGGACTTACTTCCAATCATCGAAAGTGAAAACACAGATGCCTGGCTTTCTGATGTCTTGTAATTGCTACAGTTATGTGAAATCGTAAGTTTTGCCCGATGGATGAGCATCGTACGTGTCATGAAAAACCTTATGAATGTTCATTTTATAGCATTAACAGTCCTTTAACTTCCAGGGTATCCAAAAGCTTCTGTTTCTCAAAAATTCCGTTGATGCAGGATGTAGTAATCCTGAAGGGCTTGTCTTAAATTATGCTTTCAGAGCTTAGCTAAACAAGGCTGTATTAAAATATTATATATTGTTTAAATTGCTAGCTGTCAATATGAATTAATTAATTGATTTGTTTTGCTTTTGAAAGTAACTGATGCTGACAAAGTTAGTCTGTGATTGAACGAGAATTCCACTTTCTTTTGCAGCGGACATGAAAATCTGTCTTTAGAAAATTTAACAGAGCTCTCTGTTCAGCCTGTAGAATGTGTGACAATATTATGTACAGTGAGTGCGCCCATATTTTTTTCTCAGCTACTTTAATAAAAGCATTGACTCATTTACCCACAAGGACGTCAAGCAGAAAATAGTTTTTACCCCTTAATACAGGGTTGTTGGGGGCTTTGCACTGTTTATCACGACAAAATTATCGAGGTCATAGAGAACCTGTTTAGCTTGGATCCTTTTAAAACTAGTGAAGCACATTAGAGCAATACATCCAATGTCATTTCTACAAATCTGTCAATTCTTTCAATGAGTAAAGTGCTATTTTTATAATTATTAGAATGCTGTCCCAACTACAGAGCAAACTCTAACTAAATTTGACCTTTGAGCATTTACCCCTTGCAAACAATGGCCCAGTCCTTCATTTGTTTACTTCAGACCTCAATGGTGGACCCAGAGGAGGGGCCAAGGGAATCCCCCTTTTTGTTCAAAATGGCAATATACATGAACAAAACAATTATTGAGTCACATAACATTTACTCCAGACTACAACGAAGCAGAGCACAGATTAGCTTGCGTACAACAGCATACTCCACTCAGAAAGCATCTGGTTTTTTTTGTTGATTGACTTATAGTTAGAATATAGTACAGAATAATACCAAGATGTAACTCCACAAAAGTTTTGTATTTTGTTGTCTCCCCTCACCCACCATTAAACTTGTACCCCACTCTCCATGATATTCTGGACTCACCACTGGGCACCAAGTCTGCCTGTTAAGTCGAGTAACAGAAACTTAAGGGATGTTTACATAATACAGGTTTGAGTTTCATTCCCTCTTATGGCTCTGTATGACTTTGTTTACATGATACCAGCACAAGATTTCATACCATTCGGAGTCATACCAGTGCGAGTTTATTCTGGTAGCTGTGCCAGATCAAGAGTTTCGATCTGGTGCAAAAACTTGTACCATAATCATTTAGACACAGTAAGACCACTCATTTTGATGTGAAATCTGTCTCCTGGAAGACAATCCAGTAGAAAACAAATAAGGATTGATATTAATGTAAAAAAATTGATGAAGAATGCAAAAGTTGTGAGTTCCATTTGAAAAGGGATATTTAATCAATTCACAGTTCTCAACCCTTAAATGGGTCTCAATAGATCTAATTGTTATTAATAACAACTAAACTGACAAATTGAAAGGGATGTTAAATCAATAATTCACAGTTCTCCTTCAATAGCTCTGGATTTTATTTCTTACAGCAGACCCCACTAACTTGAACCCAACCCCCTCCCACCACCTGCTCACAACTATATTGAACTGAAAATATTTTTATTGTTTTCCTTTGTTGATCTTGCTCACTAATTTATTATTAGCTATCTCAAATTTTTGATTTCTCAAACAATTTTTGGTTTTTCTTGCATGTCTAAGATAGCACCGTGAATTTCCAAATCTGAGTTACTGATCAATACTGAATTTTTGTAGCTTTCTCAATGGTTCACTGCACAGAGGTTGTAAGTTAAGAACCTGAAGGCTGCTGCTTAGGGGATCTTAGGAAACCAATCCACAACAGATGATGTGACTACATATTAAGTCCCTAAAGCCCAAATAATTTTGGTCATTTCAGCAAGCAAAATGTGGTTCTTAAAAGTTTGTTGCATACAGGGCAACAGACCAGACTGAAGAAACCATTTTGCCTCCTAACCTAAAGACAACAAAACAAAGAAGGGAAAACACTCCATTGGGATGCAACACCATACTATTGATACTTGTCATAATTAAAATAAGACGATCACTCGCGTTCATTTCGCAGGTAATTTTCACATCTCGCAGCGTGAGAGTAATATTGGAGAGAAAATTCGACAACTTAAACAACGCATAATTCTCAAACTAGAGGGGCGCTATCGGGCGCTATATGATTTTATACAAGCAAATTTTATCCATCTTAATCTTGGTGTAAAATAAACGGTTTTAGATTTTTGGGTTAGCCTACAAATTCTCAAAATGTAAGACCTACTCAAATATCATGAAGGCACACGTTGCTCGATCCACCTACAACGAAATTGTGCTCAAACTTGACTTACGACAGATGACTAGATCCAAAAATTTCAAGGCATCTAGATACACGCCAATCCTAATTATTCTTGTTAAATGTAAGTTGCACTGGGGACAGATAGCACGTTGAAATGACAAGAAGTGAAGCTCACATTCCCGTCAAAGGCCGCCATGTTGATTTCTCGTCCTGGTTAAGAGACTGCTCGTGATTGGCTAATATAACGATCCACCATGCCTTTCGGACCGTGTCCAACCACCACTGGATCCAAAGCTTCCACATTGGTTGTTGTAATGTCAGTCACTGTCAGTGGTAACAGTCTTTTTCAGGACTACATCAATCTAATACTGTAGATCATTTTTAACCTACTCATAAAATGAACCAAACTTCATTTAACTGTGGTCAGGCTGCACTTTTTTTTCACAGAAAAGGAAGATTTAAAGTTTGACACACTTGGAGGGACTTGCTCCCTGATCTAGTGTGTGCAATAAGTCCTCCTATCTAAAATGCATAAAAAAATCTAGACAAGCACTGGTGCCTTGTCCCCTCGGCAGTGTGCTTGTCTGGCTGGGTGCACTCCCTATGATCAACATAATAGGGAACTTAAGCAAACACGACAGCGACTGGCTGACGAGAACATCACAAAGCAAAAGGTTTAATTAGCAAAGCAATGTCCCTGCACGTGTGATACAGATTTTGGTACATTTGTTTCCCGTTCTCTACAAAACAACAACGTGAAATGACCAAATTCAAAGTTTTATGTTTTATGTAGAACGTGAACACATGACAGTGAATTTCTTTTTTCTACCTGAACTGTAACGCTGTCCTTACAGAATCAGCTCCCAGATTGTTCTGCTACATTAGACAGACTAAACAAGTTGAAACTATCACGAAGAAGTTTGAAATATTTGAACGTCATTTTTAAAGTGACGTTTTCCTTGGCTTTGCCATCGTGGTTGCTTAAGCTTCCTAATAAAAAGGAACACTTAGCAAGTCAACTGTTCGTGCAGCAATAGTTTTGTGAGAGTATTGAAGCTTTTGCAAACAAATTTTAAGCACAAGATCCTTGAAAAATTTGGGAAAATGCAAACCCTAGAGACAAGTAGTCTCTTACTAAAGGTGATGACTTTCATGTGAAAGGTTGAACTAAAATCTACAGAATTACATTACAAGAATACGATTTTGAAAAAATGTTCATGAAAGTACCCAAAATAGTAAAATAGTAAATGTTATTATTTTCCCCTAGACTGAAACAGAGAAAACTGACGTTGATGACTCTTTGATTGGTGGTAATAAGTCTGCCGAAGAGCAAGCAGAAGACCTGGAGGACCAAGGAGTGACTGGTGTCAACATTGTATTAAGACACAAACTTCAGGAGTGGCAAGGTTACACAAAGAAGGACTACCAAAAACACATCAAATTATACATTGGCAAGATCGTTGAACATCTTCAAAAAACAGATCCAGATGCAGTTGCAGCATTTAAGGCTGATGCCCAAAAAGCTGTAGTGAAAATTTTGGGGAAATTCAACGATATTCAGCTTTTCCGTGGGGAAAGCTATGATCCCGACCCTGACAAAGGAGAATGTATGCTGGCAGTTCTAGAATATCGTGGCGAAACACCATACATGTTGTTTTTCAAGGATGGACTTTTAGGAGAGAAAGTGGTATGTACAACAAAGTACAATACTTCAGCTTTTAATAATACTGTTTTTTTTTGTTTTTTTTGGAAATTGCGAATATTTAGTTTAGTGAGTGTTCCTTATTACAAACGAAAGCTTTGAAAAATTCTCCAAATTTATGCAACAGAAAATACAGTGCAAATATACTGATATTATTGTTGTCTCTTGTTGTATTTTTACAGTAAAAGCTGGGACAAGGCCCAAGCGAGAATTCTACAATTATTTGAAATCAAACTTCTTATAAATAAACTCTGTAATGAAATTATGTCATTATTCATTACAAGTTGAACAAGGAAACATTTTTACTACAGTGAAGAATGCAATAGCATTATGTTGATTAACCGGTTGTTGACGTCTGGCCATGTCTTGCAGACTTTCTGCTGTCAGACACTGTGTCATGCAATTCGTTTTCACAGGTTAGATGGATCATGTCAAATCTAAAAATTGTCAGTCTGAAAATTCTGCAGCTACAGTTATTTGTGGTAGAAAGAAAACTGTTCTAATTTCTGGTTCATGCTTAATGTTGACAAAGAAACCACTTTTCCTCAAAGGGCTAGTCAAACATACTGTAACTGATAAAAGATGCGTTTAATATTGTAAACTTTCCCCAAGTCATGCGTGAATGAGTTTTTAGAGCCTACGTGCCTTCTTAGTATGAGGAACCAGCGGGCTGAATATCATTTCACCAACTCAACATGATTAACTTGGTGCAAGTCTAGTGTAAACCTGCTTCTGTAGACTGTCTGAAAGAGAGGTTAATTAAATATACACATGGCCTTTCACATGTTTGCCTTCTCTTTTATCACAGGTATCCCAAGCTCTATATGTGTTGATCTGACCTTTGTAATGTTAGCACTCAGCAGCATGGTTTTTAGGCTGCGTAGCAGGCGTAAGCGGGGAAGGGGAGCGAGCCCCCCGTCCCCCATTTTTCTCCTGCGCTCACTCCCTTTCCCCCTTCCCCGCTTATGCCTGCTATGCAGGCTACATGGTTTTGTAATAGCGTTAATTACAATGGTTAGTATGGGGATTTAACGAAGATATTTAGGAGTAAACAAAAAGAGGAAAACACGACAAAGATGCCTCACCTTGCCTCTGGGATTTATTTGTGGTGTTCGTGTGGTGTATTTAGCCGTTTAGTCTCTGAACAGGAAATTGTATGTAGCGAGGACAACAGCAAAACTGAAACCCACTGCAATTGTGCTGAAATGGCCAAATACACCACACAAACTCAACAAATAAAACACAGAGGTAAGGTGAGGCATCTTTGTTGTATTTTTTCTCTTGCTTTTAACTCCTAAAGGTGTTGGTTCAATTCCCATACAAACCCTTGTAATTTACGCTATTATATGACTAGTATTTTCATAGTGACACTCAAATTACATGACGCTGACCCTTTCATGACAAGGGACAGATCAACACTTGTACACCTTGAGTACCTGTGCTTTTATTTTGACCCACAGTTGAAGCTCCCATAAGCAGACAGGTTGGAGAAGTAGAAAAAGTGTCTGCAACTGGAGCTGGCCACCCATTAGCCTGTGTAGTGAGCATTTCCACAGGTGTTCCCGCAGGATTAACGCATTGTTCGCTATTTGGCCGCGCGAAAATTGGGGCAGGTGGAAAAGTGCAAGAAGGGCCCCCCTCCCCTCCCTACTCCTTCCATTTTTTGCGCTTGCCCTAATAAGCGAAAAATTCCTTGAATGGTCGGAAAAGCCTACTGAAACGCTTTCTACACAGGCTAGCCGATTCTCTTCAGTGGCCACTGGTAGAATAAGGGATTGGTAGCCACTTGTAGAAGCTTGTGTTGCTGACACTCGACAGTTTTAATGCGAGAACTTTGTTAGGACAAGACAAATACATGATACCGTAAATACACTAAATCTATCATGACAAAGGGTAGCCTCGGTTTTAACCTGCGATCAGGCCGAATTTTAGCATCGCTCTCATATTCTCTTATGTTGGTCGCTCGCTAAAATAGGGCCTGATACAATCTCTCACAGAAGTTCATGTCGGCGGCCAAATTTTGGCCGCGGAATCTCGCAATCTGATTGGCCCTTTAACAATAGAGCTGTCAACGGAAGTAAATTGTCTACGAGATTTCGATCCGACCGCCATCGCCAAGGGACAACCAAGGAACAAGTCTGCCGAAGTAAAATGTGTTGCTCTAATAAATTCTCGTCGTTCTAGGAGAATTGTCACCATTTCTTTCTCTCCTGAGAATGGCGTTCGGTTTGACGCAAGTCCAGCAAGTACAGCAACAGTGAAGTATGTATTCTGTTTTATCGCATCGTGTCGCGGAATTTTCATTTGACGGCTTTCAACTAGTATTGATAACATGAACAGAGTAGTGGCTGTTTCCGCGTCTTACGAAACAAAACGAACAGCAGACGAGCAAGTATCTTTCGCCAAGAATGATCAACAAGTCAACCGATAATTCGGTAAACTTAACGGTGGACTAATGTTTGGCTACCCTGCGAGCAGATCGAAGGGCCTCCGGTCTGCTCGCACGGTAATGTTTGGCGAGAACCGCAATCAAGTCGCAATAACGATTTTAAGTTTATTCATTCATTGTTTAATACTTATGTCGTTTTATTGATCTCTGACATTGACATCAAAGGATCTGACTAGTTTTATAATAGATGTTCTTCGTTTTAAAATTCGCTGCTGCTTAGAGATAAAATTCGCTGCTAATTTCAAATATTTAAGCTTATCACTTCTCGAATTAAATTACAAAATACCCCTTTGTTTATAAACGGTTTTATTTATATTTTTATTCTAAAGAATGAAACTGAAGGTATTTCTCTTAATTGTCCAAGGTTTTTTACGCAGAAAATCGGTACAATTTGGAAGAGAATATTTCCAGATACCACCTGAAATGGGAAATGATTCAAGCATGCAGCATATTTTGGTACATCACAACCTCGTCGTGTTTTGAATTTTCATTCAGTTTCAGCTCAGACAGAGCAACCATGTACAGTACCGGAACCTTCAAGTTAGCAATCGTGTAAATTTGAGTACTTGTGCCTAGAAGATATATCGTAGCCTATGATTCTCTTTTTTTGCCGACATTTACGTGACTTTCTGCGAATTGCCATTATGGGAAATTTGCATACCGAGGATCGTGCAAGCAGAAGAAATTTTGATTGGCTGTTTTGTTGAATGTCAATCAATCAAAAAAAGTGGGCGGCAGACGTTCCGTAGAAGAATTGTATCAGGCCCTATTTTTCGTTTCGCCCGTCCCGCCTGAATGTTTCACCAAGCGAAACGAAAATAGAGCCTGATCGCAGGTTACCTCGGTTTCAGCAGCCCATTTCTGTCTTGTCGGTTTTTTTTTTTTTTTTAAAGCTAAAAAAATCGTAGTCGAGCTGTCGTAGTCGAGCTGGTTTGCGGGCTTAACTCTACACGGACCACCGTAACAAAATAAAAGTACCAGATCCTGTAGTAAAGGATCTAACCAGCAAAAAATAAAGAACCAAGGACGATAAAAAAGCAATGCTGATTCAACGGTAGGGAAACTATTGGTAAATATACAGTTTCCCTACCGTTGAATCAGCATTGCTTTTTTATCGCACTTAACTCTACACCACCATTCTATAGATTTTGATTTTAAAATATAGTTCTGGGCCCGAAAAGTCACCGGGACTTTCGAGAAACGGACCCCAGGCTCTCAGATAGTAAGGTGGCGAACATTATTAGATAGGGAATGCAAAAGCAAGGCGCGTGGGATCTGGAAACAAAGGGGCGTCGATATTTGGCCGTTCCTACTATCCTTGGGCCTGGAACAGGCTAGACAAACGGGAGTGAAGTTCATGATATTGAGGCCAATTATGTTCCTTAGCTTTGGGTGTCTACTGGTGAGAGCTCAGACACGGCAAAAATTAAATTGTACCCTTCGAAAATACATGATACCTTCGAAACTGCCCGTGGCCGTTTACAGGTATGTTCAAATACACAGAAAAACTCTAAAAAACCGTTTGACACTGGCAAATGCACAGAGTTTGCGTGAGTTTAAACAGTATTTTGGCAAGGCGGTTGAAGTGGAGGTGTTGGCTTACAAGAGTCTGCCTAGAGAGCTTCGACTGTATTTGCTAACATCTTGGGTGTCCCGCTACATGAGCTTTATCGTGTTGCTCACTTTGATATACCCTGAGTACCTTCACGGAGCAATCGTCGGCCAGAGCGAAAGTTTCAAGTCAGTAGCTTTGGTATACGAATTGTTTTCAGTGTGTTTTTCGTACGACAGTCAAGTTTAATAGCGTGAAGTCGCCAAAGGGTCGTAACTTTATAGGTGTTAAAACACAGCAGTCAAACCTTCTCAAGTTTACGTCAGGGGAAGGGGGGTACCCTATGAATTTTTGGTGGGGGTGTGCTGCTGGAACTCTGAAATCCTTACCCTATACCATGTTCAGCTGCATTTTGCAAAGTATTCTGGACTAGACACCAAGAAACCTGAGGTATTTTGGCAGATTGGCGTTCAAAAGCACATAAGACCCCCAAAAAACCGCAATGGTCACACAACACAACTCCGCAGTATGGCCATTCTCGTCCCCAGAGCTACCCGGTTTTTTTAAAATTCCACCGCTGACCGAACAGATCGTAGGCTCTGGGAACGAGAATGCTCTATGGCCAGTACCTTACGCATGCGCACAGCCATATCACCCGGGCAAGTGGCAGGTATGGACAGCTGTTTCGTCCTTGTTAGGACTCATCAGCATGGCATAGCCCCAAGCCTAGAGCCGAACTGAAAAAGCTTGGTATAAAGAACTTCATTCACTTCCCCTGATTAATTAATTTCTCCCAGCCTGGTGGTCTCCTAAAATAAACTTCTTGCTTAGTTTGGGAATTTTTGTCTTGTTCATCCCCAGTGTTCACTGATAGTTCAATTACCGTGAACAGACCAAAATGATCACTGGGCAGGATACCAGTCTTAGTCAGCTTATCACCAACAATTCTCATTTCCTTGACTTTGAAGTCAGACAATCTGCAAAGAACGCGATCCAGCCTGGCTTGGTAACTTGTAGCATTTACAGTCCTCGTTAACACTGAAGCGAATGGTGTCTTACTCCGATCCCAGGTTAACCCATTACTGTCGGTATTTCCAGGCAAAGACAACCATGCATCGGTCCATGGCGAAGGCAGAAGAACATCACCGTCAACTTTATCTTCAATATTCAAATCACCCATGACACAGACATTTTCGTAAGGGGTGAGAACTTGCAGCGCCTCTTTCAGTTGTAACTCTCGAAAGCGAGTATTTTCGCCCGCGTGAACCAAATGCGTACCGGCAATTACGAACTTAACGCTCGATAAAACGGCGTTTTTCGTTTCTGCAACCACCAGTTTACGCTTACGTGGAGAATTCTTGTATGGTGAGATAAACCATTTGTCCACAGGATATGAGCTTAAAATAATCTCAAGAGAAATAGTTCCTTGTTTCGTGACATCTGGAGGGATCAATAGATATCGTGAAAACCAGCGCTGTTCTCGCAGAACCGCGAGGTTTTCTAGTGTCACTTCTTGAAGAACCAAAATATCTGGCTCGAGATCTTCCACGATTTGTCCCAGAGCTTCGATTCTCTCACGCATCATTTCAGCAGAACGCCAAATATTGTATGTTAGCATACTGATTTGTGATCGAGATCCATTTCTTTTAAAGGTTGAACCACCAGAAGGAATACTCAGAAAAGCACGAAGTACAAACACAACGACTATTAGAATTACAAGAATCAGTAGTGGACCTCTAGAAATACGAGACGAAGGCATATTCCGGATAGTTCTGTAAAACAACTGCTAAACCTTAGTCACGCGAGCACGTTATCTAACAAAGACGTCACTTCCTGGTTCTCAGGGCCGCTCAATAAATGGCTAGATTTCGTAATTTTCAATAGGGCAGAATATCACGGGGGGGAGATCGAAGAAAATGGCAAAAAGATGTATCGCAAAATTTATTTTAGGCGTTCTTAATGCCAAAATGCGCCATCAGCGAACGTCTTTTATTTTTCCTTGCACCCTTTGACTGTTAAAAGCCATTATGTGTTTGTAGGCACTTAAACCGCAATGCGTTTCGGCCTGGTCTTGTGTTTATTTTATTTATTTATTTATTTTTTTATTTTTATTCTTAGGATGTTAACACTAAGGAGAAGCGGGGGGGGGGGGTAGTGGAGGCGGAGAGATTGTTTTAAGGGAAAATAAGAAAAATTGAGAGGCAATAATCTGTACTAGAAATGGAAACCAAAACAGTCCACTATCAACCCAAAGTGTTCAGTCCTGCGTGAGGCCTATCTATCTGGTGGTGTGAGGAAAAAAATGATCCCTCTTTTACGCCCAGTTCCAGTAAAATTCACATGTAATCCACCCCACCGTTAATATTAACGTTTCCAAACTAAGCTAAATTACAAACAAACTGGCTTGGGCAATTCGTGGCACGCGCAACCTCGTCCCCAGGGTTCATACAAGTTCGTAAGCATGGCGAGGGGTTTTGTGTGGGCTTATAAGCGCGCGGGGGGGGGGGGGGACTTATTTTTAGGTTTCTTCTTTGTTTCTCCAGAGATTTATGTATTGTAAATTTTTCTTCTCTTTTCTTAAGACTTCTTAGCTTTTCTTAGGTTACTGTAAGAGCAGTGAGACTTTGTAAAATGCTCTAAATATATATTACATAAGATATATCGTATATTATATCAGTGTATTATATTATAAAAAACTGTTTCGGAATGAGCAGATAACAAATAAATTAAGACTAACATATAGCGCTATCCAAATATGGTTTCCATTTACTTACGTCTTTAGGCTTTGAAGCGTCACAATAAATAGGGAATTAAAGGTCTAGGTCCTTATTTTGAGCCCACAGAGCTCTAAAGACAGACATGCGGTAGTTTTCCACACAAATGTGCGTGATTGGAAGGAAAAGGGTTAAATTCAATACCTTTATTTGGAACAAATTTAGTTCAATACTATTTGGAATATCAGTATGATTAAACTTATTGTTCCGCACTCTACTCGCATTATACTTTCCTAATTTTCAATTTGAAGTTGTATTTTGTTTTGTAAAAGTAAGAAACAAGGATGAATGGAGGGTGCTTATATCCGAGGGGGCTTATAATCGGAATATAATTTTTGTTAACAGGTAGATGGGCCTATAAGCGGGAGGGCTTATAACTGGGGGGGAGGGGGCTTTTAACCGGGATTTTACAGTATTTATGTAGAGCTATTTTGTATGAGACAAGTTACAAAATACATGTCAGACGCTGCAGCTTATCTCGCAACGTTACAAAAAGCAGAGGACTAATCTGCTTGTCCTTGCAACTTGCAATGCGATCTTCCGTTGCGAAATAGAAACGTCGGTGTCATTTGTATAACAATATACACTGAGCGCCTTTAAACAATTTCTGACTATCTTCTTGCGAAGAGGAGTTGTTGCATGCGCAATTTCGTCCGCTACTTTTCTCGCAACGGTGTTGTGTTGCAAGTTGCAGAAAAAATTGCCTCGTGTAACAAAGCCTTTGGGGCGTGGCTAAACCAGGAAACATTACTGTGGAATGTTTCTTCTTATTGTTTCCTCTGTGGCTAAACCGGGGAACGTATCGCAAAGTTTTTATCCTGCAAGCAACATTGTTTTTGTCCCGATTCAAAAACATTTTCTTGTTTTAACAAGCAAAATTTGTTTCCGGAACGTGTATTTCCCCTGCTCTTCTGCTGATAAACTGGAAAACATTTGCGTCCACAATAGTGTTTACTAGTTTAGCCAACCCCTTAGGAACTGGTTCACGCAAGACACATGAGTTGTGGAAACAACTTTTGCTTCTTGGAAACGAGAAAATGTTTTTGTGAATCAAGTCAAAAACATTGCTGCCTCCTAAATGTAAACTTTGCCTCAGAAACAGATGTCTCACAGTTTAGCCCAATAAAAAATAATGAGAAAGAAACAACGTTTCCACAGCAATGTTTCCTAGTTTAGCCAAGCTCGTAGCCTCTATTTTTGTTGTGATTTTTTTTTCGGTGGATGGTTACTTTGAGAGCGTGCGAATAACACCGTATAAACAGCAATATTGGTTTGGAATTCGTAAATTTTTAATGAATATTGAACCTGTGCTTCCAACAGTGACAATTAACATGTTTTGAGATAAATTGTGGCTACACTAGTGAGATTATGGGCTTATACGTGAGCTTATCAGCCGAGCTGATTTAACATGTGTTCACAGAACCGGCGAGACAAATAGTATTCCTTATTTCATGTAAGTGCGTATCAGTGTATCTCCTATTTTCTTTATGCTTATTATGCTCAACTCAATCAATGTTATTAAAAAAAAAACTTTTAGTACTACATGTTCCTGAATTATATGCAATTTAGAATAGAAATAAATTAACTGAAATCTAAAATATTCAGTCAGCTTGCTGTTCTTTTTCTCTTCATTGTGCTGTTGCAAAAAGCACTTTTTTAAAATACTAAAACGTGTTCTTTTATAACTTACGTAGTTCGTCCCTAAAGTTACTACTTGTCGACCTTGAATACAAGAGGTTTTAATTGTCATTTTTTGTGAATTTTGCATAGTTGTGGCCTCTGGGGTAGCCACGTTGTACTACAAAGTTAAGAGTTAAAAAAGAGTATTTCTAAATTCCGCGAATGTACAGAAGCAAGCTGTGAATAACATCACTGCAATTGATCAATATTGTATGTTGCCTGATACAATTTCACGCCACTTCCTCTGCTTGTAGTCCTTGTGTTTCTTCGTTCTCTAGCAGAGCTTTTGGAGGTCGATTTCTCCGCTTGCACCAACGAATCGTCAACAGAATTGTGGCTACTATACTAACACAAGCTGCAAAGCCAAGAATTGCAAAACCAGCAATTTTGACGATTTTGTTTCCGTTTCGCTGTTTTCCATTGTTCTCCGGCGATCCAGTTGTACCATAGTTAGTAGAGCTACTAACTATGGTTGTACCTTCAGGCGGTGAATCGGTTGTTGTTTGCTTCGTTGGCGGTTCTTTGAAAAGCTGCTTTACGCGATTCAAGGAGCCGTTGTGCGGTGCAGGTTCTATTCCTAGAATG
Source organism: Siderastrea radians (assembly GCA_964017195.1). NCBI lineage: Eukaryota > Metazoa > Cnidaria > Anthozoa > Scleractinia > Rhizangiidae > Siderastrea > Siderastrea radians. The sequence continues at coordinate 34,733,738 of OZ024895.1, forward strand.
TCACAAATCAACGGGTAAATATCTGTCAGTTCGAAAGGCTCCGAGGTCAAGTTCTCTTTAAAAGCCGGTCCACGGGCAATGAAAAAAGGATTCATGTTTTTGATTGAGTTTTTGTACCCATGGTCTCCCCTTATGACGCCGTCGGGTTGTTTGGGTTCTGGTAATTTTGAGCTACGAGCGTACCACCCCTCTTTCATTAACCCAACTATCGAAGCAATTCTTCTGTTGTGCTTGAAATGAAGACTATCAGGAACATCTTCCTTGTTGTACACTTCAAAGAGCTGTGTTTTTTTCTGCGCTTCCTTGAGGCTTTCGTACACGTAGATTTCTTTCCCTGGGTGCGGTTCGATCGTGAAAAAGGCTTTATTTCCCGACCAAGCATCGTAGCTGCTGGCATTCACAACGACGTCAAAGTTAACAAAGTTACTTGTGTTATATGCAGCCATACCATGGTCTGAGGTAACTATAATATTTACTTCATCTAACAAGTTAACTCCTCGAAGCTGATTTAACAGGTAACCTGTAACATTCACATCGTAACTTTCAATAGCAGCCTTAACTTCCGGTGAATCGGGCCCAAATCGATGCCCAGCCGTGTCAGTGTTCAAGAAATACATCGCTATAAAACTCGGGGGGTCGTCTGCAGTCAGCCATTTTATTACCATGTCAATTCTTTCCTTCACAGGCATGCGATTAGCATACGGGTAAACGAAGGGCTTGTTATATTTCGTCCCATTGGAGCTGAAACTTGGAAAGTAGCCTCGAATTGCGACATCGTACCCGGGCCAGAAACACACGCCGCTTTTGAAGCCTTGCTTTTGATTCGTAACCCAGACCGGTTCTCCGCCATTCCACCATCTCGACTCATTATTACTGCTATCAAATGCAGCGCTAAATTCAGGATCGAACATCTCATTTGCGATAATTCCATGGCTTTCCGGAAATAATCCTGTGACAATCGTGTACAGATTCGGCATCGAGACGGTCGGAAAAACGTTTTTAACAAAGGGTGCTTGCACCCCTGTCTGTGCGATGAAATCCATGTTGGGAGTGTCAGCTTTGGCCATGTAATCCCAGCGAAATCCGTCCAAAGACAGCAAAATAACAGTGGATCGATTCCTCAATGCGGAACTGACAAATGCAAACACTAAAACGTGTAGAGTTAACACTGCAAATGTTAACTTATCAATTAGCATGCTGGAGGCTGGAGTGAAACCTTCCAAAGGCTCAACGGACAAGATTAACCGCTTAATGCGATTTGCCAAGGGAAAACAGTTGTAAAGCGGAAAATTAACATTTTAATCGCGTCCACAGCATGTCAGGATAAACAAAGCTACATGTATGCAAATCAAAAACCACTGACGCTAAGCCGCCTGACAAACAACGACAGACAGATTAACACGTCCCTACGCGACGTTTAAATTTGCATTAGAGACCCGAAATATACGATAGCTAGATAAAACATAGCAAAAATAATGGTTGAATGAAGCTAGAAATCAATATTGAAAATAAAATAAATCAGTATTATTGGCGCTGAAAGTTCGCGAAGTTTACAAGGAACTTTTAAGATTTTAATGTACAAATTAGACATGTTGTCCGGCCAGCGGTTAGTTCATAGAAAATCGTCTAAAATCCTTACAATAATTAAATAACCGTGAATTTCCACTGTAAGGTACATTCATGTTTAAGTTATACAAAGTATCTATTTTTCAAGTTTGGGCGTCGATTGACATGACGATTTATTTTCCTTTTCTCGCAACAGTTCGTTTACAAAATAAAACCATATTTCAATTAGTTTTTAATATGGTGAAATCAGCCTAACCGATTGAGCGCTTGTTTAGGGCATCAGAAAACAAGAGGAAATGGCCGTTTACAAGTTTAAGCAGGAAAAAAAGTGAAAAAAAAAAAATAAAGGAACAGGAACGGTTCGGATCGCGAGGTTCTTTAATGTGCAACTGATGGCTATCTGCAAACCGCTTTTCGGTTGGTCGACAGTTATGGGAAATGAGAAACAACAGAACTCCTGCTAGAATCCCGAACAGAAAATTCCGTGGGAGATGTGTTGTTCCATTTTCATGGCCGTCAAAGAGGCCAATCGATTTAGTCCCCCCCCTCTCCCCAGCCCCCTATAACTCTAAAATACGCTGCTTGGACGCTATAGCTGGGGACAGGGGACCCCTATATATAAGTTCCGATTGTCTCGGAAATTTTCAGTGGAACTCTGAAAGTTTGTTCCGCTGGATGCGGTACGGCTTTGGGGTATTTTGCATGATTCTGGTCTGGAACAGGGTATAACAAATAGGTAAATAGTTATTTTTTGGTCTGGGTATTACAACAGCATCAATTTAAAATGACTTTAAAATCCTATTAAAGGTCAAAACTTCACACATCTGCTCCTGCTTCACATAAACCTTTAACGACGGTTGTAGTATCATTAAGTTAGGGTAGAAGCACATAGTGTAAATTTATTTCAAAAGCAGCCATGATGCATAACCCTTTCCCATTCTGTTTTATCAAGTGAAATAAAAGTAGTTTGTGGAGTTTTCAAATACGCATTTTCTTGAGATCCAACCGCCCTCACCCACGCACACACTCCCTGTCTACTAATTCTTCTTTACTGGGGCAAATTAACCCTTCTTTTTTCGTGACAGTGTCTAATTATTTTACGTGAGGCTGAGCTGGGACTAAAATTTTGGGGGGCGAATTGAGCTTGAGAACATTCTTCCGACGTTCTTAAGTTAACTTTTACACACGTACACTGCTGACATGACTAGGAAACCTAAATGGAGAAAGACAATTGTTACTACATGTATTGTAATATTTGGGGCTCAACTTATGTGCGAGCCTCTCGGGGGCTTTTAACACGCAATAAGTATGGCTTGAATCCCAGCCACTCTTATGTATCAAATGTTATGTAAAATGTCTTGCTGTGTAATAATAATAATAATAATAATAATAATAATAATAATAATAATAATAATAATAATATTCAATATTTAAAGACGGTAGCACCAAAGAGCTAACACGAAGTTAATTAGGGTGGCCCGGGCTCATTATTACAGTTTGCAATAATAAAAAATAACAGTTACAATAAAAATTTTAAAAAGCCCAAGAATTAAAAATATATATATACTAGAATGCGCTAATTTTCAACAACGAGAATAATAGAAACTAAAAAGAGTAAAATGTTTCGGCTTTTTTATTCTTTTAGCCTATTTATTTGACTATTTTCTGTCTTTTTTCAGTCTTTTTTTTTTCAGTTTTTCCCCTTCGTTTGTAAGAAGAAAATAATCCCTTACTTTTATGTGCTTGTTTTGATTAAGTATGTTTCATAGTATGTTGCGTTCTCCTCCCGGTCACTCTATTCGACTTCGTGCGAAATGTCGTGACGTCACCGAATGAGATTTCGCACTCAGTCGCGTGAGCGAGAAGGAATGGATACTAGGCTAGGAATGGACAGGTTTCCACTTGCGGCCGATGGGTCTGGTGTTAAACCGGTGTTTGTCTTTAATGTATTCAAAGCCATTTGTAGATGTGAGATGTGAATATCAATTACTAATGAAACTGCATTTATTCAAAAAGAGTTAAGCTGTATTAAATTTCACAATATATTCGCCTATCGTTATAAGTTTTCTCATTACTGGACAATACCGGGGGAGTGGGTTTACTCAGGAATATTAAAGACGGGGAGGGGGAAGACCTTTTTTGGGGTTTGAAATTAGCGATTTGGGGCTTTTTGAACTAGAAATTTTCCGGCGGACTTTTTTTAGATCGGAAGATTTTGACAGGACGTTTTCTTGGGTTGACTAAAAAGCGTGCTTACCTCAGAGTTCTCGTTTTTATATCAAATAATTAGATTCCGTTCTGTGCATGACCTGAATAAAGAAAGGTGAAAACATAAACTTTCATGGTTTTTCTTTTTTTTGCAGATAAAAAGGTTTTTCTTTTTTTTATGCAGATGAAAACGACCTTTTAAAGTGATATTCTCGGCAGTTGGACTCTATTTGGGCTCAGTTTCAGCCAAATAGGACTTTTTGGGGTATAAAAATTTATCCTCATTTGCAACTCCCCGGGCCCCATCACTAAATGGAATATCTCTATCTATTTTCTTCTCTTCAAAGATTGCAAAGAGGTGTGAAAGCTGCCCCATAGGCCCTGTCTCTTGTACCATAACAATAGCCTTTATTTGCATGACTATAATTATTTACAGTATTGCAAAAGGTACGTTAAAACAAGAACAACAAGAAAAAGAAATATTAATTATGATATTAATAACAGATAATCAAGTGACATCATTCTTAGATGACAGGATACTCCAATAATGAAATATAATTCGTCAATCGTAAATTAAGATAAATACCAGACGGTGGAGACTGAGGACGAGCTATCTCGCGTGATCGCGTGACTTGTTCGCTGCTGTTTGGGAGCAATGAATGTCCTACTTGACTGTCTATACATCAAATATGCCCTTGATTAAGGCTCCGTTTCCTTTTCCACGAGGTCCATTGCTGGTTCTTGTAATTCTTGTCATTGCTGTGTTCGTTCTCCGTGCTTTTCTGAGCGTCCCCTTCAGTGATTCAGCCTTTGGAAGAACTGGTTTTCGATCACAGATCAGTTTGCTTACATACAACCCTTGGCGTTCACCTGAAAAAATGCGACAGAGAATAGAAGCCCTGGGACAAATCGTAGAACACTTCGAGCCGGATATTTTAGCCTTTCAAGAAATTACCTCCGAAAACCTAGCAGTTTTACGAGAACAGAGCTGGCTTTCTCGGTTTCATTCGATTCCACCTGGAGTCACGAAACAAGTCGCGAAATCTCTTGAAAATTTATACATTTTTAGTTTGTATCCTGTGGACAAATGGTTTATTTACTCTTACAGGACATTTTTAGGTCGGGAACGTCAGCTTGTCGTTGCTGAAGCCAAGAGCGCTGTTTCGTCTAGCCTTAAGTTTGTAGTTGCAGGTACACATCTAGAACCCGCCGGTGAAAATACACTGTACTCGACTACGGGAGTTGCAGCTTCAGGAGTTATTCGCAGTTCTCTCTGCTTACGAAAATGTCTGTGTCATGGGGGATTTGAACATTGAGGATAAAGTTGACGGTGAAGTTGTCCTGCCTTCGCCATGGATCGATGCATGGTTGTCTTTGCCTGGAAATACCGACAGTAATGGGTTAACCTGGGAACGTAGTAAGACACCATTCGCTTCAGCGCTTAGGAAGACTATAAATGCTACCAGTTACAAAGCCAGGCTGGATCGCGTCCTTTGCAGACTGTCTGACTTCAAAGTCAAGGAAATGAGAATTGTTGGTGATAAGCTGACTAAGTCTGGAATTCTACCCAGTGATCATTTTGGTGTGTTCATGGTGATCGAACGATCAGTGAGCACAGGGAAAAAACGTCACAAACATTCCCAACCTGAGCAGGTGGTGTATTTCCAGAGACCAATAGGATTTGAAAAGTTCGTTCCAAAGGAGAAGAGAGGGCTGTTGCTGAACCCTTGAACTCCCTGCTAACCAATCGGTGGAGTCCAGGATAATCCATTGCAACCGATAATTAATGTCAATTTGATTGATATTGGAAGTCGATTATTGATTGGAGAAAAAGTTTTCATCTATTTCCATCGATGTCCCTTTGATGGACTAAACTGCTTTAACTGAGTAAACTATTTATCTAACAATCAATACCTTATCAATGCTTATGTATTCCGGCATTACACGGATTACAGTGGTTGCATATGACCAATTCTCACAGACTACCACAAAAATATCATTTGCAAACGGCACAAGACTGAAGATGCCGGGGAAGGGGGGGTACTCCCTCATATGGCCTGCACAGGGATGTGCCGCTGGATAGGGTATGGTTTTTGGCCTCTTTGTCCTAAACAGGGTATGTAATTTTAAATGACGCTGCCCTAAACAGGGTGTGAACTTGTCCTAAACAGGGCATGCTCAGTACAATTGTCATCGTTAAATATGGTGTGTACAGTATTTAGCATCCCTAGATTGGGGACGTTTGTTGGTCTTTTTTAAAACTTGTGCAAAACAAGGGTGGGTGCATTTTATTTCTCCTAAACAGGGACCTAAAATGTAGGGTGTTGTCCTACACAGGGGTAGGTATTTTAGGGCTTTTTTGTCCTAATCAGGGTCTTAACCCTTTCACTCCTTAAGTGGCCAAAGCAATAAATTCAACAAAAATTCCGTATTTCGTTTCATAAAATCCTAAGAAATAAACAGTCCTATGCAAAAGTTCTGCCTAAGAGGTTTCATTTGAATGGTAACACGATAGGATTTTGTCGCCAGACAAAAAAGTTACAAAAAAGTGATAAATCATCTCACCATAACTTGGTCTAGGAGTGAAAGGGTTAAACCCCTCAGCAGCACCCCTATACCCAAACATGAACCATGCTGTGTTCTAGCATTGTGGCCAAGGGCCGGTGCCAGTTTTAAACAAAAGTCCCATGCCGAAGTATGACATTTCAATCAAAGAAGTTTACATCTCACATTATGCACATTAATGTTGTAAGATTCTTGTCCAAACTCTGAACACCTATAGCACCATAAAGTACCATACAGAACACGTGTAGCACCTCCACTGGCCCTACATAACTCTTCAGATCTTTGGCATGAAAACCAGATCATCATGGAACCACAGGATCTCGAGGATAGTTGACTTGTGTACTTGTTTTTCCCACCTTTTATGCACAGTGTACATGTGCCCGGCTGTTTTCTTAATAAGGGGATCCGAGACCTGGTTCAAACATCGCGCTTTCAACTGGATCAAAAGAAGCCGCCTAATTATCTTTTGTTTCAAATCAGTTTCACACAACGAAAGTGCGACATTTGAGTCGGGTTTCAGAGCTGCATTGATATTTGATCGTTTTGAAATGCCACCTGTGTACCCAAAAGGTATTTCTCCTAAAATGTACAGCCAGATCAGCATTTCAGTATAGAAGGATTTGTTCGTTGATTTAAGGAAGTGCAAAACTGCAATGGACCTGAGTGGCAATAACAAGCGGACAACATTTAACAGTTCGCAATATATTTAACATATAGTAAACATTGTAGCAGATTAAGTTAAAAAATAACTATTTTCTCATGGATTTTCTCCCTTACTATACTGCGATGCAAAACATTATTTTACAATTACTTGGAAATTTGCCCAAGAAAATGGATGACACATCACCACTTTTTATTCACTGCTATTTCTATGAAAAGAGTGGTTAAATGTTTGAGATTTGAACTGGAAGCAGCCCAAGTTCTATTACAGGATCTTGTTGACCACGTGAACAGTAAAAGTTAACTAACAATGGATATATTTCAACTCACAGTTCAGTGAATCTATTTCAACTCAGTGGGTTCAACAATGCAATTTATCGCAAGACAAATATTACCTCTCATCCCCCATTATGCCTTTCTTGGACAAAAAGCCCCTTGTAACTTAGAAACCATTAATTTCTTCTAAAACTAGCCAGCCACATTACACCCAGCTGCCCTGTGGGTTGGATATAAGCCTAACCCTTTAAGCCTTGATATGAAAATGCATATTCTCCTTACTGCTCTCCACACATTTCCTGTGGAACTAGTAACGAGAATTTGTCTAAATGTCAAACATCTTATCCTTGGCGATCGTTTCCTTTATTCTCATCACTTGAATGTTTGAACAAGGAGCGATGATGGAAAGAGAAACTTCGTTTTTGTCACTGTGAGGGCTTAAAGTTGATTTCCAGTCCGTACTGCGCAGGTTCAATGGTTTTTGGTTTTTTGTTTTGAAAAACTACTTGCGTCATACACGACTCTGAAATGTACCAATTCGTGATGTCTCACATGACATGAAATTACAGTTTTTGTATCCTGAAATCATGGATGTGAGCTTTACTCTCCATGAAATTGAAGAAAGAGACATTGAGGTGGCCGTACAGCCAGGACAAGATAACATCGCGGTGTGTACATGTACTAGGTTTTGTTTATGGGAAACAGGAAGAAATGCCTGCCCGCATCGTAGTACCTGGCAGTTGCCATCGAGCACGAGGAACCTCAAGATTGTGCATGAACACAGTGTGTGTTGCAGGAAGATTCTTCCGAAAATGATGAGGTATTTAAGTCTACTTCATTTTTCCCACGTGGAAAAATTTTCATACAGCTCCAAACAAGCACTCTATTTCATAAATTATCTATGTTTTTCCTTACATCCATTATGTGAGGTTTACAAACAATTCAGGGCTGAGCCTGCGCAGTACGGACTGGAAATCGATTAAAGGGTTAACTAAGCATTGTCATAGGTTCCTTCTAAAACAAGACCAGTTCCAAAATATTACTAACTCTACTGCTAGCAGATATCACAAAATAATAATTTCAATCATTTTCGGTGATAAATTAAATATTAACTGATTGTTATTATTAACTATTAGCCAATCAGTGTAAATTCCTGATTAATAACTTTGATAGAAATGGGACTGCAAGGTATTTGAAAAGTATAACTGCAGGGCCATATAATTATAGGACAACAAAAGAACAGTAATACACACTAATGACAAGGCCCTTGCCTACAAACTCTATTTTCCCTTGCTGCATTATTTTCATACGTAATAATAATACAGTTCAATAAGAAAGAAATATACTTCTTTCCAGATATCATTTTTTGTCAAAGCAGCAACACATCACCACAGAAGACTTTCCAACAATACACAATATTAGTATGCAATTTTCTGGACTGTTGGTCAGGGATTCTTTACCAGGCATCAATGAATTACATCATTACAGAAATTTTTTGCACTAGTTACTCTTTTCAAAAATTTGATGCTCTAAGAAGTAATATATCAAACACGAGATTGAGAAAGAGTGCTTCATCAGGATATCCAAACACTTGTTTTCTCTTTATGAATTATTAATGAGCTTAAGAACAGTTCATCTTAATCAGATAATTTATAAATTTTGAAACTTGTGAAATAACATTGTGGCAAAAAATGGCTGTAATCAGGTATACAGTGACAGTAGTATGATTAACTATCCACTGGTTTTCAGTCCCCACTCCTCCCACAGAAAAGCTCTTCTTGTTATAGGTTGTGCAATCAATGGCTTATACATGTAACTGAAATCATATGGAATTTTTTACAGTCGAAATACTCAGTGCGTTCCGCTTATCATTTGGGAATGACTTTCACTAACCAGGAATGGATTGCACTTTCACATTGTAATGTTCCAATGGTAGCCCTGTTCCAACTTGAAGATGGAATCTTGATTCCAATAATGCAATCCGTTCCCAATTAATGAGAATCATTCCTAAATAATGAGCGGAACGTGCTAAGCATTTTGACTTAAGTTACAGCAAACACTTTGCTTCAAATAAAAGCTAAAAAAATTGTAAACACATAAGAACATTACGATCTCCCCCCCCCCCCCCCCCCAATATAGCCAGATTTAAGTGACCTATCTTGGCCACATTTACTGGTTTCCATCGTGATTTCACTATTTTATTGCAGACCACGGTTTCTTGAAAACAAGATTTGCAGTTTATAATTTGTGGCAAGGTTTGGGTCAAGAATGGAGGGGAAATCACCTGCAATTTTAATGAGTAGAAATTAGTGTATTAAGTATAACAAAGCATTTTAATTTTCATTTCAAATTTTGGAAAGCATGGTTTTTAGCTTCCACTTCTCTGTCATATCATGATCATACATCAAAGCTGACAAATCATGCTTGAAAACCCCGGGTTTGCATGCAATTATGAAATCAGCTACTTTTCACCAGACTGTCTAAAAAAAGAACAAAGGAACATCTGTGGGCTCCCTTAATGCATCTCCAATAAATTGCCAGATTCTCTCCTGGATGAAATCAAACTTGTCTCGGCCACCATAATCAATCTCGCCACTTTCCCAAGCTTGTCGATGCCTAAGATCTAGAACCTCTGGATCAACTTCTTCCTCTTCTTCAATGATTTGAAGATCGGAAATCTCATCAGCCAGTGCATCAGCCTAAAAAATGAACCAATAGTTCCTGTGAGGGTTTTACCAGTTTAGGATCAAAGGAATTTCTCAGTTGAACTTTGAGTTCTAGTTAACCCTTCCACTCCCAAGAGTGCCTTAATCAAAATTCTAGACAAATTCTCAATTTCACATTGGAAAATACTTAAATATAAATAGTACCATGTGAAAGTACTGCTGAAGAGGTTTCATTTGAATGGTCACATCATAGGATTTCATCCACAGACTCACAAGTTAGAATTGCCTGTCTCCAAAACTGACTCAGGGAGTGAAAGGGATAAGTTCAAGGCCAAAGTAAGGGCAAAATTTTTTTTAGTATGCAGTGCCAAGCACCTATTTAGTATTTGAGCCAAAGCAGTTATTTTACTATAATTTCAGTCTCAGCAGTGATCTGTTCAGGTTCAAATAGAATTTCACTGGAACTACAAATTCAAAGTGCATGGATTTATTAATGCCTACAGGGACTCACATCACACTACGTCAAGCATTTCTTCTGTCGTAATTCGTATTTATTTTAATATTTTATTTCTGCTCAGGTTGTTGAAACATCAGTCAATGTCATCATTAACAGTCCTTCTCAGGACTTCATTCACCTGCATGATCATACTTTACTGACAGTGCAGTGAATTATCTAGAGAAAGAAATCAGGGTCCCAAAGGGTTGGGAGGGGGGTGGGGGTCTTTGGAGCCCTGGAACCCTGACATTTTTGTCGTGGAGCCCGGAGCCCAAAGCCTCCCTCTACTTGGAGCCTGAACAAAAATGCTGTTTTAGGCTAACTGGAGCCCTGGAGTGAAGCAATGGAGCCCTAGAGCCCCGCATTTTCCGTCTTGGAGCCCTGCATCTTTTAGCCTGGAGCCCTAAACCCTTTGGGACCCTGAGAAATGTGCACAGCGTAGAGTGTCATAAAATCACAACAGTATGCACAAAACAAAGTAAGCACAATGAACAATTATATGTAATAATTTCTGATGTACACTTTGCTAAGAAAACCTATATTGAGCAACACAGACAAGCTTTTCAAGATCCCACGGCAATCCTCTGCAAAAATGTAGTGACTAGGTAAAGAGATCCTACATTGATCACACAGCACGACCCAGACCTGGGCAGGAGCTAGGACAACCAGAGGGAAGCCCACACAAAAGTGACAGGTAGAGGTCATACAAGTGATGCATGAACTTATTTGTACGGACAATGCACAACATAAGTTGTTAAATTAGTTTACGAGAGTAACACACAAATTAAGTAACAAAGAAAGTGATGACTGTATATTTATAGGACAATTTAGACTTCTCTTTCTGGAAGTTTAATGACAACAGAATTCCTTTAAGTGCAAGCGTGACAAACTTAGCTCCCTGCACCAACAACTTATACTAGTGCACAAATGTAACACAAAAGATTCATCACTATAAGTTTAGACTGCCTTCCCTGGGATCTTGCATTACAGTTATGCCAGATTTACTACAATTGTTAAGTATGATTTTAATTATTCCCTTCACCAACTACCAGATTTCATACGTTAGGAAATTTTACTCTGAATTTAAAGTACTGGTAATTAAGTCCACCGTTAGTTGAAACGGTCACTTTATGTCCCCCGAAATCACTTTCATGATGATTTATTGTTTATGTTGAATTTAGGCTACATGTATTTCTATCACTAACAACGTTTCCACTAATACACGTAAAACACAAGCCTTTATTAGGAAAGTTCAAAGGGATACTCTCAAAAACCAATATTTTGTTGAACTTGTTATTATTGTCATTATCTACATAAAAGTATTACAAAAATACATTGATGCTTTTGAATTTTGTATCCTTAAAAAAACAAGTTTTGAACTTCTTCTTTGATGATCTGTGATCTAGAGGTGAGAACTGGGGCTTTACTCATCAATAATGTTTTACATCTCGCTGAAATTTAAAACTGTAAAACACCACTAGATAGACTGCCCCCCCCCCCTCAACAAATCAGGGTGCAACATCTGACTGTTACATCTGACTGTTTATGAACAGCAGGCTGTTTACAAGTTTTCCCTGAAAAAACAAAAAAAACAAAAACATTTACTGAAACTATGAGATAAGCAAACAAGAGTTCTCGACTCATGACTTTTGAACTTCGAAATTGCTAAGCTTATGGTGCATCAACTGAGTTCACCTGAATTGTCAAACACATATACCTGTGGAAATGAGATTGCTTCTAAAGAGTACAAAGGCATTGTTTGTTGCACAGTGGAACTGTCTCTCTGCATAGCAACATCATGTGTCTGGGGTGGGTATTCTGAAGAATACTCTACAGAGACCGAACCTTCGTTATCACCAAACGCTGGATTTTCTGAAGTGTCCTGTTCAGGAATCACAACCTGAAAACAATAATGTATGTACCTACGTTAACCTGTGCATGTTTTTTATTTGCAATACTTACCTTAGTTTAGGCTAAGAAGTAGAACTGGCTCTGAGAATTTTCTGGTGACCATCACTGCGCATATCATGCACCAAGCCAAAAAATGGCCGCTTTCTATAGTAACCCAACCCCACCAGTTTACAGTTTAGATAATCAATATGCTCACTAGTTGCGAGTGACAAAGGACCATTTATAAAAGAGTGTCCAGTTGAAGGCAACTGTCTGTTCCTACAGCCTCGATCCAGGCTCAGACAACTAAAAATGATGAGAGGCAGTTAAAGATCTCGACATCTTGTTCAGCTTAACTTGTTCTCACAGGCCACTGCCAAAGATCACTGAAAGGTCCTTGGTACACCTAGACACCAAGCAATGACAGTTGTAGCTTTACTGCAGCTGTGCTTGAACTTGTAATGCAACACATTAGATTTACCGCTTTCAACCAAGCAAATTGTTGTCAAGCCAACGGAGAAGCCCAATGTTTCTAAAAGTGATGAAACGTCACCCAGCTTCACAGAGATGACACATAATTTGGCTTAGCAGAAAACCACTTTCTTCTTTTTGTTTTGAATTATAAATGAAATAACTTTCAACTCAGAAGGAAAAGCTAGCTCTCACATCTTTCTCACTTCCAAGTGCCAAGCCCTTAATTCAAATTAAAGGGATAACAATCTGCCCTTACACAGTAGAGTGTGAGAGACTAAGAAATATAATTTCATTTTGCATGGATGTAGATTGATCTCCATCTTTCACTATTACATGGACTCAGATACCGATTTGTGCGTTTCAAAAACATTCTTAATAGTATCATCCAGGATTGTTTGTGTTGCTCAGATGCACTTACAATTATTGTAAACTTTCACATGCGTACTTGAAAGTACATGAACAACTCTGTGTCAAACAAGAATCAATACTACATTGCACCATTATATGACTACAATAATTATTAGTTATTAGTAGTAGTAATTATTGTCACAACATTACAATCAAACATTAAACTAGTACTGGTAGGGCTAAGTAAAGCTTACTGGTATTTTCTAGTGATCTATTCTCATGAACTATTACAATTTCAACTGGTTAATTTTAAGAAACGATAAAATAAAGTATAAGGTCATACAAATTGAATAGACTTGTTTTCCCTTTTGAGAGGAATTCGCTTGAAGGCTGTTTTTCTCCAGTTTCAGCCTTTCCTTTATTATTTCTTTGACGTTTCACATAATCCAAAAATGCCATCAAAGTTAACAAGTGTGAGGATCACTGAAAAGCTCCACAAATATTTCAGCATTTTTTCATGATTTCTAGAATGTTTATTTAAAAAAGAAGGAAGTGGGGAAGGGGGGGGGGGCATTGACAAGTTTTCAAGGGGATTTAAAATTAGAATTTGAAGTTAATAACAAATAAACAAACATGAAAACAGACTGCTAACAACCCAAAGTGCTCTTGTGAGGGGTTTGACTGTCTGTGTTCACAATCTCTTTCATACAAATTCACTGACAGTGTATTGGCCCCTTCCTGTTAACCCTGTGTAAGGACATCATTCTTTCCACATTGCAACTAAACAATATCAGTTGGCAAACATACAAAGCAAGGGATTAAAATTAATGTTCTCTTGTCCAGAATTAAAGCACACTCCCCATTTGCAGCATAAACTTCTCATCTAGTTAATGTCTTTCTAAAGAGTCCAAGTGTGATGATGTGCATGCATGGTTTTTTAACCTCTACAAATGCCTATCAGTCCATATAAGCCCATGTAACACATACATATTATTATTATGTTATTTTATATGTCTTGCCAATACCTTTTGAGGTAGTTATCAGATATAGCCAATGTACAGGTGTAGGTGACTATGTGAGAAATTGTTCGTAAGTGTTTTAGTGAAGACCAAGGCAAAGAGGAGGTGGTTACTTGAGTTCGTGTCAGAAAAATGGTGAAATCCTCTTTTTAGCAAATCTATGGCATGGTCCATGGCAGCATTTTCCTGTCATCTGGACTAAGGTTTGAGAGTATCCCTTTATCCAATTTAAGTTCTATCGTTTTATTTTTTGAAGACATAGGCACGTTTGCATATGTTTAATAACTAGTGACAGTTGCCATAACTTATTTGAATACTATTTATGTCATTCATGAAAAAAAGTAGTTTAAAAAAGACAGTATCTAACCTACAGAATATTTCCTGGACAATCATCATTTCAAGTTAAATATACATTTTAATTATTTTCTCTTTAATGGTGAAGGGAATAATACTGCATCTTCTTACTCAAGACCTTTAACTGTCCACCCTTCAATCTGTAAGCACAACATTATGCATGCCTGGATTCCATTAATATTTTTATTAATTAAATCTTTTGAAAACACTTTATTGCATTTAAATTTAATAAAGATGACTACAGGAAAGATTTATGCAAAGAGCGATGCATGTCTGTGCAATCACAACAGGAATATCAAGACTAAAGGTTGTGATGACTGCATTATTTTGTGGTGATTGCATAATTATGCAAACAAATAAGAGTATTCTAATTCTGACAGTATAGTCAACAACAGATGCCCCAGTTACTGCAAAAACTCAACATAAAACTGGCATAACTATCACCATGAACTTATTAGCTCTGTAAACTTGTTACAATATTGTGTAAGGGATAAGTCAAACACAACAGAGTATCCCTGATTCAATGTTTTGCAAAAAAGAGAGCAAGTGTTTCATCACAATATTCATATGTCAAATAGGAAAGGCCAAAGCTTAATAGCAACGGGACAAATTGAGGGTGATATTAGTTTGGATATTCCAAAGAAACACAATCATGAAGTTTTGGAAACAGCTTCTCAAACAAGCCCAACAATAAACAGCAAGTGCCACTTGGAGTCAGCAACTCCAAAACCTTTGTATCAAAACCACCGTCACTGCAGTACCTTTCTTTGCTTAATCTTGACTAGTTAACAACTTAGTTTGAAACTAATCATTACCTTTGAATTGTTACAGATTGACAAACCTTCGAATTGAAACTTCGTGTATTATACTTGCTATAACTTTGTGTGGTCATTTATATATTGCATTTGACAAACCTTCGAATTGAAATTTCACATATTATACTTGCTATTACTGTTTGTGTGGTCATTTATATATTGCGTTAGAGCAACTCATTCCAGATTTAGGCAACATCAAAAGAGAATTAGAGTATGAGAGTGAGGATGGAATACCATAAGAAACAAAAACAGACAAGCAAACAAACAGACAGACAGATGTAAACAAGCAAGCAAACGTGTCATAATTATACTTTTCAAACGTTCTGATTTTTAAGAACTGCTTTTCCCAGGAAGACATAAACAATGACGAGGGTGGATAACAAAACAAATCAAACAGAAATAAACAAATAAATAAACAAGCAAACAAACATGGCATGTTTGAGTATCCAGGCACCAAACAGAACACAACGTACATGTGCAGAACATCCTATATGCCATGCAACAACCAAACAAAACAACAATGCCTACGTGTTTAAACTCCTCTTGATGGTCGGAGTAGGCTTGCCCCGTCTCTGCTGGCCAACCGTGCTGAGTCATGTGGGGTGAAGGTGGAGGTTCATGATGTTGAGGAGGTGGTTCGTGATGTTGAGGAGGGGGCTCGTAATGATGATGATGAGGGGGTTCGTGATGTTGTGGAGGGGGTTCGTGATGTTGTGGAGGGGGTTCGTGATGTTGTGGAGGGGGTTCATGACGATGATGATGAGGAGGAGGCTCATGATGTTGTGGAGGGGGCTCATGATGATGATGAGGAGGTTCATGATGTTGAGGAGGTGGCTCGTGATGTTGCGGAGGGGGTTCATGATGTTGTGGAGGGGGCTCATGATGATGATGATGAGGGGGCTCATGATGCTGTGGAGGGGGCTCGTGATGATGATAATGATGCGGAGGCTCATGATATTGAGGAGGGGGTTCGTGATGTTGTGGAGGGGGCTCATGATGATGACGAGGAGGCTCATGGTGTGGAGGAGGTGGCTCGTGATGCTGTGGAGGGGACTCGTGATGTTGTGGCGGGGGCTCATGATGATGATGATGATGAGGAGGCTCATGATGTGGAGGGGGCTCGTGATGTTGTGGAGGGGGCTCGTGATGTTGTGGAGGGGGCTCGTGATGTTGTGGAGGGGGCTCGTGATGTTGAGGCGGTTCATAATGCTGAGGTGGAGGAGGTGGGGGTGGGTGGTAAAACTGTTCAGGTGGGGGTATGAAAGGCTCGTGATGAAACTGCTGTGGTGGTGGTGTGTATGGGGCTGGTTCGAAATGATGTTCAGGCTCATAATGATTGCTGAATGCGGAGTCGTCAGCCTGGTCATCACTGCATTGCTAGGCAAGACAAGCAAAATATGAGCTTGAGTATAGTTGTGGGGTGAGGAAGCTTCGTAAGGATTGAATGAACAGTTCATGTTTTTGCATAGCATGCTGACATTCTCTCTAACTTGCTAGCTAATTACTCAGCAACTCTGCTGCCTCTAATTTGCAAGTGAAATAATGGAACACAACATTGATGAAATCCTGTTTAGACAAGTGCCTCTGCCTGAACACTACCTTTGCTGATAGGATCTGTTCCCAGGCACACTGTGGTGCCGGGATTTTCATCAGATGATAGGTTCTAAATCTAAATGGGGACCTAAAGCAAAGTCAGGATTTTACATTGATATTACTGTTCAACAGAGATATGAATAGAGTGAACTGGCCAACTGCAGTCTGAAACAGAAACGCTGCAATTTTGGAAAAGAACAACAGTGAATCGATGTTCATGAAAAGGAATGAATAATTTGGAGCAAAAATTGAGGAAGTCCCCTAAGAATAAGGTGCATTTTTTGTAGCTTGCTTCCACCAGAATTTCACTACCATGGTCACTTCCAATATCAAGGACATGCCATGTAGAATTGATGGCACTTAGAACAGTGTTCTCTATAATTCAAAATGCTTAACAGTTACCTGCAAAATACTGTGAGAAGTACATGAAAGACAAATGTGGCATGAAAACTATTGGTTAATTTCAATGCATATAAATCTAACAAGCATTCGGAATGGTAGAAATGATTTGTAAAATGAGCAGGCAGATTTCACGAGTTCACACATAAATAAACCATGCAAATGGTTCACACAGGTTAGTCATTAGTAGCTATTAAACAAGCTCATGTTACCAAGTTTTATGTCCACACTTTGTGAGAATTTTATCCATCTTCTAACAATAAGATTATGCCATTTTTCTTAAAACTACTCATTACAATCATGTTTATCGATGACTACATCTGCAGGAATTAGATTTACTTAACACAACAAGTAGCCCAAAACACAACAACTACTTTTAACTTAGGTAGAGCACTACAGAGTTTCTCGTTACTTTATGCTTTGTCTTTTGTAATAGCCATATCTCTAAAACTTAATTTAATTTCAGCTTTAATTGATAACACACAATTAGTTCTACTTAATTGTCAAAGAATTTCTAGCCATGGAAACATTTCATTCCTAAAAATGGAAACAGTACAATGAAAAACACAACACTGCACTCTAACAAAAATATGTAAACAATAATTCCAAATAACTGGATGGTGTCAAGCTGGCTATTTACTGCTTAAACACCACCCACGTAGGAGTTATCCTTTGCAACCCGAGTCACCAACCAATCTAGTCACAAGAGTTCTTACCACAGCATTCAATAAAAATGCAAGCCCTGAAGTACAAAACTAAACCAACAGTTGTGTTTTACACTGCCATTGATTGCCTTAAGCCAGCAACACACTCGGTAGTTTTATACACTTCTCATGGGAAAATGGACCACCAGCAATTGCTAGGAAATTTTAGCAGAAGTGGAAACACTAGGCAATTGCCGGCAATTTTTGTAAAACTGCGGAGAATATCTAACAAGTCAGACAGTTTCGATCGCTCATCAAGGTGATTAAAATCGCTGGCAAAATTGCTGGCAGGCAGTGGGTACACCTGGCGATTTTAGCTAGCGACCAAAATTCATAGCAGCAAGTGTAAAAAATTGCCTGATTCATGTGTTGCTGGCTTAAGAAAAAGGTTCAACAGGTTCAAAAGGTCAATTTGTGGATGTTGATTGGTGGGTCTCATCCCACCCAGTACATTTTTTTATGGGCCTTAACCCTTTAAGACCCAATATCAACACACATGTTCTCCTCGCTGTTCTCCATATATTTCTTATGGAACTAGTTGGGAGAATTTGATTAAACATCAAGACATTTTATCCTTGATGATCATTTCCTTATTTCTCATGACCTGTATGTATGATCAAGACCTGCTACTGGAAGAAGAAATTAGATGCATGTCACTATTGGGCCTTAACGGGTTAAGGTTGTAGTCAAAATTTGATTCAAAGGTAAGAAGTGCGTAAGTGCAGCTGTTGTAGAATGCTTTGCGATGGCCAAAGAGCGAAGCTGAGAGCCGCCATAAAAGGGTGTAAACCAGAAGAAATGGTTATGGAAAAGTGAGAAGTTCAGATGCAACTGTCCCCAGCTGAATCCCATGACTTCTAGTTGATAAAACGTCAGGGGATATCAATGGTAACACTTAGTATTACGGCTGCCTCAAACTCTAAACCAATAAATTACTAGGGACAAGGGGTTACTTAACGGCCACAATTCCTACTTACCCTCATTTCCGGCTGCACAAAAGTCACGTAAGTGTCCCACCATAGCTGCAGGAAGGTACGCTCGTGTGGGACGTATCCTCGACTCCCAGATGGCATGCTCACATTGCCAGTTGCAGGATTGTATGAGTAATGCCAGGGCTTCATGGGGCCAATAAAATGAACTATTTTTACATCTCTGCCAAACCTGGAGAGATTTAAAATAATGTAGTCAACAAATAAACATTTCCACTCTGACAAAGAAATGAATCTCTTGTTAATGTGTGTAAATTTAAATGTAAGACCTTTAGAACTTCAAAACACTAACCAATAACCAGTAGGCAAGGCTTTTGGTAACTCTTAAGAAAGTGTCAGAACCAACCACAAAAAGAGGGGTGTCTGAGCCTATTTGTCATAAACGTTTGAGGACTAACAAAGCAGGTGGCTAATTGATTTCAAACAGATGCCAGTTGCCACAGGACCAAAAACCCATGGTTTGGAATATACCTCGTGCATACATACATGCATGGCTTGTTCCTCACACCATGAGGTTGGATTTTATACTAGTATGGACAAAAGGCTGCCTTTTCTGAGATATGATTAAACACTACATTTATAGATTTTTTTAAATTGTGTTGTTCCAGAAAAGATCCATATGCCCCCCCATGGAGGGTTTTGTGGTTTGAATCCCCCACTCCTCTGGAAATTCCAGTTTAGGCTCATACTTTCCTTTAAAATCTTTCGCCTTTACGACCCCCTCCCTCTCGAAATTTCCAATATTATAATAATGGTTTATAGCTCCTCCATACCCCCGCTGTGGTGGGTGTATGGATATTTTCTGCAACAACACATTAATTTTAAAAGCTCTGCAAGAAAAAATCGCAAAAGAAAAATCTTCTTACTGTTGAAAAGCTGGAGCATAAGTGTAACTAGCATTTGAATTCATATTATAGACGAAAGACAAATGCCGAGATATGTCTGCTGTTCTCCAGTCGCTGAAGAATGAATTAAGCAGTCCTTGGTCTCCACCTGTCAACAAAACAAAGAAAAATTGGTGAAATCTAACAAGTGCAAGTACCCTCGTGCCTTTTGTTATTCGCAGGTTTTTTTGCCAAATGCTAAATGCAGAATACCGGTATAGTATTTAGCTAGCATCTACACCTGTACTGGCATACTCGGCTGTTATACTGGTCCTCTCAGGTCCTATACTTTAAACCTTTATGAAAATTCTCCTTACTGGTCTCCATAGATTTAAATGATTACTAATTGGGAGAACTTGTTTAAACATCAAGACAATAATATTCATCTTTGGTGATCACCTGCTAAATTCTCATGACCTCTATGTGATATGGTGAATTGATATGCTGAGGCGAAATTTGATGCTGATCACTATTGGGGCTGAAAGGGTTCATGTACTAGACAATCTTACAAAATTCTTTAGGATCCTACGTAGGTCTTCTACTCAAGTTCTCATTGACCCATACACGCACACCACAAGGCCATTGTCAGTGGGCATGAGCAAATGTTTGGCCAACAATTTAGCAATGCTTTATAAGATTTTTACAAGTGAAGATGCAGTACTGTACCTATTTTTTAATAAGGCAGAAAAATAAACAAAACAAACAAACAACAAAATAATAGCAACAATAAAGAGAGAAAGAAAAAAATGCCTGATAATTTTCCCTTGCTGTCAACATCTTGTGTACTATCAAGGAAGATACAGAGGTCATGGAAGTTACCAAAACCTGGCCCCTTGTTAACATCACTAACAAGCGTCCAGGACAGTAACTTAAATTTCAAGCTAAATGCTAGTCACCACACTTCCACAAAGAAGCTAAAAACAGATACAAATCAGTAGTTTATCTTTCAAAATATCTCACCATCAAAACTTCCATTCTGAATAGCATGCTCCAGTATAGCCTCATAAGTAGCTCTGGAAGGCTCAAATACAAACACCCCAGAATTAAAACAATCTGGCCATCCAATATCAGGCACGGCGGAGAGCTCGTCTCTTTCAAAAAGTTCATCACAATTTTGAACAACAAGAGTATCAGCATCTAAGAACACGCATTTTCTATACTGTGTCAAGTTCCAGCAGTGGATTTTAGTAAATGTTATCCCTAGCTCTGGTCTTGTTAAAAGCGCCAAGTTAGTTGCATCTTCACTATCTAGCAAATCAACAATTTCTAGGTGGTCCCACACACGAGCCAATCGTTCTCTGAAACAAAGTACAAACATCATTAATTCTTCTGTTTAGTGAAGGTAATGTAGACATACATGTACATGGAGACCTTAAAGTGTACCCAACCTCAAAATATTTTTTTGCTAAAATAAATCTTTGCACCAGTTCAAAACACATTGCACCTTTTTTTTTTAACCAAATCTTGACTTTTTATAGGCTATAAGTTACAAAATCTAGCCATCATCTATCACACAACTGAGCTAGTGAGGGTAGTGGGTCTATTCCTGACGTGACATCACAAACTGTTTTGCATCATGGTAAGTCTTTGTGAACAAGCATGCAACGCAGTTTGTGACGTCAAATCAAGAATATACCCACGCCCCTTGTACCAAATGATGCTTAGTTTTTCATAAGTTTTAAAGCCCATAAAAAGTCAAAAACTGCCAATAATGGGTAAATGTTTTTGAAATAGGTGTAAAGTTTTATTTTAGCAGAAAAAAATATTTTGGGGTTAGGTGCACTTTAAGTTGTAAAGGGTAAGGAGTGAGGTGTGGGAATAGGGGAATGGGAGATATTGATGCAGCATATGCTTCCCCACTGCCTGTACCCTTCACTTTTAGTTCCCGCCTCTTACTTGGAGGTTGCCATCCCAGGGAGAGGAGGGAGGGGGTACTGGCTATATAGAAATGTGCTGCTGTGAAGGGCACGGTTTTCAAGCAATTTAGTCAGGAATAGTATAGGGTAGGGGCAAAATTACCTCACCAGTTTGCAGAAAGGGCTAGAAAACACTGCATCTTCCAATTCAATAAGGGGGGTAAAATTGGCTTAAGTATGTCTGGTGTGATTTTCGTCTAACTGTAATGTCAGTGTGACTGTACATTATCCCAATTCTTTACCCTGGAAGTCTCAGACCAAAATGCTTACAAAACCACATCCTCGTGGCACATACCTATATCCCAAAATAGATTATACAAGGGAGTCCCCCTCTCCAGTAGGGTGGACAGGGGGGACAAGGACCCGGTCCCAACATGTGGAGGGTTTGCCTAATATTCAAGTCCAATATCGATCTTGGAGCAGGTGGAGATTTAAATGAGTAAAAACCCTTCATCCTCTGACAGGGCCAAAGTGCAATACTGAATTTTTTTTACTGCAATTACTAATGGGAAAAAAAACTGAGATGTGAACAGAATTTCAGTATAACTTCCTATGAACGACTTCATCCAGACCCTCAAACTAGACAAAAGATTTGACACTTAAAGGTATCGATGGGTCAATCACTTGAGACTAAACTTCTGAGAAGACTCAATGGAATGTAACAATGTATTAGCATAGTTTATTAATTAACTGTCTCTAGACAAAGACAGTGTGGGAGACACGTGAACCCTTGATGAGCGAAATTAGATGCACCTCGAGATTCATCAGATTAGATCAAAGAAGTCACGGTTTGGGTGGAACTGATACGGTTGGGCCTTACGATAATTTATCAAGTGCGCCTACAGCCAATTTCTGGGCAGCATGAATTGCAGTAAATTGCGGGAATAAAAAGGGGCAATTCAAACCTTACTGTACGTTACGGCAATGGTTACGTAAACAACACACAACTAGTCAAAATATTCAAATAAGCCCAAATGTCGAATCTAAATAAGTTACCTATTAATATTAAAAAAGAAAATTCCCTCCCTTTGCACACCACCTTCTACAGGACAAAAGTTTGATTTCCATATAAATATATATATTTTAAAAAATCAATTCGTACCTGGTAGGCTCCAGAACCTCTTTTGCAACGAGGAGCACCAGTTTTCTTGTCGTATTGACACGTCGCAGGGAGTAGCCAAGAACCAGCGCGCCATTTGCATAGCTGTTGTTCGTCACGAGACTGACGAATGCTTCGTCTTCGACAGTTTCTGCAGGCATTCAGACGCTTATTAGCAAACAGGAAGAACGAAGAGAGCTTGTTAAACGCCGGAAGGCCTCCAAAATTCAACAACCTTACTTCCTATAGATCACACCCGCGCACATGTTCTAACGATCTTTCGAAACGTGCGCACTACAGCAACCAGTTTAGTACACACTCAAGGGTACTTGTCATCTGTGTTTTACTAACCCCCAGTAAGGATGGAATTCAAAACGTTACAATTTTCGGATTCCATCGGTTTGCAGTCCGAAGTACCGAAAATGTCCGAAAGTTGTCGGTTGAATTTCGTCACTGCTCGCCAAACACCGTTATTCGTCGATCTTCAATTGAATAACTTCCGAAAATTATCCCTATTCAGACAGGCGTGAAGGAAAACACTTTTTTGCCTTCGTCAGTTCTCATGCGGAAGACACCAAGAATACCCGAGTGTTATTTTTCCGGAGAATGTCTTCCGACAACTGACCCCTACCCAGACAGTACAATTTGTCAGTTTGTAGTCGAGGCTTGCTAGTCATGGCAACGAAAATCGAGTAGGATTTTTGATGTTTGGCTTCGTGAAAAGTACAAGTTGACTCGCGAAGTCAAGTTATGTATTTTCTAAACTGTTTGCCGACCTCAGAGAACGGTCGATTGGATTTTGAGAAGGTACATCTGCTATTGGAATAGATAAGGATTAATCTTTTACAAGATTCGGATAAAAGAGGTGGCTGTTTGCCATCAAAAACTTACCTCGGTCTGTGACCTGTTGGCCGGCTTAGCGTTAATTTCCGAATTCCGCAACATAAGTCCTAAGCTTTCAGTAAAATGAGTGGAAACGAAAGAGATTTAAACGTTTCAGTTCCTACGGGCGAAGAAATACCACGGCCAGATTCCAGTGCTTCTTCTGTAATTAGTAGAACAAGCTCTCCAGAACATATAGAAGATGATGTGTTTGTGGCAAAACAAGAAGATAAGACAGCAGACCCACGAAAAGTTTCAGCTGATGTGGCTGCTAGAGGAATTGTAAACCCTAAGAAATTTTCAGGGCCTGTACCACAGTCTGGAATGCGTGGGATGTTAATAGCTGCATGCGAAATTGAAAATGGTCAGGAAACAGATGAGGTTTCTTTGCAAATCAAAAATGAACAGTTGAACAAGGACACAGGAACAGCCCCAGAGCAAGATTTTGCAACATCGCAGGAAATAAATTTCTTTAACAAAGACTCATCAACTAGTCGTCCATCATCGGCAAGCTCGACATCCTCTGTAGCAGAAGAAACAAACAGAAGAGAAGTTTCTTTTCAAGCTTCCAATGAAGACCATTTGCTCAAAAAAGAAAGGAGTCTTATATCTCATTCGGGTAACACCACTGTTGAAGTGGTGTCAATTTGTACACAGACTGAATGGAGTTGGCTGAAAGACATAGAACTGTATCAGGAAGTGATTAGTAGATCTAAGCCCGAATGGGCAGAAAGAACAGAAAGGAAGGTTTCCAAGGAGGCTCCAAAGTCTCCATCAGGTATTATAGCTTATACAACAAGATGGCGAAGCAAAGAGGACAGGAAAATGTCCTTGTGTGACCAGCAATGCAGCTAGTCTCTTACACATTTTGATACAATTTTTGGCCTAAGTTGCTGTCATAGTCTCCTACGCAGACGTTCTTAGAAGCATTGTGTGATGAAGCTAAGAACGGCTGCATAGGAGACTAGTTGCTGTCTGGATAATTACAACATGAAGACAACAAGTGAAGCCAAATTTTATTAGGTGCGATTGAAAATTGATGTAACTCTCTGTCACACAGACCACACAAGGACAATTTCCCTTTTCTATCACCCATCTTTTAAGTGTTGCAAAAGGTCACTAGCAGTGCAAACTGGAGTTCTACTACTGCATAAACATTATTGGAGGGGTACTGGTTCAGGGAGAATAATATTGGTACCTTCATCATGTGGTGGTCCTAAGGCCAGGACAACTGACATGGCCGGCAAGAAATCCTTCACTCAGGGATAGTTGTGCACAAAAAACATGAGAGCATGTGCAAAAGTCACCTGCCATTAAGCAAGACAACTTTTGAGCATGCTCGCTTGTTCTTTATGCTTAATCATCCTTGAGAGAAAAGTGGGATTGCTTCTTGTTTACCAGTGACAAGCTTGTGACACTGATCCAGTTTTTTTCAGCAGCTTTGAAGTTCAAGACCTTCTCTAGATTGTGTTTTCAGTAATGTGAACTAACAGGCTGTAAAGCTCAGAATTTGTTGAGGACCATTACAACCCTCTCAAAATATGCTGGTAGATGCCGATTTTGCTGCCTGCTTTACAATGGAATTCATGGGAGTTCCCCTAGCGGGCAAGGTGTCCTGGGGCTCATTTCTCGATAGTCTCGATAACTTTTTTGGGCCCGCAGCTATATTTTAAGATCAAAATCTATAGATCATTGGCATAGTTTTTAGCCCCCATATCGAGCCCAATTTGTTTAATCAACTTAGAATTTTCACAACCAACAAAATTGGAGCCTTTAATGTAAACGTTGCACGCACAAAATAGCTTTCTGGGCCCGAAAAGTTATCAGGACTTTCGAGAAACAGGCCCCTGAGCCCTTGCCATGCATTATCACTCCTGCTGCCTTACATGATTTAGAGAGGAATGTATTAATTTTTTTATTTATTTATTTGCCAACATATCAGTAACACTTTAATGACTATCCCCTTGGGGGGCTAACAATGAAAATTGCCATCCAGGTAACAGCCATGCAGGGTCCATTAAAAGACGTAAGAAAAAGTCAGTTGGAGGTAGAAGAACCTCAGTGAGTAGTGAGAAAGCTGCCCAGATAAAAGATGAGGAAAATTCGTCACTCCCAGAGTTGGAAGAAGGAAATGAGGCCAAACCAAGTTCTGCTGGATTAGAGGAAGGTTAATGTTGACTGTTTTGTATCTCCTAAAAGTAGATAATATTCACCTTGCTCTTCTCTGTTTAAGGATGGTGCCTCCTTTTGTTACTCTACATACGTTCTGCGCATCTCAGGATATTCGGGTTTCTTAAGGAATTTGCCCACTAATACAACAATATTTTTGCGCGGTTTAAGACTACGTGGAAAAAGCAGACCTTAGCAGGGCTATCAGGATCCAAAAAGAAAATTGGGGGTAACCATGCATTTTTCAGGGATATTTGAGTTTAAATTTGGAAAGAAATTAACGCTTTTTTAGAATAATGGTTGCTTAATTATCTCTGAAAAATGCGTGGTTACCCACATTTTTCTTTTTGGATTCCAATAACCCTTGGTAAGATCTACTTTTTCCCCATATTGATAACCTTTGCAAAAACACATCTATATTAGGAGACACCGTCCTTAAACTAAAACAAAAGAATTGTTGATGCTAATTCACTTGGGTAAGCCGAGTGTTTTTTTGGTAACAGCTTTGACTTTAAGCTCTTGAGTCAAGAAATGTACTTGCTGTGATGTTTCTTTTATTTAAATATACATGATAACCAACCTTTATGCCAAAGTAGAGCTAGAATTGAGCAATTTGGATTTCAAGGCACAAGTTAAGTTTATAGCTACATGACTTTGTTTACCTTTCCTCCACTGAGCCCTCTAACCCTTTGCCCCAATAGTGACCAACATCTAATTTCTTCTTACAATATCACTACTTGTCCAAAGAAACAGGTCTTGAGAATAAAGGAAATGATCATCAAAGATGAAATGTCTTGACGTATAACAAAATTCTCATAACTTGAACCACAAAAATGTAGAAAACAGTAAGGAGAACATGCATGTTGATATTGGGGTTAAAAGGTTAATTAATCGGTACGCATTCTGTTTTAATTGTTTTCATGGACAGGAAGTACAGGAAGAAGCAAGTCCAAGTCATCTGGTGGAGTCCCTAGATCTCGTCAATCTGTCGTCTCCTCACTACCTCGCACTCCCAAGGGAGAAGACATTCTATTCCGACCAGCTACAGTCGAACCTGAATCTTGCAGTAGTTCAGATTATGACGATTACGAGCTTGAACAGGAATATCTGCTACCAAGCATTGGTCCTCCAGCAATCCTGCAGTATTTGAAAGAGTCACAGCACCCTCCAATGTCAAATGAGGAGGTTGAAGACAGGCGGGAACTTGCCAAGAGTGAGATGCTTAAGAAGAGTATGTCTAGTGGTCCATGCATGTTTTGTCAAGAGGAGGTACTTCCATTTCCAACCGTTGAAGAACTGGAAAGGCTAACACCAGATCAGGTATTGGTAACAGATTTAATTGTTGTAATAATAAACCGTTATGTTAATTGTTAATTACCATTATCATAACAGGTGAACAAAAATGGAAAATTTCACTTTAAAATATTTTGAAATTCATACTTGAATGGTAATCAGATGCCCTAATGTCTTTAATTTCCATAAATAAAAAAAGGAACTAAAACATACATTATTTTGGACTCTAAAAGTCTAGGGCTTGCCTGACCATCTTGTAATCTCTGATTTTAAAACATGGATCTTTGAGTTTATAGTCAAAAAATCCACTCAGGGAAATACATTCATTGTCACATAGGGTTTGAATGCTTTCTGTAAAGCTTTCTGAGTACTTTTAATTTCTACTTTTTTTTGAAATTTTACACCTTTGTGACTGAATGTGTTACCAAAAGTAACACTAGGGTGTGGATTTTTGAACAAGAGTCTTGGGTTCTCAGTGGATTCTGTATCCCTTGATTAATGTGGATAAAAGAAGAAATGTTGAAGTAGTTTTTGTTCAGGAAAAATCTGAGTCCTCCCTACGGGAGTCAAACCCATGACCTTCCAGGTGCTGGTTGGAGGCTCTAAACCACTGAGCTATGGGGGATGTGTGGTGAGTGAGGCCATATAACTAGGTTCATATGTGACACAGGCCCGCCTTACTGCAGGCTCATAATGTCAAATGCAATAAATGTAAGCATGCTAAGTGGAGTGAGGACTATGTGAAATGAGTTAAAAGAAGAAATGTTGGATATCGGTATTTTTCTTTTTCAGCTCTACTGTTGTCCACAGTATGAACGCTTTATAAAATTCGAGCTTGCACAGAGAACTGACACAGCTCATTTGGTTGATGAGATGATTGACATTAAACCTCACCCACCTTATGGCACCAAAGCTGCAAGAAGAGCGGCAAAGGAAAGGGCAGCAGAACGAGCTAGAGAACGTGAAATGGAGAGGCAACGGGCGGCTGGAGCTAACCCAACAAACTTTTATGCATGTGAGTAATTCTCCTCACTGTTCTCCATATATTTCTTATGTTACTAGTTGGGAGAATTTGATTAGACATCAACACATTTCATGTCTGGTGATCATTTACTTCATTCTCATGACCCATATATTTTGATCAACTATTGATATTGTAAGGAGAAATTAGATGCTTGTCAGTCTTGAGGCTTTAAGGGTTAAGGTGAAAAAAGTTCATTTTCAAAAGTACAGGGATCCATATTAGCTTTTTTTCAAACTTGTCAACCGGGCAAGTACATCCGAAAAGATACTTACCCTGACAAAATTTTACTTGCCTTTTCAAAATTATGTAATAATATTAAAATACACTCAAAAACGTAAAGTTAACAACAAGTAAGTGGAAAGATTGCATTTTATTTTCATTATGTTACTGCAGCAGCACCACGGTAAGACCCAGTAAGGCTCCTGTCAAACACTTTCATTTTACAAGTTCAACTACACGGACTTAAAAGATAGACCTACTTTGAACATTTGATTTGCGCATTTACTTTTCGATCAAACTTTCAATTTTGATCAAACTTTCATCCAGGTACTTAAGCCAAGGTTGTTTTGCTGCCACGATGGTAAAAATGCACGCTTTTGTTGCTCTTGTTTGTATTTAGAACTTTTCTCTCGCAGTGGTGCCGACACTTTGTTGAAGTAGCGCCACATTTTGCAAAACTCAAGTGCGGCCAAAGAGCAAGAGTCTTTGTGTTTGCATGTTGCTGCAGTACATCAGCGTTCAAGAACAAAAAAATGCCTGCAAACATTTCACTTCAGAGAGTCCCGCATAAGGTGTCGTACAAGCAACGAAACAATGTTTACAGAACATTTATTTAATCTTCTGTTTACTACAGTGAATGGCTGGTGGACATTCAAAAAAAGGGTACATTGACTGGTGAGAAATTGAAGAAAAAATTTGGCTCCTTAAAACTTACTCATCGGCCGGACGAGTTTGTAATTTTTGATACTCGTCAACAGGACTTTATAGTTGTCTTGGACGACCTGACGACTGCTAATATGGATCCCTGAAAGTACCAGGCTGGTGTGCATCAGAAAGCCTGAATGAAAACCCAAAAGCTACCTTAATCTCTTTTTTCTGTGTGTGACTTTTGTTACCCCTGGGAGGCATCAAAACAAAGTATTTACTGACCCTTTTGTGATTTGTTTTGGACATTTAGTCGGTAGTATCAAACAAAATATATTCTGTGTGCAAGTCTTAGAAGGCACTGTCCTTGAAAGGCACTGCAACTCCCCGGGGGTGGGGGGGGGGGTACTCAGAAAATGTTTGGTGGGGGTGTGCTGCTGGGACTATAAAACCCTTATCCTATACAAGACCACATTCAGCTCCATTTTGCAACCCTATTCTAGAGTAGACACTAAAAGTCCCTACCCTATCCCAGACTAGCTATCTTCCAGCTATCTATCAGAAATACATGTATAACCGCATAGTGTTTCCAAAGGAAAACCATCTGTCAATCAACAAAGTTGCCATGACTGAATTTACATTTTTATTTGCAAGTTTATCAAACCCTATTTTGGATTACATTTTTGACACCAGTGATCAGTTTCCAGGTAATTGAGACCCCACTTTAGACCAAAACTCCCTGATTCCTATACCCTATCCCAGACCAAACTGGTTGAAAACCATACCCTTCAAAGCAGCACATACGTATATAGGTTGTGCCTGGGAGTACCCCCACCCACTGGAGCTGCAGCAACTACAAGTGTGAACATCTCAAAACTGAACATCCAAAGTGATACTAAGTGGTAGGGGGAGGGAGCAACTCAAGCAAAATTATAAATTATTGATATTTTTGTTGAAGGTGCTGACTCCCCATGCCATATTCATATATACACAAAAGAGCTTCAATTAGAATTCATTGGAAGTAAAATCTAACAAACACTCAAGTTTATAAATATTTATTGTTTAGTGACTCGTCAAATGAAGACCATCACATACTCCTTGGCTTCTACCAAGTGCATGGAAGAAGGTTGGACTGTTCGTCCAGAATCTCCATCTTCA
Organism: Siderastrea radians; assembly: GCA_964017195.1. Taxonomy (NCBI): domain Eukaryota; kingdom Metazoa; phylum Cnidaria; class Anthozoa; order Scleractinia; family Rhizangiidae; genus Siderastrea; species Siderastrea radians. The sequence goes on from OZ024895.1 coordinate 34,764,049, forward strand.
ATGGACACAGAGCAATTTCATGATCCATTTGTCATTGAAGTGAATCCTCTTCAACTTGTAAGTACAATTTACAGTGCTTTCAATAAGCACCGATCGATGACCAACGAAAAGCATCTGCAAATTCGCTCAAAGAAGTCGGCTACTATTTTCCCTAAATTGAAGTAATTTCAAACCTTGTTGGTACAGTCGGCTACTCTGCTCAAACCAGCTGCCTACTTCAAATTTTATTGAAACCCCTGGATTTAAGAAGTCCAGTCAGCCTGTGGAAATTCATTAGCCTAAGGGCATTTGCTTACTCTCCTGCTCTCACACATGCACTAAATATGGTAGTACAGTCAAAAGTTGGCTCTCCATTCATTCTGTTTCCTATGACAGAAACCTTTGCTCCACGTTGTCTCTTCCTACCCAGTTGTATAAAGGGTAGTGTGGAGCCATTAGTGAAATCTAACCAAATTCTGGGAAAACCTTATGATGGACTAGCGTCCTATCCTGGAGGAGTAGTAATTCTCCAAGTCACCTCGAGCTCAAGCCATAGAATCCAGGTATAGCTCTCCTCATGGGGACCACCCACGATCTGAATGTCTCTTTAACTTCCGCCATAAGTGATTTTGGGGTGTGGTCAGCCATTTTACACTTCTTCAAGAGCGAACAATGGTGCAAGGTCTTACGTAATTTTTTTTTGCGTTGCCATATGTTTTTCTCTTACAGAGGAAGCAGGCATTTCTGGAGAGATTTTATAACAATGGACAAAGGTTTCTTCTTCTCCTTCCAGATGGGACAGGAACCTGCTAGTATCCTTTAATGTTAGTTGAACTCTCTGATGCAAGGTGTGAATGTCATCTGATTTGCTCTCACAACTGACGTACCTATTGAAGGGCTCTTTCTCACTTTGCCCTAACGAAGGGCTCTTTCTCATTTTGCTTTTGATCTCAATGCATTTCACTTGACTTGGTCGAAGTGTTCCAATAGAATACTTTCCCAACCAGTTTCAGTTGAAAAATAGTATGCCCGTAGGGTGGGGCTGAAGGGTGGGGCGGGGGTTGAACCCCCTCACTGTTGCAACCCATCCCTCTGCCGGGACACCACATGGGACAGACATGAACGACGAACTGCGAACAGTGAATGCAGTGATTGTTACAACTGAACTGGTCAAATTTTCTTTTTGCAATTCTATCATTTTCAGGCTGGAGCAAAGTAAAAGCATTTGTTGTTTTCGGAGGGACAAATAGTTGTTTAGAGTGCAACACAATGGCAGCTAACGTTTTCGAAAAGCCGACAGCAGCTCGGAAATTCGGAGTAAAATCTTCAGCTAAACTGACAATCCGAACGGAACAAAATGTGTTTATGAGCCCACGCAAGCCAAGCTTACTTATCTTTTTAGCCTGTATGTCCATTCATGAAGTACTCTCATTGAACTCTTAACATCATTGTTCAGCTATCCAAGCGGCAACATTGCAGTGATGATAACTGCTACAGAAAAAGGAAAGTTTACATACATAGTGTTTGATGTAAGTATAGGCACAAAGAATAAGAGTTTGTCACTGGAAATTTGATTCTCTTTGAGAGGATAAAAGAATTATTTCTTTTTTTTTATGAATTAGGACGATGAAGATAACGATGCAAACCCGTCCCAGATGTTAGCGATATTTGAGCCCTCGGGACACGGAACTTGCTACTATAGAGATGGTTCAGTCAGGTAAACATGAAGTGTGTCACGATAAACGCTGCTTTATGCGCCGAACAATTCGAAACTTCAACATCCCCCCCCCCCGGGCATACCCCGGGCATTTCACTGTGCATTGTGCCCGGGAAGTGGGGAATTTGAACGTTGCCTTCGAAGGGTGGGGAATTTGAACCGGATTTATCTCTTTTTCTGGCGTAATACTCCCGTGAGTGTTTTCGGTTTTTGCAAGGTTTGACGGATTTACAAGGTAGAATTTCGCCCTTGTTAGTGAATAACTCTTTCAAAAGGGTCTTCAAAAGAAGTTTGAGAGTGTCATCACGGCAAATCTCTCTGTGAAAAGTGTGAACAGTGTTTGATTGAAGACGAAATTTGTCTTTGAGGAGGGGTATTTCAGTGCTGATTGGTGGGGCATTTGAACAGCTTTTTTGTCCTGAGGGGAAGGAATTTGACCGATCCAACCTTCAAAAGTTCAAACGCCCGGGGGTTGCCCGGGGAGGGATGTTGAAGTTTCGAATTGATCGGCGCTTTACGAGGCATTTTTTCCTGCAACTTGCAACTCAATAATGACAAACGCTTTGCGAGATAAGTTGCTGCAACGTGTCTCGCAACTTTGCGAAACGAAGAAGACTGGTTTAAGCTGACAAGACAAGTGTACTTTTCCTGCAACTTGCAAAGTAATTTTCCGTTGCGAAACAGGTTGCGGAGAGGGGAGGTACTTAATACCCACGTAATTTCGTCCGCGACTTATCTCGCAACGGCGTTGTGTATCAAGTTGCAGGAAAAAAATCTAAATTCCAACTCCACCTGCTTGTTAAGCGCATTTGAATATATCCGTATAGAAAATGCGCTATATAACTTCTAAAATATTAATTGTTATTAATAATTAAAAAATTGCATCGTCTAACAGCACTTTTAGCGATTGAACATAACGTTTGCGCCAAACACTTAAACGTCAACCTGCCGTTTACAGTCCGCCGTTTTAAAATGAAACATTTCTTCCTAAGCAAGAACAAAAAATACATTAAAAAATTACATTTACTAGTTGATGTGGTTTCCTCGGGATGTTTTGACGTAACTGCATAATGACCATAATTTGAGCATCTTTTCGTAAAAGAATCTTCAGTCTCCTTAAAGATGACAGCCAAATAACTCGCCTTTTCAAATAAACACTCACGTTATTGGCTGACGCGAAAACAGACCTTTCTTTACTTTCTAGTAACTGCAGACGTGAAAATGGCGGGAAATTAATGATCACGTGGTATTTCTGCCGTTTGTGATTTGAGATGTTTTTGTTCAACTAACATTCTGTTCCTTTTTCGTTTCTTTTCAGGCTGGTATTAAATCCATTCTTTGGAGTTCTTCTGGACAGTCGAGGAGCTAGGAAAAAGAAATGGCTTTGGCATAATTTAAAAGAGCACGTTCACGCACCTCCGTTTCAACCAATCACATTCATGATCACCAAGCAGCTGTCAATCAGATGCTTATCTCAGGTATAAAATAGAATTGAAATGGTTTTCTTTCTACGAACAATTTTCCGTAAAGTTAGGAAATTTGTGAACGTAACGATGAGGAATTTTCAAGGTGAATACAATTGTTTTTTTGTTTTTTTTGCAATAAAAGTTAACGCAAGTAACGAACGACGTTTCGACCGTTCAACGGTCATTTTCAAGTTCGGTGTTAGAATAAAATTACATGTGTAAATATAGTAAAAGCGCTAAAAATATGTACATACAAACAATAGACAGTAAGAATAAAAGGCTAATGCATGGTTCAATTTTACCTGTTACCATCCCCCCCCCGGGCAACCCCCGGGACAAGTCCAGCCCTTCGGGCCCGGGGGTGGGGAATTGTTTGAAACGGTTTTGTCCCGGGGTAGGGGGGCGGGGCAAATCGAAAATAACTTCTCGGTTTTCTTGTGAAGCACGTCACTAGCTTATCACTTCTCAGTTGACACAATGGCACCGGACCGCGTAGAGAAGACTGCCTGTTTCCAGGGAAAATCTCTAGAATTTGTAGCAGACTGGTTGGAGAAGAATAATCTCTCGAAATTAAAATCTGTATTCAAAGGCACGTTTATTATAAATTGTTAAACGAAGGTGCGTTTGATGCGTACTCGAATGGATGGCGTTCATCACAAACATAGAAGTATTTCTTCAGTGTATTTGTATGAAACAGATGCACGGCTTTATATTAAACAGAGATCTCAGTCCAGTGTCCTTGTGAAACAAGCTAAGAAAAATTCCTTTAAAATGCTGTCATCAATTTGCTCACCGGACCTCTTTTCCGCAGGTGCTAACTGAAACACGCGGTGAAGAACATTTCTTTACTCGCCAGCAGAATGCCAGTGCAGTTAGACCTTTTTCTTCAGTTTTCTTCTTCAATGTAGTGCCCATGTTTTTTAATACTATGTAATATCCTTCGTTCAGGAAACTCTAGAAAAGCGTTCTTGTCAAAACGTCAGGTTGCAGGTTGTGCCCTTGCACGGAAATCAATTTTGGTCGATGACGAGTCCCGGGGGTGGGGAATTGTCTCTTTCTGCGTGCCCGGGGGTGGGGAATAGACCGCCAAGTAAGAAAAAAATTGCAAATCCCCGGGGGTGTGCCCGGGGGGGGGATGGTAACAGGTAGAATTGAACCCTGCATAAAAGTGGCTAAAAGATAACTTTGTGCAAATGGCATGCATAGCTGTAAAAGATATAATTAAAAGCGTATAAGGCAACGGGAATAAGAACATTAAAATACCTAAAAATACCTAAAAATAACTAAACAAATAATTTTGCGCGGAGCGAGTCGCTCTGTTTGTTGAGCTTTGGCTTGAGAAGTCTAATAAAAAGCATCTCAAAAATTAAACAGTCAAGCTTGCTCTGGCACTTCCTTAAAATCTTAAAATTCTTCTCGTTGTTGTCTGGCTCCTTTCCATGTTGTTCTTTAATGTGACGTCCGATAGCCGATCCTTTGCTTGACTGTTTAATTTTTGAGATGCTTTTTATTAGACTTCTCAAGCCAAAGCTCAACAAACAGAGCGACTCGCTCCGCGCAAAATTATTTGTTCAGTTATTTTTAGGTATTTTAATGTTCTTATTCCCGTTTAATTATATCTTTTACAGCTATGCATGCCATTTGCACAAAGTTATTTTTTAGCCACTTTTAGCCTTTTATTCTTATTGTCTATTGTTTGTATGTACATATTTTTAGCGCTTTTACTATATTTACACATGTAATTTTATTCTAACACCGAACTTGAAAATGACCGTTGAACGGTCGAAACGTCGTTCGTTACTTGCGTTAACTTTTATTGCAAAATCAACTTCAAAGAACTGTTGATTCGAATGCAATTGTTTTGTTGAAACGTCATTTTTAGGGAGACTTCTCCAGTTAGTTTTCGTAACCTTTGTTTCCGCAACAAATTTTCTGAAACTTAAAAGATACAGCAATAAGTTATCTTTGGAGTAAACTCGGAAATTTAGTAGAAAAATTTAGATACGCTCTACGTACATGTCGTGGATTGTCTCGGTTCACGACAGACGTCATGCCCGATCTACATATGAAATGCGCATTACAGTAGAGTGATTATTAACACTGACCAACAATCAAAATCACAACATGCTTCTGAAAGGGAGGGCCAGGATGACTTTTATTAAGATTACACTCATGTGTAGCAGTATGACAAAATCTCGAAAGTCAGCGAAAAATTACCAGATGTGCCCGCGGTGTATTGCTTTTGCTTTTAATAAGGACATTCCCTTAAAATAGACTAGTTGACAAACGATTTGTAAAACTGTCTATCTCCTCACTACCATATAACATTTTGAAATGGAGAAGAAGAAGGAGAGTGGGTCCCCAAGCCCAGCGAAGGAAATACGGTCGACTCAAAGTAGGCGAAAATTGTCACCTATAAAACACACGTTTATTTCATTATGTTACGGTACTTTTGGTGAAATAAGGAAGACGAACGAAACGGCAAGCTTAAAACAGTATGATAGAACTTGTGTATCGAGCACGGCGAACTCATTGTCAAACGGTATTAACTTAAAACGTTTCGCGCTTTCGTGTTATCGAGGTCGCGATTTCATCCCCTCTTGTAGTGTACAAGTTTAAGTTTCTGGCGGTAAGTTATTTTTCTGACGAAATTGTTTTTTAACTTTCTTCAACACGCAGATAATCGGAGAGCTAAATATTATGTGCTAAAAAAGATAGATCATCTTCAGGGTTCGTACGGGTCCTGGAAATCCTGGAAAGTCCTGGAATTTTATTCTGGCATTTTCCAGGACTGGAAAGTCCTGGAAAATTAATGCAGGTCCTGGAAAGTCCTGGAAATCTTTAAACTCTAGTAATAAAGGTTTCTTTAAAAACGATTTTCTTCAGTATTATTTTTGGATTTCTATTTCGTAAGGGTTTATTGCTTCAATTATTATGCATTTTAAAGTCCTGGAAAAACGTATTTGAGTCCTGAAAAAGTTCTGGAAAAGTCCTGGAAAATTGTTTTTGAAAAAGGGTATGAACCCTGCATCTTGCATTGTTTAGAAGTAAAACGACCCCTCTATCTCTCGTTCAAGTTCTGAACGTGCGCGAGCTATTGTCAAATTATGCACAGTAAGGATGCGCAATGTAATTCAATCGATTCACTAAGCATGCGTGAGCTCAAACTTGCCTTTGTGAAGTCACAATCTGGCAATTCCGAACTTCAAATCTAAAACAGCAAAACGAACTCTCGTACAAAGACAAATTAAACATGTTCTCGTTAATGGCAGAGTGCTGAGGTTTTGATAAAGTTCCATAAAAACTCATAACCTTAATGTTTATTGCCTGTTTCTAACTATTCTTTCTTTTAATTTCAGAATAAGACTGTGCTCACCTTTAATCATGGGAAACACACAGCTCGTTTTAATGTTGGATCTAAACTCAAGGTATGAATCCAAATAAATTACATTTTATTGGTTGTCCCTTCTGTCTTCTATTTGGCCAGCACAGCACGTTTTTCCGTGCGTTGAAAGAGTTTTCCTTTTTTAGCCCCGCAAACGTTGGGGAAGAAAAAATCCCATTTTCTCGCTGCCAAAAATCGAAAAACACTTCAACCAAAAAGAGGGCGGAGACTCATCCTTGACGGGCTAACTTCAATCTCAGCCCGTTTACACGAAAGTCAACGAAAACGATATCGGCAAATGTTTTGCTCAGAAACGAAACGCTGATTTTTGCACTGTTGTTGTTCCGAAGCACCGTTCGGCCGCTCGTGTCTTTGTAGTATGGGGCGCCAAGTGTAAAAATATTATTTACACAATAATTTGGTATATTTTGTGTTATTTAGTATAGTGCAAATAAAGTCGCTTGGTTATTTATAAATTACCAATTGTACGACCTTTGCGTGACTACACGATTTATAAATCGGAAGCAACGTGACTTTGCGATTTCTAAATCTCAAGGAACATGACTTCGCGATTTATAAATCGCAGCAACGTAACTTTGCGATTTATAAATCGCAAGCAACGTAACTTTGCGATTTATAAATTGCATTTTACATTTTCTGTGCAAATGTGCGACTTATAAATCGCAAAAGTTTGCTTAATTTGTAAATAGCAAATGAGTGATTTATAAATCGCAAACCGTAAACCATTATTTGCGGGCTCGGCCTTAGTCAGTGGTATCTCAAAACAAAAAGGCCGCGTAGATTTGGCGGGAAAAGTATAGGAAATACAAATATGACGGATAGAGAAGATCTGGCAAGGCGACTCTCCACAGCCGTTTCGGTGGCCATCAGCGAGGCCCTAGCCACCCAAGAACAGACTCAGCACATACTGGTAAGAACATTTTTTCTCTGTAATCAAAACATGCCGCTTCGTTGGCTTTTTGTTCGTCCCTAATATAACCTAAATCAGGTAACTCGATGCTAGGACTACTTGGACAAACAGTAGCGAGGTGAAGCCGGATCTTGGTGTAGATCAGGATCAGCAATGTTGAATAAAACAAAAAAAAAACCAATTGCAAGGCTGATCGGACAGCTAAGAAGGGTAATTTTATTGCCAGGAGCCATAATCGGGGACGGAGACCGTAACTGAATACCATTTTCAGTAATGGGGCTGGCCCCATCGAAAAAGACAAATGTGCTATTTTTAGAAAAAATTGCGCCATCGCGCGCGTGAAACACGCGTGTATGTTGCGAGGATGCCGCGCAAAGAAAAAACAAACAAAATGGCGTCGGAAATTACCTTCGTTGGAGATGAAGAAATCCAGTTTTTGTCATTAGTGACAATTCCAAATCTAAGGCAAGCCCTTGAGGAGAACTTTTTGGATAGTGACTCTGGATACGAGGATTGTACAGGTGATTCCGATGATGGAAGTGAGAATATTTTAGAAAAATCCTGTAGCGAAGATGCGTCGGACATGTCGGACGAGGATTTCCCCGTTGACGGAACAAACGTTTTGCGGGCCAAAAAGGCGTCGAACGACGAAAAAATCAGTTGAAGGCGAATCAGGCAGGAAAAGGGAAAATACGTCCCGAAAATGTCTTTCCTCTGAGGACGTACAGAGATTGAAGGGCAGCCGCAAAGACTGTAAAATGATTTTCCAAGCACGTTGTGAAGAAAAGTAACGTACTGATAAATCGTTGTCACTATTTCCGCAGTAAGAAAAATAGTAACATAGATTCAAATACCGAATCATTAAAGAAAACGTTTGCCGAGATTTCGCAGCGTATGTTTTCTGAAATAATGCCCGCCTTTACCGAAATGACCGAAATGTTTATAATGAAGACAAAGAACAGTGAAAAGTGCGCTTTGTTTTCAATCAAATACTCTCGCCGTGCGTTATCAATCGTCGACAAAATAGAGAACTGGAAAAACACCAAGAAAAAACTACTTCCGTCGATGAGAAGGAGAAAGATGAAGTGAAACTTCATGCTGCCCTAGTACTGAATATGACTTACTGGGTAATTTACGAACCTAGAAGGGATACATAGCGCAGTGGACATGGCAAGGGTTTCAACGACAGAGTGAGCTTGATTTTTTTCTCCGCCAGCAACCCGGCGAGAAAAATCACTTTGTATCGAAGCAAAATTAAGGAGAAATTACAACTGAACGTCACTGAGACACAAATGCTTGATTTCTTAGGACGAACAGAAACTGTAGAAATAGAAATATAAGCATTTAGCGCTGTGTTTACAATTTCTTTCATCGTCAACTCAATCACTTGTTCTTAAAATTTCACAAACAGTAGGTTTTATACGGAAGGCTTTGAGTCGGAAATATCGACACAAGACAAAATAAGCACAGTAAAATAGGAAAGAGGCATTTAATAAAAATTGTCACACTTTTTATGGCGAGTCAGTACAAAAATCATGCAGCAGTCTGAACAAAAAGCATTAGACAAATTCAGTACCAGAAAAGGCGACATTTTTTGGGCTATACCACGCAAAATTGACACTGGTTTACCTGTACTCGTTGTGGCTCTATCTGTGTTCCCGTGTGCAGCTCCAGACATTTAGACATAAGTCGGATGCCATGTAAAATACGTTGAATCGCTTTCACATTTGTTTGAGTGTTGTTTTTACCATTCCGTCCGTGGGCTCTAAACTGAGAACAATTCCGTTTTGTGGTTTGCGTTTAAAAAGTAAGATGGTGAATTCTAATGTTCCTCACCTCCGTAGTCTTGTTTCGGTGAGCTGCATAGAAATTATCGTTCAAGCTTAATTATAAATTCTGCCTTCAGTTCGATCAAAAAAACACATGATGGCTCCGTTGTCAACGTTGTGCGAATGGAGCGATTACAAACTCTTTCATTTGAACTCCAGCAGCCATAACGGTGAGATCGTACAGCTTCAATCCGCTTTGAACGACGATTCCAACAGTTTTCAGGAAAACTCAAACACGTGCCACATTTCAGAGCCCATAATTGGAAGATTTTTCCCAAACCTTGTGCTTGTACGTTCACTTCGGAGCAGTTTCATTGATTCATTCAGCTCCGCAAAGAAACGCTGCAACACTTCGCAAGGTTTTGGCGCCTTTTTCGGTCAGTCATGTGATCGCGATCGATTCCTGTTCCCTTTTATCTCGGAGTTTCCCTCTTTTTTTTCTCTTTCTTGATTTCATAGCAATTAGCGATTGCCTTTTTAATAATAAAAACCATTATGTACTCGGGCATACTGGATATCAAATAATTATAACCATCTTGGTCATATCCACGTTGAACGCAAATTTGCGTGTAGCCACGCGCGTTTATGACGTTGAGGGTGGCGCAATTTTTTCTAAAAATAGCACATTTGTCTTTTTCGATGGGGCCGCGTGGATCCCGCGCTTACGGTCTCCGTCCCCGATTATGGCTCCTGTTATTGCCCAATATTTCGGTGAGACAAAACTCACCTTCATCAGGGGCTGTAAAAGCTAAGTAACTGAATCGAATGAAACGGTTTCAAATGATTAAAATGAAAAGATTAAATATGATTGGTTGACAAAGCGGAAACGTGACTAACAGCTTTTTTAAAAATAGAAATAGATTAAGTTTCTTCTCGTCTGTTTATTCCGTGGGGTTCAAGAGTCTTTCCCTTTGAAATAAAAAAATGCTTCTCCGGCTTTACAAATGCTGTCCCTGTTCGAGTGAATGAGTTCTAGGGGAATGAGTTCTATGTCGTTAATGGAGTGGCCAGGAAGAGTAAAGTGATCTGAAACGGCGGTGGGTTCATCAATGTGACGGTGGGTGATGGCGTTTTCGATTGCGCGTCTGTGTTCCCCAAATCTGTCGCTGAGTTGACTTTTACTTTCTCCAATGTATTGTACCTTGCATCTGGAACACTGTATCATATATATGAGATTCGAAGATGAGCAAGAGATGTGATGTAGAATTTGCATTTGTTCGTTAGTGGAGAAGAAGGTGTAAAACGTGGTTCCCTCTGTAATGAAAGGACATGTTTTGCACCTATTTCTGTTACAGCGGAAAGCTCCAGGTGTTTTGGGGGGTGGTCTGCGGTGTGTGGCTCTGACTAGAATGTCACGTAGGTTGCTGCAACGGCGGTATGATATGAGAGGAGGAGAAGGACAATGCTGCTTTGCATCGCTGTGAAGAACGAAGAATGTTTAGGTTGTTGAAAATGATTTGACGTATGTTAGGAAAGGCTGGATTAAATGTTACTACAAACGGGATTCTGTTATTCTCTTGTTTTCATTTTAATCATTTTAAATCTTGTAACCGTTTCATTCGATTTTTACTTAGCTTTTACAGCCCCTGATGAAGGTGAGTTTTGTCTCACCGAAATATTGGGCAATAAAATTACCCTTCTTAGCTGTCCAACCAGCCTTGCAATTGGTTTTTTGTTTTATTCAACATTGCTGATCCTGATCTACACCAAGATCCGGCTTCACCTCGCTACTGTTTGTCCAAGTGGTCCCTGCATCGAGTTACCTGATTTAGGTTATATTAGGGACGAACAAAAAGCCAATGAAGCGGCATGTTTTGATTACAGAGAAAAAATGTCCTTACCGGTATGTGCTGAGTTTGTTCTTGGGTGGCTAGGGCCTCGCTGATGGCCACTGAAACGGCTGTGGAGAGTCGCCTTGCCAGAGCTTCTCTATCCGCCATATTTCCTATACTTTTTCCGCCAAATCTACGCGGCTTTTTTGTTTTGAGATACCACTGACTAAGGCCGAGCCCGCAAATAATGGTTTGCGGTTTGCGATTTATAAATCACGCAATTGCGATTTATATATTGCACATTTGTGATTTATAATTCGCACACTTGCGATTTATAAATCACTCATTTGATATTTACAAAGCAAACTTTTGCGATTTATAAGTCGCACATTTGCACAGAAAATGTAAAATGTAATTTATAAATCGCAAAGTTACGTTGCTTGCGATTTATAAATCGCAAAGATACGTTGCTGCGATTTATAAATCGCGAAGTCATGTTCCTTGAGATTTAGAAATCGCAAAGTCACGTTGCTTCCGATTTATAAATCGTGTAGTCATGCACGCAAAGGTCGTACAATTGGTAATTTATAAATAACCAAGCGACTTTATTTGCAATATACTAAATAACACAAAATATACCAAATTATTGTGTAAATAATATTTTTACACTTGGCGCCCCATATTGTAGCGGATAGGTTTAGATTTTTGCTTATCAGGTCAGCGTAGAATGAACAGGGAACCGGATGGTGCTTTTGGTGACCTGCTGCGTTCGCAAATAGGTTAAACAACCGTTTTAATTTTACAGGTTAATTAATGGTTTACTGTTTAGTATCACGCGCTGTTTTAGTGTTTGAGTTCAACCCACATGGTAGAATTTGTGTGTAGGCAAAGATTTTGCAAATTAAGACTAAAAAACGATCAATCTTCGGCTAATGATAGGGTAGCACCTTATTTGCGCTTAAAGTGACTGGGTCGAGAAGACAACAAAACACTAGCGTGAGAAGAACACGCGAACGAGTGTGAACCATAGGACGCAAAGGAGTCGCATTTGTCCGTAATGCTGCCTAACCTAAATTCATCGCTCAAATCGATCTTGTTGATTCAAAACAACGAACGTGACTGAACAGAGCGTCATGTTATCTTGTTACGCGTCTGGTGAAATTCTATCATGATGCTCCTTCCGTTAAATATATAAGCCTTGTCTCTATCTAGACATTGCGATCAGCATGTGACGCATAGAAGAAACCTTGGGCTACGAAAGGCGTTAATCCGCTTTCGAACCAAGGGCCCTGGTAGAAAAAACTTGCTCTCGTACTTAGATGTTCCTACCAAAGTGATGTGGGGAGGAGATTTGAAAGTAGTAGAAAATGAGTTTACCAATTCATGAGCTGGTCAGGATGACATGTTAAATAGTAATAATAATAATAATAATAATAATAATAATAATAATAATAACTTTATTTACGTGTCTCATCTTCTTACATCTTCAATGAAGTAGCTAATTGGAGACACCTAACTAGATTACATTACAAAAGTATAAGTACCTGACTAACTAGCTATCTACATTAAAATATGAGCATACAATACAATCTTTTGTAAAACTTACAACTGATAAAATATTTCTGCAGGCTGTCGCCAAAGTAAAAACTCCAACAGGTAGAGACAGTTACGAGACACATCTTGCAGAAGTGAAGCAGTTTGTTAAGTAAGTATTGGGAGACTTTTTTTATATGCCATTTTAGGGGTTTGTATTTAATCTTTTCAGCAAAGCGCGTGCTCTGGACTTCAAAACTTAATGATTGCATTTGAGGAGCCGCTATAGCATTTTCCTTTTGTGTAGCGCTGGCCCTGACCAAGGCTGATTTTGTTAGACGAAATATTTGGCCAGCCTTGCATTCAGTTTTTCCATTACACTTCGAGTGACCTCTTGCTCTAGCATCTCTACACCAGAGATCCAGCAAAACCGAACCAGTGCGGTTTATTTGCGCGTTGTATGAACCTCTGCATCCAAAGGTTATTAACAAAGAGGAGAGAAGGCTGAGAAAACAACAGACAATCACACCCATGTACGCGACCCTTTGAAATCTAATTGAAAACGTCCTTGCTTCCCAAGTCGGTGCTTCAATGCTGTAATGTCGAACACAAGAGTTACGTTTTGAACTTGGAAATTACCCTTCCGCACAGGTTAGAACATCAGTCGGTGTCGTCACAAACAGTCCTTCTCAGGACGTTCATACTTCACCGACCTTCTGATATGACTCGTACTTCAAACAAACCATATACAGAATTATCTTTGTGTCACCCAAAATAATGAGTCTTATGATAAGGAACATGATCAAACCAACATGCCTCCCTGCTGGTTTAGTGAGACGCGCGAGTAGGGCTGCAACGATACATTCTCCCACGATACGATACATATCTCGATACAAGGGCCACCACACGATACGCGATACGATACATTACTGTGCGCGACAAAACTAGTTACGAACAACTTACACTACTTTTAAATAATTTATTTCCATAATAATAAATTCAACACAGTGATAACATAACATCAAATCGTCTTACAAGGGTTAAAATGTAGAGCTTGGGTAAGGAATATTAAAGACAGTGATTTCCCAAATTTGTTGATGTAGCATATTTTATTGTATCGTAATATTGCAATATGTTGTTTAAATAGCGATATTCGTATCGTTGTAAAAAAATATCGTGGTTCACCGATTTATCGGTGTATCGTTGCAGCCCTACTCGCGAGATGACATCCACTGGGTGGGGCGGGTAGGGGCGAGCTGGAGCTCGGGATAAATGACCTCTAGCAAAATGTTGTCCCTTCAGGCCCTCCCACTGGGGCAGTTAGTGCATAATCGAATTTTAGTAAACGCGTTTAAAATCACGTGCGTTAAAATCACCTCTACGTAACGGATCTCTTGTGTTAATGAAAAACTCATAACACCTTGTGTTTCCGTTTTCTTTAGTATTGTTTTAGATCGTTATCAGAATGCTATGCGCCTTCCTAACTACCCTCGACTTGACAAGATTCCCTTGCCGCTTCACCTTCAAAGGGCAAAGGATGCGGGGAAGAAGGCGCGGCTACAAGGATCCGCTCCCAGCAGTCAACGGGAAACAACAGTGATCGTTAACTAGGCACCATTTCTCCAGCTCAGCAATGATTGTCGACCAGGGCCCTGGCGTGTTCCTCCTTCTGGTCGCATTCAAAATACAGCCTGCTTTCCTTTGTTATTTAAAGTGACATTTTCTTGCAGGTGTATTTTACCGCTAAAATGGCCTAAACCATCATCCGCGATAAAAGTTTCTTCGTAGTTTACTCTCAAAGTAAACCTAATAAGCTTAAGTTTTTTCAAAAGATCTCGGAAAAAAACGTACTTGTACATATGTAATTGAAATTAGTGAATGTGAAAATTGCAAGACTAAAGTGTATAAGTTGGTCGTTACAAATAAATTATTTTGGAGACATAAAACAGTTTGCTGCCCATTGTTTGGTTGAGCTTAATTAGGCTTTGAACAAATAGACCAAGAAGTTTATTTTATTGACGAAATTGTTGCAGTATCTACAGAAAGTCAATTGACATGAACGTTGACAGTTTGTTCACCAGTACCGCGTAAAGGCAGGAACAACTAACACTGGGAACTATGTCCCCCTCTTTTCTGTCCCTCTCTTGTTTAGTTTGACAAGGGTTAGTATACAAATGCTTGGCCCTCCCCTAAGGGGAGGTTACTACTGGTGTGCGACCCGTTTCTTTAAGTTCTAAGTCGGTGAATTGTGATCGGGTGAGTGTAGTCCTGAGAAGGACCTTTTGTGGTGACATTGACTGACATTTCGACAACCTGAGCGGAAGTCATCATCAGACAAAATCGAGTGAATTAAATCGTCAGTTGACTGTGATGATTACTTCCGCTCTGGCTGTCGAAACATTGGCGTTTTCTATAGAATTGCGACAGCTGGGCCGTACGCCCCCCCGGGGGGGGGGGGCTCCGGATTTCAAGTGACGGGGATGATCGAAGGATTTTTTGGGGGTTTGAAATTTTCGATTCCGAGATTTTTTTGGGTAGGAGAATTTGGCAAGTATTTTTGTGTGTGTGTGTGTGGCTCGATTTAATTAGGGATTTTTTTGGGTATTCAAAGCATCTCAAGATTCTTGGTAGTGCTAACTGCGTAGTTCATGTCTTATCGTGTAATCATTTCTGGAAATTTTTAATTATAAAATTGGTCGTCAAAGTTGCAATAAATAAATAGCTCATCTCCCCGTGTTGCAAGCTCCTGCGTGTTGTAATGACTGTAGTAACCGGATTTAACCAGTTTTTCCACACAAGAAAATCGTATAAATAAAACCCAAAATGTGCCTAAAAACGGAAAAAAAACTTTCGTCCCAAGGATAATATGTCTGAAAGAAACAGACAAACGTAGACACATACTGCGCCGTTACAAGATAATTATTTAGTTGTATCATCGCGTGAAATGTAATTATGCTATTTAGGGACTAAGCAATAATTACATGGAGGGGAGGGTTGGGAAACCAGATGGGGGGCATAGGGGAAATGACAACTAGAGAGATGGGGGGGGGGTTGGATGTAATATTTAATACATACAGGGGGGGGGGCATTACTTTTTTCACTCTTTTTCACAAACTGGAACAGTGGTAGGAAAGCTATTAGAGTTGTCAAATAATTATTTATACTTTCTTACACTGGAATTAAACTGGGAAAATGTAAGCTCCAGGTGTTTCGATTTCTGAAATGGCTGATTATTTAATATTTTTCTATCTGTCATGCAGCAGGAAAGGGATGCCTCTGTTACATATTAAAACAGTGTTACTTTATTGGCAGGTCTTAATGAAACAGGGACCCTTAAACGTTGTAAAAGTTGCACTGTAATGTTATTCAATGACAAAGAAAGATGCCAATGCAGGATAGCCTACATGGTATTATAATTAAAGAGAATGAAAAACCAAACTATGTAAATATATAAAACAGTTTGACTATTTAGCAAAGTAAGCTTATAATCAAGCCAACGTAAACTCAATCAGACAGGAACTCCATAATCACATTTTGAGCTTCACTACGGCAACGTCCACTGGGGACGAGGCCGACATACTTCTCCCGAGTGTCCAGATAAAGAAACTGTTCAACGAGGGAAAATTGTCTCCTCTGAAGAAAGGTCTTTGCAAAAGTTCTGTTCTCAGTACAACGTGGGCGAGACTGCGTGTAAAAGTTATGTAGGGCACCTTGAGTTCTTGGATGCAAAGGCGAAAAAAAGAGTAGCAGAAAGGAAAACTCTTCCGTCTAATATTTCTTGGAAAAATGAAAAAGATGTGGAAGCACCTACAACCAGCTGAAAATGTATGTGAAACAACATGGTCTCAAGATAAGCGAAAGGAAGGCTGAATTAACTAAACATGACGAGTTCTCAGCCACGCACGTGGAAATGCTGCCAGAGATGTTCTGGAAGGTGAAGAATGTAATAACTCGTGTGAACACGACACAACTTCAGAAGCAGAGTCAAGTGATTCCGATGGACAGAAAACATACGTTGAAGAGACGTTTGAAGTACTTTTTGTGACTGAAGAAGATATACAACATGTAAATTAGGTATGAGGGAACCAATGGAGGAGGAAACAGGAAAGGGGGGTTGACCATAATAGAATCAGTAGGTGATGGGGTTTAAAGTTACTTTTTGCTTAGTGAGAGGGGGGTGCAACTTACTTTTGAGCCGTATTTTACCCATCCCCCCCTTCCACGTAATTATTGCACCGTCCCTTATCGTGAAAAAAAAACTTATAAACCATGATTCTGACTTCATTTTAGAAGCTAGGGTTATTACATCCTTTTAGCATGTATAGAATTTTACGAATAAAATTGACTTTTGGTAAAGGTCTTAGGGGCGTGAGGTACGAGTCAGACGAGTTGAAACCCACAAAGGTAAAGTCGCTCACGAACCAAGATGGCCCACACTTAACCAAGTTCTGTAGCATGAAGCAACTGACACTATTGCTACTCCCCTCTGGATGGGATGCCAGTCCATCGCAGGGTTACCCCTAGCAGTATATCACCGGTACCCATTTATACACCTGCGTGCGTGGAGGGAGACAAAGCGGGGTAAAGTTTCCTGTCTAAGGAAACAACCCACGATGGCAGGGACTAGGCATCGAACCACCGACCTTAAGATGCAAAGTCCGACACCACTGCGCCCCAACAAAAACCCACACAGCTGCGTGAATACCATGCAACTATCATGTGTTCACAAAAATCATTCAGCAATTTAATGCCATCGATAAATAAATATAAAATTTCGTCATTTTCTGTACTTTTTACCGATCTCGTTGTAATCCATCCAAAGTCACTTGATTAACAGGAAAGTCTTCTCCTAGACGGAAAGGTATGTACTGCGGTTTAATCGATAATTTCGAATAATTATTTAGTTATCTCGGATTTAGTTCGTTGTTAAAAAATGGATGGCGTTTACGCCTGGTGCGCAGGCTAGGAGAATGTTCGTTTGTTTATCCGAACAACGAATAAATATACGTAGTATAAAATGAACTGAAGGTGTACACAGCGTACAAACAAACGTAATCCTTCAAATTTGATTTGACTCCGAAACACTGCAATTATGCGAGTTTGACGATCTCAGCTAGAGTTGATAAACATTGATAAACCCGAGATTGATAATTTCAATTTTGTAGAGTTACCAAAACAACTTTTTCACCCCTGAACGATTATGAGTGACTTTACGTAACGATCAGGCAAAATCTCAGAAGTTAAGAAGCCGATTTCTTTCATTTTTCACAAAAGAAATCCATCAAATGCAACTGGATTCGAAACACTGCAATTATGCGAGTTTGAGGACCTCAGCTGGAGTCGATAAACACTGATAAATGCGAGTCTAAATAATTCAACTCTGTGAAGTTACCAAAACAACTTTTTCATCCCCTAACTATTATGAGTGACTTAAAAAAACGATCAGGCAAAATCTCGATTTTGTGGCAGAAGTTAAGAAGTCGATTTCTTTCATTTTTCGCTTATAAATAGACATTGGTGAAACTAGACATCTGATGTGTTCTGACTTAATTTTAGAAACTATGGGTTACTACATATTTAGCAGTTTAAGGCGTTTCGAAACAGTAATTGTACAGAAGTGTCACTATAACAAGGACTGTTAGTAAACCGCGCGTGAGGTACAAGTTGAAACTCGCAAAGCTGTAGGAATATCATGTAACCATCATGTGTTCCCAAAAATTAGTCAGCAATTTAATGCCATCAGTAAATGTAAAATTTCGTCCTTTTCTATACTTTTTACAGATCTCACTGCGATCCATCCAACGTCAAGATTAACAGAAAAATCTACTCCTAGACGAAAAGGTATGTACTGCGTTTTAGGATAATTATTCAGCTATCGCGGTTTTAGTTCGATGTTTAAAAATGGATGCAATCACGCTACTTATCGTGAAAAAGCTTATAAGCCTGTGAAACATGGAGCAAGCCTTAGAAATGAAGGTTACAAAGTTTCTAAGCTAATGACAGCTGGTAGTAATGCCAGACGCCGAAGTAACGGCCACGCAGTTGATAACAAGGTGAATGTTAGCTTGCGTTTAAGAGGGGGGTGAATAGGTTTGCGGATCGGCGGATTTGGCCTTTTTTTGCGCGCGGATTGCGGATTTCAGCGATAAATTAAGCGGATTCGCGGATTTGAAAAATACCGTGGATCGCGGATCAGCTGCAAATTGTGGCCCAGATTCCGGACTCTGTATGTCTAGAAGTTCGGATTGTGGATCGGATCATTCATTTTCAGTCGGCCTTGGTCGGTATTTTGGTGTTTTGTCGAATAATTTTTTCAGTTTCAATTTTCTTCTCGGCATAAAATTTTATGGAATCACTTCCGCTGGACCGTTACGCTAGATTTACAAATTGATCAGGGACTCGATAAAGTGAATGCAGCTTACATTTTCCCCCTCATATTTAATGCTAGGATTGACTGTGACTCAAACTATTAGCAAATGAAACATCATATCTAAGCCGGAAAACAAATGCAGTTTGTAATGGAGATAAGCAAGCCACTTACCCGTCCTTTTTGGCAAGTGGAAAGGTTAGAAAGCCCATGACATGATTGTATTAACTATTTTATCGAGAACAAATGTAACTGTGATAAAAAAAGTTAAAGATCCTGGTCTCAAGAGGTCCAAGATGAGAGTGCTGCTTACTTCTGCAAGCTAGAAGATTGGCCAAAGTGATGTAACTAAAGAGATTACAAAATCTTTACACGCCATACCAGATACTTGCATTCCAAATTATCGGAAATCATTACACTGTTCAATTGGTTTTATCATATGCTCGCAGATTATTTGAGCTGAATTGTGTGAAAAAGATATTACTGTCCAACTTTTTTCTGCTAGAATTTACGAAGCTGTCGCGAAAAAAAAGTAGTTGCGATTGCAGAACAACGTTTGAAAGTATTTATTAATCCATTTTGTAATGCCTTAACGCTACTTTCTCAAACACTAGCAAAGACAGAAAACTCCGGGTAAAATATAAACATAGGCGTACGGGCACATTCGGACCTGGGGGGGCGGCGATCTTCTTGCCCGAAAAAATTACACAATGCCCGAATGTGTAAGTGTTGAAATTTGGATATAAACGAACTTAAATTGCAAGAAAAACAAAAAGGTTCACAATTCTCACGCTACTGAAACTGTTATAGCTCCAACAACAGTTGTTTTCAAACCTCGCATACTCTATGAACTCTATTGACAAGCCTACTCATGCGATCAATCTTGTTAAAATTAAAAAGTTATTAAAAGGAAAAGTTTTTCCTTCCGTGGCGCTGTCCGAAAGTGTTAATATTAAAATCTTGTTCATACTGTTAACAATAACTTTGGCCCATAAGAGCGCTCAATGCACACGATAGCGAGGCTGTTCAGCCTATTTTGCCCCATCGTGCTCCGAAGGTAGGTCTTCAAGCGTCGGAGTCCGCTGAATGAGCGCTCCGCTCAGCAGGACGTTGCGGGGATGACGGCCAGAATGGACGCGACCTTTGAAAATTCTGGGGTCATTTCATACAGGCTGTTTGCGTTCAACACTTCGATGACTTCTGCAGGTGTTTTTATCGATTTTCCCACGTGTGCTGCCTTAAACTGACAGAACAGGCGTTGGTCTGCCTGGAGTAGCTCCCTGTCGAGGTTATAGTACCTGGCAACCTGGTCGAAGCTAGCACTGGTGGGCGAATCACTTAGGGTGATGTCACCTAACGGACAATGTCACCTAACGCACAGTAGCTTCCTGAATAGGGACGTGTTCATCTTGGTCATCCTGCAGTTCCAGAACCACTGACACAGGCGAGATTTCAACTCTTTCAATGCCATCAGTTTGTACATTCCAACAGGAACCAGTGTTATCTTGGTCATGTGCGTCAGTCTGGTTGTCTGACCTGAAGAGCTTCTGTGACGGCCGCGACTCCGCGGAGCTCTTGGTGAAAAAAGCAAGCTGACTCTGATTACGCTCACGTACCATAGTGAAAGCAACTTTCTATCCTTTGTGCACAGTTTTGGCATGATTATCTTTATAATCGGGATCGAGTTCCTTCTTACATACACCACAAATAACGCGCTGGCGATAAGGACGTTTTCTTTTTCCTCTATCAGGCTCTTGATCCGTCATAATTCAAGGTTCACCTCTACCTCTCGATCTCCAGTCTAAAAATGGGACGTTGAATAGAGTACTTTACGGTATCCGTTTACTTTCTGAATAAATCGCTTTAAATTAGGAAGTTGAAGCATCGGCTGCTGTTCTTACCATTTCAAGCGTGACAAAAAGACCGTAACGCATTCCATAATAAAACTAAGTTGCGGAGCATAGTGCAGTGTGATGTTTTTATACGTACTGATTAGTAATGTTTATTAAAAATTCAAGATTATAAGTTTTGATTCAAGGATCTCTTTTTGCCAAAATTTTTTCATGTATTTCTAATGCAAATCGCACGGGACTGTACACGATAAAACTAAGATAAAACACAGCTTTTACACACGTGGCCGGCATTGTGCTATACATAATAGATCATGCAGCGGTCCAAAAATATATAAGCTTTCACTGAATGAGAAGTAATTTCGCCTTTTAACACGCTAAAGTGCACCCTACCAAAATCGAACAAAAACACCCAACTTATGCCGTTTTGGTGAAATTGGAATAAGCGTTTCTTCTAATCTAAAATCAACTGTCAAATTTGCAACGCGCTCACATTGTTGCTTTTAATCTCCATTCACGCAAATTTGGAGAGTTTTCCAAAATTTTTCACCTAGCTTGACAATGACGGACAGTTCGACCAGGTTTAACGCTTAAGATAAACCCGTTTAATTAAGATTACACCAAAGAAAAAATAAAAACACTCGGGCAAAAACCCGAAGAGCTAACCTCCTGCATTTTTTGCAAATCTTTATCTCCACGCTTTGGTAGTTGGTACAAGCCGACAAAATGCCTTGACTTAATTACCAATTATTTACCTTTCGTCTTGTCGACCGCTTGACCTTAAGGCACTTTCTACTTGATCTTGAACTTGAACTCTTTTCTTGATCTTGAATTTGAACTTTTTTTCTTCTTAAACAACGTTTACTTTGACTCCACGAAGTCCTCAACTGAAACTCAACTACACATGTGAGCTGCACGCGATTCACAAAGCGTACGCGTTCTCCCGCCTTATGTGAATTGCCGCGAACGTTTGGCGCGAACTGCAGCAAATGCCAGGCTGCTAGCGATCGGCAGATCGGCAGCAAAGCCATTCAAACGTTTCAAGATGGACCGTTTGGTCGTGTTGTAGAAGCCGGACTCAATAAATAAATACATATTTTAATCAATGTATAAAATAAGTAAATAAATAAATGTTTTAATCAATAAATATTTTATCCCAAGTGCTTTTGCCCGAATCACAAGCGTTTTGCCCGAAAATTTTCGCAAGTGGGGGGGCTGCAGCCCCCCCCGCCCCCCCGGCCCGTACGCCTATGAATATAAATACTGTAGAAGAAAAAGAAAACAAATATATATACCCAAATGCAGTATATTTAACCACGGAAAGTTTTAAGTAATGCATATCCGGATTTGAACGAAAATAATGTCGGATCGACGGATCGGGCCAAAACTTAGCATGGATCGGCGGATTTGCATACACCTATTCACCTCCCTCGTTTAACACAATGTTCCTCCTCCATTCTCGTTGCCCCAGTTCTCCCCCACCCTTTCCCGTTTACGCCTGCCACGAAGGCTGGGAGAATGTTCGTTTGTTGATCCCAACAACGAATAAATGTACGTAGAATAAAATGGGCTGAATATATTAAATATATAGCGTACGAACAAACGTAATCCATCAAATTTAATTTGAGTCCGACACATTGCAATTATGCGAGTGTGAAGATCTCAGCTAGAGTTCAGTGATAAACACTGCTGGTAGACCGAAGATTTTCATACCCTAAGTATAGCTTTGATCTTTTACCCATTCGGTATATATGATGGGTATAAACTGAATGGGATGCAAGTCCATCGCAGGGTTGCCTCTAGCAGTATATCGCCGGTACCCTTTTATACACCTGCGTGGAGAGAGACAAAGTGGGGGTAAAGTTTCCTGTCTAAGAAAACAACACGATGGCAGGGACTATAGGCGTCGAACCACCGACCTTGAGGTGCGAAGTCCAACACCACTGCGCCCCAACAAAAACCCACACATGCAGCTGCGTGAATATCATGCAACCATCATGTGTTCACAAAAATCATTCAGCAATTTAATGCCATCGATCAACAAATATAAAATTTCGTCATTTTCTGTACTTTTTACAGATCTCATTGTAATCCATCCAAAGTCACTTGATTAACAAGATTAAACGATAATTATTTAATTATCACGAACGGTTAGTTCGATGTACAGAAATGGATGGCATTTACGTCGCCTAAAGCGCAGGCTAGGAGAATGTTCGTTTGTTTATCCGAACAACGAATAAATATACGTGGAATAAAACGAGCTGAAGATATTTAATATATATCGTACAAACAAAAGAAATCTATCAAATTTAACTTGACTCTACTGCAATTATACGAGTTTGAGGACCTCGGCTGGAGTTGATAAACACTGATAAACCCGAGACTAAATATTTCAATTCTGTGGAGTTACCAAAACAACTTGTTCACCCCTAAACTATTATAATTGCTTTCAGTAACGATCAGACTAAATCTTGATTTTCCGGCAGAAGTTAAGAAGTCGATTTCTTCCATGTTTCGCTTCCATGTTTCGAACGTTTCGAAACAGTGGCTGTACAGAAGTGTTAGTATAACATGGACTTTCAGTAAACCGCGTGAGATACAAGTTGAAACCTGCAAAGCTGTAGGAATATCATGTATCTGTCATTTGTGGCAAAAATAAGTCAGCAATGCCATCAATAAATCTAACATTTCTTCGTTTTCTATACTTTTTACAGATCTCGCTGTGATCCATCCCAAGGTCAACTTCTCAGATTTGAGTTCATAGATTTAGTTTGATATTAAAAAATGGATTGCGTTTACGCCTGGTGCGCAGGCTATAGGAGAATGTTCGTTTGTTTATCAGAACAACGAATAAATATATAGAGGACATTACACGGCGGCGCAAAGATATCAATTTTGTTTTCGAGTGGTAAAAACAAGAAATTCCGAACAATTTACAAGTGGCGCATAGTCTCTCAGCCCCCCCCCCCCCCCCACCCATCCCCTTTTTTTAAGGAAAATTAACTCTAGTAGTTCGTGGTTTCCGGTGACCTGTTATGGACAATTTGCACTTCCGTTATGTAAGGAATTAAATGTATATATTATTATGCAACTTGAGAACTTCGTTTGTTTGTAACCAGTGACCTCTGTACGACTCTTTCAAATCGTTCTTAAACCGTGATATCCTTAAGCTACAACAGGCGGAAACGCTTTTTGCTCAGAGAGCTTTACTTCTCCTCTTTTGAGCTCAAACTTCATTTTGTCTAGTATTCTTGATTTCACGTAGGGGGGGGTTCAGACCAATTTTTTATCGCCAGAAAGGTGTGTTTCTAGAGACATCTGGAAGACATATTCACGTCAATGCTCAAATAGCTAACCGACTCGTGACGTTTATATTTTTGCGTGTTAACCTGTGCTCTAATACAGGCTAAAATGAATGAGACTTTATTAAATTAGTTTGAAACCGTGGAAAGACATAAACGAAAGACTGAAAGTTCTTAGACAAGTTTAGACAACCATAATTCTAAAAATTGGGCAGAACCGAAAAGCAGAAATGTATTTCTGACCTGGTGCTCGTCCCCGGAATCAATTTAGATTGGTGATACTCAGGCTTGTTTGTTATTTGATTGAGATTTCATCACCACCGAATTTTTTTGTTTACTGTTTCCTTTTTTTAGTGTTATAGTTTTTTGGGACGCTATTTATTAAACTATAGAAGTTAGTTCCAGCTTTGATTCTGTGAGGGCCGGGTTTACAGTGGCAGGTATAGATTGCTTTCCGTCTCGTGCACTGAGAGAACGCACGTGAGCGCGGATGGGTATTGAACGCACACAACTCCCAAGTTCTCGCTAGCCTTTGTAAACACTGCCCCTTAAAAACGAAATGTCCTCAAAAACAGCGAAATAAACATTTCAACGCTTACCTTTACTCAACTTCAATACGCCGCGAAACTCAAAACAACAAAATTACGCTTCACATGCAAGAATGGTCATGTCACTAACAAATCGCCCGGTATTTGAAACATTAGCTTTCAATCTCGTAAAATCCACGTCATTATAACGAGCCTGATTGTTTAGAGCCCGTGCGGAGACTAAGTCTACTGACTTCCGACAATTCAGGAATGTGCGCTGCATTTTATAAGACGGCAGCGACGTGCCTAGGCATGTCGCGCCGCCTCACAATATTTTACGAACGAGCGCAGCGTGAACTCTCATTGACTCTCTTCTGCTCTCTTAAAAAGAGTTTGAACTTTTGTCGACTCTCGCTCTCGTCTGGCCCTGACAATACGAACTGCAGTCTGTCTCCAGACAGGATCAGCAGCAGCATTGCTTTGATATTTTCTGGAAATCAACGTTACGTCTCTAAGCTTCTCTGTGCATGTAAACTTTGCACCTAGTGGCTGCATAAAGGTCTCTTTGGCTCCTAACGATGACAAATAAGGCCTTCAAGAATCACGACCTACCGACAGACTGACTTTGGTGAAATATATATTCTATGATGCTCAGCTCAGCTTTCTCAGTTGGCTTATTCTGTAACGATAACAGGTTTGCTTGTACAGGTTTCAAGAAAAATGTGTTTGAGTTTGAGATCTTAAGTGCGAATACATCAAGGCTTACACCATGCTGGGTGTGTAGAGATGAAAGAACAGGCTCAGGCGCATTATTTTGGGATTATGCTGGTTATTGCTGTTCCGGTTTAGGAATAACAGAATATCCAGTATAGAGACTCCCTAAAAGAAAGCAATTTTTCCTATTCTGAGTAAACCAAAACATTCCGACCGCATTCCGTTCATTTTGTTACAATGGATACATTACTGAGGGAAAGAAATGATGTCTAAACTGAGAAAACAGTAACAGTACATTGTCTTCTATTCCGGATTAGGCAACCAAAACGTGCCCTAAGTATCGACATTATTAATCACTGGTAGGCCACAAGAGTTTCATACCCTATATATATAGCTTTGATCTTTTACTTATTAGGTATATATTATGGGTATAAACTGACAACTTTTAACGTACTTGGCCGCTCTGAAGGCCTTGTTAGTCACTAAATTTCGCGTGAGGCTATGAAACAACAGTAGTTATATAGTTGGGGGTTTCAGCGCATATTTGTGAAAATGCGCTCAAAACCAAACCCAACTATATCTACTTTTCCATCTGATGGAAATTATTTTATGGTTTCTTCTGGGTGGTATAAAAAGCAGTGAGCAAATATGGTACCAGAGCATTTTTACATATGATGGAAATTATTTTATGGAAATCTATATAGTTTTCATATGATGAAAACGAATGCATTTTCCATTGCGTGACTTCATACAACAGGAAGCCTTAAACCACAGGGACTTTCCCGAGGAAATGAGTCATCAGATTTCTATTGTTTTTTGGATCATACGATTATCATGTGATATTAGATGAACTTGTATTTAAAGTAAAGTTTGTCAGTAAAGTTTGTCAGTAAAGTTTGTCAGTAAAGTTTGTCAGTAAAGTTTGTCAGTAAAGTTTGTCAGTAAAGTTTGTCAGTGAAGTTTGTCAGTGAAGTTTGTAGCCGAGATTTAAGGCACTTGTAATTTCGCCACAGCTGTGGCGTGACGTCATGTTTGTAAAGTATATAAAAATAATATCTTATATAATAGTATAGAATGAATTGTAATAAAGATATACACGATGAACTGAAAGAATCAGGAGAAATTTCATGTCCTTTCTGCGACGAAAAATTGGCTTCTAATGAAAAAATACGTTTAGTAAAGTATGAGTTATGCTGTGATTGTCAGGATGTTATAAACAAAGACGGAATGTTGGTATGTCTGGGTTGTGGCATTGTTCAAGGATATAATATAGCTAGCGAATATGTCGATTTCTATGAGAATAGACATAAGTTCAAAAGAAAATCTGTTTATCACAGAGGGTACTACGTCAACAACGTATTACTCAATTTTGAAGAAAAATTCGACATTAAAATATCAACCTGTCAGAAACATAAGATTGATTCTATATTTTGTGAGATTGGTAAGGTTCTTAATGAAGTTAATGGAACTCGGAAAAGAATGATAAGCGTTAATTTTATAATGAGAAAGATATTCAAGATGATGGGAATACCTTACAAAAATATTCCAATTAGTAAATCGAAAAAAACTTTAGCTTTCTGCGATCAATATTGGAAGCACATCATGTTGTTGATAGGTAATAAAATAAAATTTATTATTGGATGAACACCTTATTATATTTCTTTTCGAATCGATCTGTTAAAGGGCACATATCTATGATTATTTCATCAATAACTTTGACATAATCAAGAAATTCTTTGTGATTATACTCCAGTCCTCTCATATAGGACCGTAAATCAGTTAAAACCTTTTCATACGTAGTGTACGCGAATTTACTCATTTCAATTTTTCTCTTGAAATTTTTAATCTCTGAATATGTTTTAAGCAAAAGCCCAGCACCTGATATTGATCCAAGAACCGCGGGGTTTAACGTCACACCACCAGTCACGGTTCCAGTAACTATCAATAAAACGGATCCTATGTTACATGCCATATTTTTTTTCTTGAAGCTTTTAAATGATGCCTTGTGGAGCCAGCATTTCTTATGATAGTATTTATACAACGATTTTAACTCAGATATTTGATCATCAGTTAAATTTTCTGACACATGGTTCCAATTGAAAATATTCTTCATATAATATGATTATATTTTTTTACATTAAAATGAAATCGGATCATGATCAACAGCATACCATTTACAAAGTACGTGATGGTGTAGTTTGATATTTAATTCAGTAAGATTTTCACCTTTATAAAGACAATAAAAAGCTATATCACCTTTCAAGCCTGCAATACCAGAGGGATTCAAATCTCCAAATGTCATGTTGGTACTTCCTTGTGATGTTCTTGCTGTAAAATTAGCTAATTTTTTGCCGTTACACCATGTTTCAGAAGCGTTGTTACCACCAGGTACATCCCAGTGAATTGATAAGCAGATCCATTTATTCAGTTCACCCGCATTAGCTTTTGATTGGTATGGTGCTGTAGCATTCTTACTATTAAAAGAGCTTGGTCCAATGACAATATGCTGATTTGTTGTTCCACTTACAAGTAAATGACCAGTTGGTGAGAATGCAACAAATTTGTCATAACCTCCATTATCATGTCCGAAAAGTCCATTACGAACAGCATAAGATCCTGTGTATGAATTCGATCGATAAACAATGAAAACATTAACTATATCAGCTTGTCCAGAACCAGGATTTAAATTTATGTTTGATAACATTCGCTTATTTCCATCGAATTTTAAATAATATCGATAATTGATTTTTTCGGCTTTTGTACATAAAATTGGTTTAGCTGATTGTGTTGTTTGATTGGAATGATTTTCTTTAAGAGATTGATCAAAAAGATCTGATGCTGCTCTAGTTGAATTATCAGAAGTAACCTCAGATGGAATACCTCGGTCTATCTTATATAAGCAATCAGCTAGTTGATAACTTTCCCAGAATAAAGTTTCTGATAAATTTAATAGTTCACTGGCTTGAACTACATCAGGTATTTCAGACTTCAATACTGCCATTTTAATATCAACCTCTTGTTTAGTGTATAAGGTTTCTTTTTTGTGTACATAATTATGTAAATGATGTTTTTCATAGTCTGTGAAACTTGACATATATTCTTTGTTTATATTATTATTCTAGATAAGCACCATTTCTCTTTTCCTCTAATAAAATTTTATGAAATTCTAGGCTGTCTATATCAATGAATTTATCAATCAAACCTACTTTTTTAACATATCCGTCAAAGTCGATTTCAAGTTGTCTACTTTGAAAGTTAACAGGTGCAACGAATGTTTCTTGGACATGAGATGAGTAATTACTCAAACTAAATTTATGTAAATTCTTAGAGCCGTCATAACAGATCCAAACAAAAGTTTGCTTGTTTTGAAAGTCGCTTGTGAATGTTTTTTCATAAGTTTTGGATGGAACCTCAATTATTAATTTGTTATCGGTGATCTGATATCGAGGATAGAATTTTATATGAAAGTTAAGAGTGTTTGACCAACTTATCTCACATGTTTTGGTTGTATCGTGTAAAAAAGACATGAAGAAGGTAAAACTTGTATTTTGATTGAATATATTAACTGTTCGAATATGTGTCTTTGTATTTAATTGTAAACCATATTTTGGACTATAAGAATTTATAAAACGAGTTGTACCAAGGACTAAATTAGGTCGTGAGCCACTGATTACAACACCGGATACACCATGTACAAGATTAAACATGCTTGTTTCTTCTAGATCATAAAAATCATCCCCGAAAATAGTTCTGTATATATAATCCTTTGTATAATGAGATAAATCATTTAATTTTGTTTCCACAATATTCAAAGAACGTTTATTGCAGGCATCACCTTCATTTAATGGATCGTCTAAATTGATTATTTTATGATTGTTTAAATCAAGATCCGTTTCCATCACCATTTTTCCATTCTCAATTACAAAAGCGGTGTCATAGACACTTGGGTCAACGTTTGAAATTGTTTCTTTAACACCATAGACAATTAAATGCCCAATTGTTAAAAACGATTGTTTACTGACTGTACCGTGCAAATCAAGATAAATAAATTGTGGAGGTGAGCTACCCCATCTGTGAAAATTGATAACTGTTTTGGTGTACTTCTCGAATGTTTTTGTTGCATAATTAGAAATTGAAATCGTAGTGCCTTGCACTGCCACACTCAACTCACTCATTTCCGGCGGAAACTATTCAACTACCAAAGTATAGTAACCGACTGGAAGTTTAAAAAGGTTAAAACCGAGGCGTGACTGGTACTGGTTGGGTGAGCTTTTTCCAAACAAGAGTTTAAGTTGGTAAGCTTTTTTATTAATTTGATGTGGAGAATTGGAAAAATCAACAATACCCAAAACCTCGATATTGTTTTCACTCGAAGATTCATCAGTGTCTTCCATCAAGTATCTGAAGGCGTCTTTTTTTTGTCCTGAATTAATAATCTGAGATTCATGAATATTTTGAGTGACAAGATTTCTCAAATCTGTTATTTTATTTTCCATTAACTCAACATTAACTGCGGATTTCGAATTTTTTGAATCGGTTTGTAAGTTAACAATTTTATTGTTATTTAAATTCAAGTCTCCAGTCATATTGTTACCGCCATCAAGTTTAAGATATTCTTTTTGTGTTTCACTAAGTCTGTAGTTAACAAACTCGACACATGTAGCGTCTCTTTTGTTTGTTGGAAGATCAAGATTGATAATTGAATTATTTTGCATATCAATATCTGCATTTTTATTCAATTTTCCCAAAAGCTGATTATCGATATATTTTTTATTTACTCCATGGTCTGAATTAACTGGGTCTTTGATATTTGTTATGAAATGGTTGTTCATGTCTAAAGATTGTAGCATAGACCCGCCTTCTTTTTTACTCAAGAATATATTCCGGGCTGTATTATAAGAGATGGCTTTATCCGTGTTTCCATGAATTGGGTACGGCTGTGGTTGTAAAATTAGGTCTCCGTTCATAGTTGCTCCTGTCTTTTTCACAAACTGAGTTGTATCCACACTTGGAATCTTAGCTATTTCGCTATCTAACTGGCTTTTTGTAACCACATCATTATTATTGGTTCCTTGTTTTACATTCACTAATTTTTTATTCTGCATATCATAATCATTATTAGCATCTAATTTAAATCCAATACCAGGCAACCCTCTAGGGCCTATCTGACCTTGTCCTTGAGAATCAACATGATTAAGAATACCGTTTGTATAACTCATATAATATTAGTTTAGATTTTTTCGTCGAAATTTCGGGCTACCTTTTTTTTGACCTTATCAACATACAAAAAACTATATGGATCCTTAGTAGCTTTCTGATAATCTGATTTATTTATGTTCAGTTCTCGGCAAATCATCGATTGCTCGTTTATAGAAGGAAAATCAAAAACACGAAAATGTGAACTATTCAGTCTTATTGTTTTATCGGTTCCGTAATAGCTTTGACTCAAATATATACAACAACAATTTTTATTTCTTGAATTGGTGAAGTAGTCTCGTATCCGTTCGTCATTTTTCTTACCTGTATTCAAATAGTCATCAAATATGATTAATTTTTGGTTTTCATCAGACAAATCTGTCAGAGGGATGATTTCATCGTTACTTGCTTCTATCACGTCATAACCGACCTCTTTTGATATTGGTTCAAGAGATTTCAACAGATGCTTATATTTGCTTTGGGAGAGATTTCGAGCATAAAGGTATATCTTATCAAAATAGAGAAGCCTATATATCATATCAAGCAAAAGGTTAGTCTTGCCACCACCAGAGGGAGCACAAATAAGCATCCTGAAACATCGGTTTGGCATGAAACTCTTTAATTGAACAAAATCGTTGTTTTCATCATCTTGAATGTCGTAATTTTGAATCTTCATATGATACTATGTTATACAATTTTATTGCATGACGACACGCTATGCAACACGCTATGCAACACGCTATGCAAGCGTTTTTATATATGATAACCCTAATTTTTCCGAACAAAATATGAAATTTTTATGTAAACAAATGATATAATGAGTTTACTCAAATGGAAAGAAATGGCTGAGAAACGATCTGAGCTTGGTAAAAAGATTAACACAGTGAGAGAGGCAATAAAACAAAAAACGATATCTGATCAAATGGGTGAAGTTTAGGCAGAGAAACTTTTCAAACCTATAACATCCGGATTAAAGGATCTCACATTACCTAAAATGCCATTGAGAAGATTACCAAAGAAAAAGGGGCCTGTTCCTGATTATGGAATAGCTATTGATGATGATGATGAAGTGCCTGATTATGGTCTAGAAGATCTATTCGGTGATCAAGTTCTACCACAAAATGACAAACAATTGGTTCCAAAACCTCCAAGTTATGAAGATGTCCTTAAGGATTTAGCATCAGGTGAAAAAAATATATATATAGATCCAGAATTTATGTATGAACCTGAAGATCTTCCACCTGAATACGAAGAAGAAGAAGGACCAAATTATAACATTCTGGAGGAAGATTCAATTAACCAAGTTTTGGATGAACTTGAAATACCGAATTATGAAGACGTCGAATTACGACTCAAACAAGAAGATATGAATGAAAAAAAAAGTAAATCTTATCTGAAAACAATCTTGAAAAAGGCTAAAGAGAAACGGCAACAACTCCCTGGGTTTTTGTCTGATATCACTAAAAAATTAAATAGTGGTTCAATCACTGAAGCTGTGGCTCAATATCGAAGAAAGGTCATTAATGATACAAGAAAGGTTCTTACTGATTATATCGATTACAACAATCAAAAACTGAAAAATATTAAAGGATCTGGTTTGAAGAAAAAAATAAAAAGAGGTGGACAATTCCAGTTTTTCAACAATCCGACAGAAATGATTAAGAAACTTGAGCTGATTATCGGATCAATGGTTGCCGGAAATAATAGCATCGAACTACGGAATACAGGCGTCGCTCTTCTCGACATCTTGTTGAAAAACTCTATTTTGAACAGGCCGCAATATAACAAAATATACAAAAACTATTTTAGTCTAAACTAATCATATATATGAATAGACAACTTGTATTATCATCCCATACAGTAAAAAACCAAAATGGTAATAAACCATCGGATTTCACAATCAAATACCGTAATCCGATAATACTAGATTCAAACAGACAATATGAAATCGGCCTAGACCGAATCATTTCGATGTCATTCACTTGGTTTAATGTGACAAAAGAACTCAATAATCAGAAAATAAGATATTCAACAGATAGTGGTGCTAATTGGATGGAAATTATATTCAACCCTGGAGTATGGAATTACATTGATTTTGACAATTTAATCAAAGAAAAAACAAAAACAGGAACCTCATCAAACCCTCAATATCCAATCACTCTGGAGTTCAACGATACTGTATTCAGGACAATAATAACACTAGCCTCAAATTACAGATTAGATCTTACTCAAAGTAATTTTAATGATCTTATTGGTTTCAATAAAAAGATTCTAACAAGTAGTGTAAATGTCGGAGATTACATTCCTAATCTCTCACAAGACAGAGAAATATTAAATGTTCATTGTGATTTGATAAGTGACAGTCTTGTCGATGGTGAAGAGTCAGATATTATATATAGTTTCAGTACCTCAACTCTCACCCCGAGTTATAGTTTCACACAAGAGCCTCGACGAGTACAGTTCAATCCTGTCAATAAAAATACGCTTAATAAAATTCGGATTTATATCACCGACGGTAAACGAAGAATTATAGATCTTAATCATAGTGACACTTCATTCAGTTTGATTTTAAGAGAGAAGAGAGATTAATCTAACTAATAGTTATAGATGGCATCATATGAATACAAGCGAATTTATCATCCAAAACTTGGACGATTTGTTTATGAACATAAAGGATCTGGGATCATTGTTGATAACATTTTCAAACCGGTTGGAAGGGTGTTAAGTAAAGTTCCAGAAATGGTTTTAAAACCTTTTGCCAAAAAAGCGCTTGAATCTGGTATTTCACATGCTGGAGACAAACTGGGAAAAAAAGCAGCTGAAAAAAGCGGAGAGCTGATTATGAGAAAATTACATGGTTCAACTAAACAATCAATGAAACCAACCAAACCTACTAAACCAAAACAAGAAGATTACAACACAATTCTGAATAGACTTATATCTGGTACTGGATTAAGACGATAAAATGTTATTAAAAAGTGAATTTTATCTAAACTATCAATATATAATGAGTTTCAGAACAAGTGATAATTTACAAAGATATGAATACGTTCGTTTCCATTTGGACAATGTCATTGAGCAACCTGCTAACAATCAATCACAGAAAAAGACGGGTTACAGATTCACAATCAACGATCGGTCGACTATGTTTGATTTCTTCAATGGGTATTTCGAAGTAACTAAAGAGCTTCAAAAAAGGGCAGATGGTGCTGGATATGCTCAAGCGGATCGCATCACCATGATAAACGGATCTCACAGTCTAATCAGACATATGGTTATTAAATCGTCTGGTAAAATAGTATACGAGAGTGATAATTTACATAGAATTACGAATGTCAAAAATCTCCTTGAATACAGCGATGATTATAGTAGATCCGTTGGAAAGAATTCGTTCTGGTATCTTGATACTGATGGAACTACAGCAAATACAAACACCGGTTTCGAGGCCCGTCGCATTTTAACCCAGGCTAATCAGAATAACGGCGGCGGAGGAGCTAAATCGATTAACGAGATGATTCCGTTAAACAGATACAGCTTTTTCCAAGAATTAGAAAGAAAAATGTTACCCCCAATGCAGCTCACATTTGAACTTACACTTAATGATGATGCTGAACTGATTCACAAAGCAGCAGCAGCTGATGATGGTAGGGTTGTAGTAAAAAGATTGTATCTTTGGCTACCAAGACTAGTTCCAAAAGACATCATGTATAGTAATTTCGTTTCAGAGTTTCTTAAGCCAACAACCTGGACATATATGCGAGATCTCTACAATCAGTCAGCAAATACCAGAGCTATTCAGAATATGTTTCAAATCAGTCCAGCTATTGATAACGTTAAACATGTTTTTATTTATCTCCAGCGAACAGACGGACCGAATGATGTTGAAGCAGAGAGGAGTCCGTATTTGTTCGATACTTTTAAGTTGAATGCTGCTGACACTAACAGCTCTCTATCAAGCTGTAGGCTTGAATACGGGAATAACGTTTTTTACCCAGAGCTGGAATATGATAGTGACTCTAAAATACGGATATTTAATGATCTCATGTCATATGCATTTCGTAAGAACGATTACAATTCAGGAACACAGCTTAATGTATCCAATTTCACTAGTTTGTATGGATTATTGTATTTCGATTTGTCATATCAGAAAGAGGTAGTGACGAGAGATCCTAAACAGTTGATTCTCCATTATCGTCTCAATGTAGCCCCGGCAGCAAACGTCCGAGCTCATAGCATCGTATTTTACGAGAGTGAGGTTGTTGTTAAGACAGTTGGAAACGAATTGATGATAGTTTAAATGAATAAGTTTTTAACATCGATGAAAATTTAAATGAATATGTTTTTTAAAACAGAATTTATCTAACATATATTATATGACACAACTATACGAAATCAAAGTTAGTTTATCACCAAACCAGAAAAAGAATCTTAGTAACGCGTATCATAAAAGAGAAACAATAGTTCTAAGGCTCACGAAGGACTCTCTATCTGGGAATGACACTCTGTATGTACCTCAGAATATAGTTAAGCGATTGGATAAAAATAGAAAATTGAAAAAGGGAATGGACATTAAGCTTTCTAAAACAAACATTCGAAAGCAAGTAGGTGGATCTCTTCTGTCTACAGTTCTGACGCTTGGAAGAACTTTTGGTCCCACTATTGCTAAGACCATCGGTTTGTCAGCTTTAGCTGGAGCAGCTAGTGAAGGAGCATCTCAGATTGTTAAGAAGATATCCGGAAAAGGTGTTCAAACCGGTGGGTTCCTCATACCACAAAATAAAATCGATCAGTTGATAACATATAAACATCTTTTGACCACCAAACAAAAGAAGGATATATTAAATGCTCTACAAACAGGTTCTGGTGTTCATATAAAACCAACAAAAGTACAAACGGGTGGGTCCTTAGGTACTCTTCTTGCATCAATTGGAATTCCTTTAGCTATTGAGGCATTAAAGAAGATGACTGGTAAAGGTGCCCCTCAGATGGGACAGCCTAAACAAAGACCACCCAGATCTGTACCAGAACCAACCAATGATAATAATCAAGATGGTGGTTTGTTAGTCCCAATGTATAGAACTCCACCTTTTTTTGGGAATTGGCCGGACGGTACAATCGGTAGCGGTATGAGTACAAAAAAAAAGGCTCCAAAAAAAAAGGCTCAGAAAAAGGGCAAAGGTCTACTATTAGGCAAGAACTCACCATTCAAAAACGTCCCTCTTCTAAACATTCTGTTGTAAAACCGAAATTCCATAAGAATATACCATTAAGCAATTACGATTTAATAAAATGGTGTAAATATCTGAATATCCCAATTAATGATGTATTGTCAAGAGATGAAAATGTTCCTCACAATCATAGACAGACTCTATTCATTTACAATCTTGAACCGAGTTATATGTCAGGGAGTCATTGGGTAGCTACTTATGTTAAGGACAAAGTCATCAATTACTTTGATAGCTTTGGTTTGCCTCCCTTCCAAGAAATGGTCAATCATGCGAGAAAAAAGAATTTAACATTGCTTCATCAGAACAATCAAATACAAAATTTACTAACGACAACATGCGGTTACTTCTGTTTATACTTTTTGAATGAGATGAATAAGGGCAAATCATATTTTGATCTGTTGGAAGTTTTTGACATATATGATACGACGAATAATGAGAAATTCTTAGAACAGTATTTCAAAAATATCTAATCATATTATATATATGAAATCATATTGCGTGAAACAAAAAAAGGTTACAGAATGTGTACCTGGCAGTGAACGATTTGAAAAGGCTAAAAATGAGAGGCTTATGCTTAAATGTACTTGTGCAGAATGTGGAATCACTAAGACGAAATTCGTTAAACAGACGGGAAACGGGCTGGCCCGTCTGAAGGGGCGGGCTTACTAGATACTGCAGCTGAAACAGGTTTAGATATGTTTGTGCATCATGGTATTCCTTGGTTAGGTAAAAAGGCTGTTGAAATGGGAAGATATTATGGATCAGAAGCCTTGAGAAACCCAAAACTGCAGAAAAAGGCTATCGATTATGCTCTGGATAAGTTGAATCCAATGATTCAAAATGTCGGAAGTCAAGCTCTTGATCAATTATCAACCAAAATCAGACCAAATAGAAAGTATAAAACCGACAGAAAGGATTTGGATGGCGCTGGTGTTGATATACATAAACTAATTGGGAAAATACCGAAACCAAAAGCTGGATGGACTCCTGGAAAGTATAAATACATGGGACCATACAACCCCCTCGATGAACAGTTAGAGTATGATAGGGACACTGGAGAGGTCACCAAGTGGCACGTACAACCTTACAATAAAGTGGATGAAATAGCAGCTCATCATGATATTTGTTATGATATGGGGGAAAACAAAGGTGAATGTGACAAACAAATGGTTAAGTCACTTGATATGATTCCTTATGGACAGATGCCAAAATGGGGACAAACCGCTCGGTTCTTGATTAACACAAAGCAGAAACTCGGTCTAGGTGTAAAACAAAGGAAGACAAAAAACGCGAAAGGCCGTCGAGTAAAGAAATGAGCTGGCAAGAAAAATTAGCTGATGAGCTTCATAAACCTATAAAACGTAACTTTACTCGGCGGCGTGTAATTGTAAACGGCATTGACGAGGTATGGTGTTCAGATCTTATTGAGATGCAAAAGTTCAGTCGATGGAACGCTGGCTACAGATATCTTCTTATGATTTTAGATGTATTCTCTAAATACGGTTGGATTGTCCCATTAAAAGATAAAAAGGGTGAAACAGTAACTGAAGCATTGAAAACAATATTCAAAGAGGGGCGTAAACCACAATATCTTTGGACAGACAAAGGGAAAGAGTATTATAACAAACATGTTAAGGAACTACTTGATAAGAATAAAATAACCTTGTACTCAACTGAGAATGAGGAAAAGTCGTCAGTTTGTGAAAGATGGAACAGAACAATTAAAACCAAGATGTGGAAGCAGTTTACTGTTCAAGGTAATACACAGTATTTAGACATGCTACCCGAATTAGTGAAAGAATACAATAATACAAAACATTCAAGCATAAAGATGACGCCTACAGAAGCAAGTAAAAAGAAGAATGAGTCGACTGTTTACTTTAATCTGTATGGTGATATGGAAACATTAAAACAAAAACCGAAATTTAAAATAGGTGATAAGGTCCGAATATCTAAGTATAAACGGAATGTGTTTGATAAGGGCTATACACCAAATTGGTCTGAGGAAGTTTTTATAGTTGATAAAATCCAATATACGAATCCAATAACTTACAAACTAAAGGATCTCAGAGGTGAAGACATTCAAGGGAGTTTTTATGAACCTGAATTATTAAGAGCAAAACAGGAGGTATTCAGAATTGATAAAGTCATTCGGAGGAATTATAAGAAGAAACAGGCTCTTGTCAAATGGAAGGGATACAGTGATGAATTTAACAGTTGGATACCGTTCAAGGACTTAAAGGATATATAAAAGCGGTTTAAAGAGAAAAATAATATATAGATTATATATATGGAAATTTTCACTTATGAAGGAAATAAATTGCCTATTATCAAAAAGGATGATGATGTATGGTTCCGTGCTAAGACTGTTGCTAGCATTTTGGGATATTCAAATACAAAAAAAGCTATTTTCAAACATGTTGATTCTGAAGATAAATGTTCTCTGAACGATCTAAAAAATGGGGGACCCAATTTGGGTCCTTCGAAATTACCTCCCGCAAACGCGATTTACATAAATGAATCCGGACTGTACAGCCTCATTTTGAGATCTGAAATGGATAAAGCTAAAGATTTCCAACGATGGGTAACAAAAGAGGTTTTACCATCAATCAGAAAAACCGGTAAGTATGAATTCAACAACAGACCATACAAAATGCTGACATTCAATATCAACACAGAATATGATTTACATAAAAAGGTAGTCAACTTTATTAGAAACAATTATCCTAAAGCAATCCTAATCCCAACATTAGGTGAAAATCAAATTAATGCTAACATGAGAATAAAATCATACAACATGGGTTATCAGAAGGGAGCTTGTGATCTATTCATTGGAAATATGCATTTGAAGTACTCAGGTTTTGCAATCGAATTTAAAACACCAACTGGTTATGGAAAGCTTTCAGAAGAACAGGAGATGATGCTACAAGAGTACGAAAACAACAATTACAAAATATTAGTCAGCAACGATTATGATGAAATCATTAAAGAAATCATACTTTATTTCCAGGGTGTAAGAATCAAATGCAAACATTGTTCCAGAAAATTCAAGTCATCAGAAACATTAAGCAATCATTTGAAATTCATACACAAACACTTATAAAGAGAAAAATAATATATAGATTATATATATGGAAAATCAAAATGTAAAGAGAGGTCGAGGTAGACCAAAAAAAATAAAGTATACAGATGACGAATGGTATTGTAATATTTGCAAAGATGGAATAAATTATAGTCTTTCTGGTAAATCGGATCATTTGGAAACAAAAAAGCACAAGGAAACTGCTTATGCAAAAGCTTATATTGATTATTTGTTTCGGCGTTTGATAAATAATAATTAACATAATGTATAGTTCAAAGGATCCAATCGCAGATCATTTGAATTCTTGACCATTTAAAGCGCGGATCAAAGTTACTTAAAAGAATATCAACACTATAGTATATATGGAAAATCAAAAAATTAAAAGAGGTCCTGGAAGACCAAAAAAGTATTCAACTGAAGAGGAGAAGAAGGAGGCCATAAAACAACAAAAATCGAAGAATATGTTAAATAAGGAATGGTATTGTGACATTTGCAATACTGGTTGTAATTATACTCTTGCTGGTAAATGGTGTCATTTGAACACAAAAATGCACAAGAAAAACGCCAATGCAAATAATTAACATAATGTATATAGTTCAAAGGATCCAATCGCGGATCATTTGAATTCTTGACCATTTAAAGCGCGGATCAAAGTTACTTAAAAGAATATCAACACTATAGTATATAGAATGGAAATAAAAGAATATAATTATATAGAAATGAACAAAGCTAGTTTGAAGAAACTTAGCAAATCAGAACTTATCAAATTGCTTCTGAAGCAGGAGAAGAAGAAGCCTAAAATCATAGTGGTTGACGATACCAAGCCAGTTCCAGCATCAAGAACATACAAACCAAGACCACCAGTTCCAACACCTCGCAAGAGTGTTAAGCAGATGGCTAAAGAATATGAAGAAAACATCATTCTTCCACCTCCAGAATTCAGGGATGATTACAAACCGGTTCCAGCACCAAGAACCAAAAACCAATGGATAAACCGGTTCCAGCACCAAGAACCAAAATAGAACAAACAGACAAAGCCTTAAAAGGTTACACTAAGTCATTTGAAATAAATATCAAAAACAATAAGGACCCTTTAGCTCAAATGCAAAACACTAGAAAAGCTATAGAACATCGTGTAATAACTTTGTTGAATGAAATGAAAGGCTTGAAATACGTTGAAACATTGAAAGTCACTTTCGAAAAAATATCAGCTGATGAAATAGTTGAAAAGTCAGCATATTTCAATAGTACACCTCAAACAATAATCAACCAAATGGAAATCGCTGATTCATTACAATCATCAAAACAACAGATACTGAATAAGATAGCTCAATGGATATCAGAAGGATCTGGTTGGACAATTAAATCTGTTGATAGCCATTACCTCAACATTGTCAAATACAAACCATTGAAAGGATCCTCATATATCCAACTACCTTCCGAACTTCGAATGAAGGGATTAATCAACATGAAAAATGAGGATAATGAATGTTTCAGATGGTGTCACATAAGACATTTGAATCCACAAGATAAAGACCCACAAAGAATTTAAAAAGTTGATAAACCATGTATTGAGAAGTTAGACTACACAGGAATTGAATTTCCAGTCAATGTCAAACATTACAACAAAATTGAGAAGCAAAACAGTATCAATATAAACGTATTCGGATATGAAGACAAACAACCGTATCCCATCTATGTTTCCAAAGAAAAGTATGAAGATCATATGGAACTACTTCTGGTAACTAAAGATAAAAACAAGCATTATGTTCTCATAAAAGATTTCAACAAGTTCATGTACAATCAAACAAAACACAAAGACAGGAAACACTTTTGTATGTACTGTCTACAATGTTTCAGTTCTGAAAGAGTATTAAACAATCATAAAGATATTTACATTCAAGTGAATGGTGAACAAGCAATAAAAATGCCTGACAAAGATAATAACATACTGAAATTCAATAATTTTCATAAGCAGCAGCCTGTACCATTTGTTATCTATGCTGATTTTGAGGCTATAACAGAGAAGATTCATGGATGTCAACAGAATAATGAGTCATCATATACTGAAGCTTACCAAAGGCATAGAGACTGTGGATATGGTTATAAAGTGGTTTGTTGTTATGATGACAAATATACAAAAAAAATACAACTATATAGGGGTGAAAAGGCTGTGTACAAATTCATGGAAAATATGTTAGAAGAAGTAAAATACTGTAAAAAAGCTATGAAAACATTTTTTAACAAACCATTGAAAATGACGAAAGAGGATGAAGAGGAATTTAAAAAAGCAACAACATGTCACATCTGCGATAAAAAATATACTGAAAAAGACATTCGAGTCAGAGATCATTGCCATATTACTGGTAAATACAGAGGCTCAGCACATCAAGACTGTAATCTGAAACTTAGAATAAATCCAGAAGAAATCAAAATTCCTGTTATATTCCATAATCTAAGAGGTTATGACAGCCATTTTATAATGCAAGAAATCGGAGCTATTGTTAAGAATAATACATACACCAAAAACGGAAAAGAGATTAAAATGGACATAAATGCCATACCGAACAATATGGAAAAATATATGGCGTTCATGCTTGGTAACCATCTGACATTTATTGACAGTTTTCAGTTTATGAGTTCAAGTTTGGATAAATTAGTCAGCAACTTACCAGCAGAAGCTTTGAAATATACAAACAAAAGATTCCAAAAAGAAAAATTCAATCTTATGACGCGAAAAGGTGTTTATCCTTATGATTACATGGACAGTTTTGAGAAATTCAATGAAACAGAATTACCAACTAAAGAAGAATTTTACAGCATATTGAATAATGAGCATATAACAGATGAGGATTATAGTCATGCTCAAAATGTGTGGAATACATTTCAATTACAAACGATGGGTGAATACCATAATCTATATCTTAAGTCTGATATACTTCTATTAGCCGACGTGTTTGAAAACTTCCGTAAGACCTGTCTTCAGTATTACAAACTTGACCCCTGCCACTACTTCACATCTCCTGGTTTGTCATGGGACGCTATGTTAAAGATGACTAATATTCAACTAGAACTAATGACAGACATAGATATGTTTCAATTCATTGAAAAAGGCATGAGAGGTGGTATATCTTATATAGCAAATCGATATGGAAAAGCAAACAATAAGTACATGAAAGAATACGATGAGAAGGCGCCCTCAAAGTATATCATGTATCTTGATGCTAATAATTTATATGGTTGGGCTATGTCACAATACCTACCAACTGGTGGTTTTAGATGGATGACAGAAAAGCAGATTAATAAAATCAATTTAGCTCAGTATAATGAAAACAGCAATAAAGGGTTAATACTAGAAGTTGATCTAGAATACCCCAAAGAGTTGCATGACCTTCATAACGACTACCCTCTAGGACCGGAAAAGGTTAAAGTAACTGATGACATGTTGTCAGGATATTGTAAGAAGATACAAAACAAGTTCAAAATATCGACGGGACTAGTTCACAAACTGATCCCTACTTTATGTGACAAAGAAAAATATGTTCTACACTATAGAAATCTGCAGTTGTATCTTGATCTTGGACTGAAACTAAAGAAAGTTCACCGAGTGTTAGAATTCAACCAGTCTCCATGGCTCAAACAATATATTGACTTCAATACACAAAAACGTACTCAAGCAAAAAATTCATTCGAAAAAGATTTCTTCAAGCTAATGAATAATTCAGTATTTGGAAAAACGATGGAAAACATAAGAAAGCGTGTTGATGTTCGACTTATCACAGATGAAAAGAAATTATTGAAAATGACTTCCAAACCAACTTATGTAAGCAGTAAGATATTCAATGAAAATCTGGTAGCAGTACATAAGATCAAAGAAACGTTAACTTTAAATAGGCCGGCATATGTGGGTATGTGTATTCTTGATCTGAGTAAGACATTAATGTATGATTTTCATTATAACTATATCAAAAACAAGTATGGATCCAAAGCCAAGCTTCTCTTCACTGACACAGACAGTCTAACATACGAGATTGAAGCAGAAGATGTATACCAAGACTTTTGGAATGATAAAAATCTATTTGACAACAGTGACTACCCAGAAAACTCTCAATATTTTGATAAAACAAATAAGAAAGTAATTGGAAAATTCAAGGATGAAGCAGCTGGAATACCA
The DNA here is from genome assembly GCA_964017195.1 of Siderastrea radians. Classification (NCBI taxonomy): domain Eukaryota; kingdom Metazoa; phylum Cnidaria; class Anthozoa; order Scleractinia; family Rhizangiidae; genus Siderastrea; species Siderastrea radians. The sequence goes on from OZ024895.1 coordinate 34,807,101, forward strand.
ATCACAGAATTCATCGGTTTGCGATCAAAAATGTATAGTTACATAAAAGACAACCAAAAAGTAGGAAAAACAGCCAAGGGAATCAAAAAAAATATTATAAAAAACAATATCAAACATGAAGATTATAAAAATGTATTATTAGAAAATAAACAAATACATCACAGCATGAAAACAATCAGAAGTATAAATCATCAGCTTGGTAGTTATGATCTCAATAAAGTGTCACTCAGCTGTTTTGATGATAAAAGATATATATCAAAAGATGGAATAAACAGTTTATCTTACGGACATTACACAATTCAAAAATAATTCATCATATAAATTAAATCATATAGATACCATCTGAAAATTCATCATATAGATTAAATCATATAGATACCATCTGAAAATTCATCATATAGATACCATCTGATGGAAAGTAGATATATAGTTGGGTTTGGTTTAAGCGTATTTTTGCAAAAAAATGCGCTGAAACCCCCAACTATATAACTACTAACAACCCCCCCCCTTCTGCCCCTCCTTCACACTTGAGCGATCGAGTTAGCCCCCCCTACTTTAAAATTGGCCACGCGGTTCCTGTATTTAGCAGTTTGAGGCGTTTCGAAACAGTAGCTGTACAAAAGTTTTAGTATAACATGGACTTTAAGTAAAGCGCGTGAGGTACAAGTTGAAACTCGCAAACCCACGGGAATATTAAGTAATCGTCAGTGTGTTTGTAAACATTAGTCAGCAATTTAATGATAAATATACAAAAAATTTCATCGTTTTCTATACCTTTTGTAGATCTCATTATGATCTTAAAAGTTCTCGGTGTGAATAACTTTTTACAGCAGTACTAGTTAAGGTAGTCAAGGTGTAGTTATCTAAAATCCGCATTTAAGGGAACTAGTGGATTAAAACTTGTAGGTCATAATTTGTAAGAAACTCGATCCTTGTAGCCTAAAAATTAAAACAGGTTCTCATGTTGATTAAAGGGCAGGAGACCTAGAGCATAGTCTGTGTTTGTTTTGAATGTAGTCATAACCGGCAAAACATACGTTTATGACACAGAATCAAGGGACCACACTAATTGATTAAATTAATTTTCTGACCAAAAACAAGCTTTTTCCCTTAAAAATTAAGAACCTATTTACGAATCTAACTAGCCTAATTCAACAGTAGATACCAATTATATTTAAGAATCTTTGTGGTTAACTTAGAAAAATACAGGTTTTTTATGGAGGTTTTTACGGTAGTTTTTTGGCGAGTGCAAAATATACCAAAATTGACCTGGTGCATATGCTTAAGACGCACTTCGGTGAAAGGAGTTATGCGTTAATATGCTATGCTTTCGCTTCTTACTTGTCATTGCTGTGTCTGAACACATTTGACTAGAAACTTAAATGGAGTTTACTGAAAAATCAAGTTGCTGATACGATTTTTCATGGTACTAAACTGGAAACCATTTTATGAACATATTTTGTCCCTCGCCTCTTAAATACACATACCACTTTCTCCTATAATTTTTTTACAAAGAAACACTGATGTCAACTATACTACGAGGAGACTCAATTTCATCTTGTTTGGTTTTAGGTTGCCCTACTTTACAGTTCTGCTTTCAGAAAAAATGTTTTCTCCGAAGATTGTTGTCATTTTCACGCTCTTGTATACCATTGGGAAAGCAAGTGCACAAGGCAAGTAACTCGGACCACGAAATCATTATCTCTAAGCATCCCTAACTACAAGTAAAATCAGTCAACAAAACAGCAATACTTGAAAAACATTCTTTAAAAGATATAATAATACATTCCTTGTAACCTAATCTTGAGCCACCACAGGTATGTTTAGGAGTAGGTGACACTATCTGATTTGTATAAGTATGAAAACATGCGAGCACGAAATCATTATCATCATCGTCATCATCGTCACCATTTTTTTGTTTACCACGAGGAGGCATATTAATTCTCAATTCAGAATTAGTTTGATGATATAATCGTCCTTTTATGATATTCTGCTCAACTTTTATCTTTCTTCTTTATTTCCAGTACAATGTCCTGATGGCATTCATGTTTGTCCGATTGGGGAGCAGTGTTGCTTGGAAAGACCGGGTGGTTTTTACACACACTGCTGTCCAAACCCCGGCACTTGCTGTGGAAGCGGAAAGAATTGTTGCCGTCTACTATCTAGGTAAGTTTAAAAATAACATGGGAAAATACACTGGGAATTTAATAGCAGTCAAGTGTCAATTTACAAATGGAAACAAAGAGGCACGCTTTGGTCGCTTCGAGGAGCAAACAGACGAGAATTACTTAAAAATACTATAGATGACTTGGCTTTAAAGCGAGAAGGCATTTTTGTGACGGCTTCAGTCTACAAGAAAAAAAATACGGTAAAGAAACTATTTCAATCGTGTTTATAAACGCTAGTTTTGACTATTTTGGATGAAAATTTCGTAAACATAGGAAACGTACACTTGACGAAAGATTGCTGTTTTGACACGTGTCGCGCAAATAATACTTCCCTGCTAGCAGAGGCCCCTTTTCCTTTGTATTCGCTGAGCTGACGGGCGGCAGGAAAAGGGACCTCTGCCCTGGGTCGAAATGAATTGTGTTGAGCATGCGCCACGGTTACTTAGCGACCGAACTGTCCAGCGATGCTTTTAGCACGTGATCAGCTGACGACTCCCACCTTTCTCAACTGGCGGCTGGCGCGCCAAAAAGACCTGCGCAGTTTTGTTGTCGTGAATGGCGAGTTCACCAAAAACTCCCCTAAAAAAAGTAGACAGTTCGTCTAGAGATAGTTGTTGTCTAATCTGCGGTTATTTCAAGTTATCTGGACAAGGAAGCTTTCTTAACACGGACCACAACTTCAGGAATCAAAGAGAATTTTAACCCATTGGCGGCCGCGTGTTTTTTGATCGCTTCACTAAATTAGCAGTTGGTAATAAACAACCCCACGTGCAGTACGAAAGGACAATTTATAGGCTCGGAAAAACAACACTCACTTGATCTAGAATAGTTACAATTTCTAACTTTTAAATAAAATACACCAGTTGTCAATCAAGAATTAGCCAAAAATACAATCTCAAAATTTCCGCAAGAGATTTCTCATGTTGTCTCGCGCGTGAAATCAAACCACAACCGAGGATTTGTATCTGTTTAGGTCAGATTACTAGTTTTCGAAATTTTATGAATGAAGATACACAGAAGAAGAGACAGCAAGCTTTTCTAAATTATACATTTATTAAAACACACCTTTATTTGTTTCTGAAGAGCAAACGCGTTCAATTCTTTCTTCGAGGGAAGCTACGCGCAAGCGATTTCGCTCGATGCGAACTGTGCACGTTTTTCAAAACTTTTACGAAACTGTAAGCAGACCTGCCAACTCTCACGGTTTCACCGTAAGACTCACGGTTTGGGGTATCAACTCATGGTCTCACGATTTGGCCTCCAAATCTCACGGTGAATCAGAAAATCTTGAAATTGCCAAACAATTCGGATAGTATGAGGCAATATTGAAAAATCGTGTTGAAAATGGCCAAATTTGTCACATCTGATGTTTGAGGGAAACCTAGGTACAATTCCAGCCTCATTCCCGTGAAACATAGGTGCGCTTAGGTCTCTGGAAGGCTACAGCTGTGAACAGTAAACTCAACCTGGCGCCTCGCGTCGACAGCGAAACAGAAACTGACTCTTCAAAATATGCGGCAAAAGAATACAATAGGTGCACAGATAAGGTAAAGAAAACCTTGAAACAAGAAATCTACCATTTTTATTTTCATTTAACACATATTTTGGAAATCTCCAGGTTTGAGGTCCCAATCTCCAGGTTTTTCTTGGCTTTTTTTCAACATCTCCAGATTTGCATGTTTTGGAGGTTGGCAGGTCAGTGTAAGGAATATGAAGAATCCCTCAATTAAGAAACCATTTCAATACAAATTTACAATCAAATGTGTAATTTACTGTACCGTAGACTCGTAGAAGTGCTGGAGCATTTTCCAGAAAGTCCGCACTCGAAACTGAATCTTTGGAGATGGAAGATTGTCCTTCGCCTTGACATATGTTTTCTTCGCTCTAAAAGCTCTAAATTCCATTGACTACTGAACTTGTCGAGTGTTCCTTAGAGCTTCTTCTTTCGATTTTTTTATCTTTCCGTCGTCCATGTTAACGAAAACGAAAGAAAGTAAACGTTGTAACTCTTCACGAGTTCAGTTCTCTTTTCCAGGACGACTTCCAGGACGGCATGTTACCATGCGGGCTCACTAAATAACAGCGGAATAACTGTAAAGGTATGCGCGAGATACAGTGGGCTCAAGTTACGGTCAGCAAACAATACAGGGAGCATGCGTTTCGGAAGCCGCCGTCCACGACCATGGACGGCGGTTGAATCAAAGCGTGTTTCGACCCAGGGCAGAGGTCCCTTTTCCTCCCGCCCGTCAGCTCAGCGAATACAAAGGAAAAGGGGCCTCCTGCTAGCAGGGAAAAAAATAATAACGAACGTCACATACCCTACTGAACGTTGACTGTCCATGACCTCTACAACAACTGCAGCTTACATTTTATTTTCTGAAGTAAAATTGTGTACTTTCGTCTGGTCTTCGCCAGAGGAAAGCATGCAATATTTTTCGAAAGCGAGTTTAAATAATACTAGGTTTAGTTTATGTTGTCTTTGAAGGAAAGAGAAAGGGAGAGCTTTATTTACTTCGCGCGCAATTTTAATGACGCGCCATAATTAACTCTCGCGTAGACATGCTGCTCGTTACCCGGTATTATGCTGGTTAACTACGAGTTTTTTTTGTTGTTGGGAGGGGGGTTAGGGTTATGGTGGGACCGAACGTTGGTGTAAAACCCATAGGTTATCATAATAAATTTCAGCGTATTGTGAAACAAAACGTCATCCGCTCTGCGCGCATTGCGTGCCTATCCACCTGCCCATACGCATGCCGTAAGAGCACTGGCCAACAGCTACCACATTTGTACGGTGGAGCTGGTGCTTAAAGGAGTGCTTCAACGACTATGCCATGCTTATTGGTCCTAAAATCAACGTGACTTCTTCAAGCCTCTCTATGCGTGTAAACTTTGTAAGAAGGATAGCTGCCGGAAGATCTCTTTTGCTCCTGACGATGACAAATGAGGCATTCAGGACACACTAACAGATTGACTTTGGTGAACTACATATTTCATGATACTTAGCTCAGTTTTCTTAGTTTGCCTCATTCTTTAATGACAACAAGTTTGCTTGCACAAGTTTTAAGCAAACAAAAATTTTGAGTTTGAGATCTTAAATGCGAATACGTGAAGGGTTTGCACCTTGCCGAATACGTCTTAAAATGTGTGCAGAGATGAAACAAGAGGCTCAGGCACATTACTTTAGGACTATCCTGGCACGGCTATTCCTATTCCGGTTTAGGAATATCCAGAATACCGACTCCCTAAAAGAACACAATTTTTTCTGTTCTGAGTAAACCAAAACGCTCCGACCACATTCCGTTCATTTTGTTATCGTGGGTACATTACTGAGCGAAAGGAATCATCATCTCCAAACTGAGAAAACTGTTAAAGTATATTCTCTTCTATTCCGGATTATAGTACAACGCTAAATTTTGGCGTGCTTCCATTGGTGGAAATCAAGAGAGGAAATCGATCACGTGACGCGATAGTGTTTTTCCTCTTTAGTATAGCTTTGACTCGTTACTTATACCGGTCTATTTGATGGGTAAAAACTGACAACTTTTAACACTTTTGGCCGCCCTAGATGCATTGATAGCCACTCAAGAGGACAAAAATTTCGCGTCAGGCTGTAATTCCACCCGTCCCGCTCCCTCACACTTGAGCGATCGAGTTAGCCCCCCCCCCCACTTTAAAATAGGCCGCGCGGTCCCTGTTACCCGGTTTTATGCGAGTTTTATGCGAGTTTTTGTTGTTGTTGCTGTTGTTGGGGGGGGGGGGGGGGGTAGGTAGGGTTGAGGGGTTAGGGTGGGACCGAACGTTGGGGCAAAACCCATAGTTTGTCGTGATGAATTTCATCATACTGTATTGTGAAACAAAACGTCACTGCTCTGTGCACATTGCGTGCCTATCGACCTTGCGAGTCAGTTTCGACCTCGGAAAGCGATGAGGTCACTTGTTGTAGCACATTTCTTAACGGGGGCTGCCGAGGTTGTTGACGCTCCATAGAATTGTACAGCAAGCTGCCAATGTACCCTTTGATCATTGCGACCTTTTCAGCTTTCTTCCCTTTGAAGGTGATCTTGTGATGGGAAAAATACAATGATAGCTCGTTCACCCTCAAGAACGACAGCTTATCGGAGTTGTACAGTCCAACCCAGTCAATGTCATTGAACTTCCATTTCAGCCGTTCCATTCGCTCCCTTTCAGTCTCCTCTTTTTTCTTCTCTTTGGGCATTTTTATCTGGGCAAGGTGCTCAACATACTCTGCCACAAGCTTTTCGGGGACAATGTACTTATCTGAAAACTCTCTAATGGCCTCACTGTCCCTACTGACTAGTTCACTTTCCTCAAACAATTCACGGCCCGTCGGTGTGGGTTTCAGTCCAAGAGAGATAATAAATGGAAGTTTGGCAGCTTGCTATAGCCGGGATATGGTCGTCGAGTTGGAAGTGGAGCACTAGTAGTCTCATCCTTCTCGCAATATTTACAGAGTTGGCCATTTCGCTCTTGGCCCCGGGGGGTCACTCCCATATGAAAGTGACGGGGATGCTCGTCGGAAAATTAGAATTAACACCCTAAAGGAGAACAATCTGGGCGTGGCTCCGGCTTTATTTAACCCCTAAGGGAGACCATGCAAAAACAGACAACTAAATAAGAGCTATAGAGATGTTAATTGCGCTAAACATGTTGCAATCGAATGCTGTCTTCTATGAGTTAATTTTAACAACGGCGATTTCTGTGCTGCTCTAGACCACTAACAGAGTATAATACAGATATTTCTTCACACACAACCCTAAGCGATACCTGTGTGGGTAAAGATATTGGCTTTCCGTCCTCAACGCCCTAAGTGAGACCAAAATCTGCAATTTACAACCCTAAGCGAGACGACGAGCATCCCCGTCACTTTCATATGGGAGTCCCCCCCCCCCGGGCTCTTGGCACGACATTCGCCTATACAACACATACAGAATTCAGCATATTCGCCCTTTGGGCTCGGGAACCACACTAGGTCTTCATCTTTCCACTTCTCTGGACTTGCACTGCCACTTGTTCCCGCATCCGATGTGCCGTCTTCTTGATGCCTCAAAACAGAGTCAGAGGAGGAGCGGGCATCCTTTTTAGAATGGCGAGTCGGCAAACAGCCACAATAGCCACAAGTTGCTCCATCTGACCTCACAAAATCATCGCATTCACCACTACCACATTTCCCTCTTTCGATTCCTTGTATATCCTTGCCCATCTTCAAGTTTTCACCGTACAATCACACGCCGCGCGATTAGCTGCTTTGTGCGCAGATGGAACGACCAGAACGCGGTTCTACGAGTAACACTTCCAGATAGTTATTTTCACTTCCGGTTATTTTTGTCATGAAGGAACTACTGAATAGGTGTGGGGAGGGTCAGATGTTTTTATGTGGGTGTTTGTGAAGGGTCATACTTAATCCATTCCAGGAAGTGGGAGGGCCACGACATTTTTCGCCGAAAAATTTCTAAAATGATGCTTGTAATTACTCAATGAATGCTAGAGTGAGCGCGCATTCAATGAACGAATGATGAATGCGCGACACCGTGACAGCTTTTTCAACTTGCCAATGCTTTTTCTATGGTATTTCGTCATCAGACCCATACGATAATATGATAATACACCATACTACATCGCATTTTATAAAATCTAACTACAATAATCCCTTGAAAATGTTCTGCCTTTGGTCTTCCATCGTGTGTCTTAAGCGTTGACTCTTTCCTATCGTATCAATTAACAATTATTCGCCGAAGGCGACGTAAATATCGGCGAATGTTCACCAAGCCGAAGGCGAGGTAAATATTCGCCAATATTTTCTGAGCCTGAGGCGAATTAACAAATTGACGTCAGTTTTTTTATGCGTCTGTCCTCTTATTGATGATAAATTTCGTCATAATATTGTCAAAGTGTTGTAGATCCACGATCCGCAGGCGAGTGGATCTACAACAAACTGTGTTTCAATGAGGAACTCTCATAAAAAAACTGACGTCAATTAGTTTTTTACAATAACAAAAAGCCAAATCTGATTTTCAAACGAAGGAAAGAAATGCAAGAGTCAATGGAAGATGCGATTGCCGCACTGATCAGAATTTCATCGCTGTAATTCGGAGAATCACAGCCTCGTAAATTAAAATTTTGGTAAGAATAGGCCAGAAATACAAGGAAAACTTCGAATTGCTCAACTAACCTTTAATCGAGTAAAAAGTGTTCACAAAACAATCCGCTAAAACACAGTTCAGCATAATTTTATCGACAGCTCAAATTCCCGCTCACCGTGGCGATTTTCAGTTCTGAGTCCTCAACAAACATCCTCATCTTTTCGCTCTAAGGTTGCAATGGTTTCTTCAGTTTTAACCCATAAATTTTAGAAGAGTTCCTCATTGAAGACCACTAGATTTGTGGTACAATTATCGCCTCATCATGAATGCAGCAATGAAAAGTTTGACAAAACTTTTGCTGATTGCGTCAGCTGTACGTGTTTCATCCGTCTGTACTCTTATTGACAATAAAAATTAGCCAATCAGCGGGCGAGAATTCGCTCAGTTATTGTAAAATAATTGTTTTAGTATAATTTTCAGATGTGGACATCAAAAAGTAAAAAAAAAAAAAACGAGCTCTACTTGACAAACAACACACGAAAAAAAATGAACGTAGCTTAGCAGCCGCGCCTTGAAATGTTATATTCACCGGGTGACGCGGTGAGCATGAGGTTAATTTCGCCAGTGTCACCCAAAGTGCTTTGCGCGTGGAGGTACATTTTTCATATATGAAAAATACGCCATTGTCTTGATTGTCGTGAAGTCTGATTGGTATCTTCTTCCATCGCTGCCGTTAGCGATCCGAAAGCACTAGTGTGAATTTTGACCTGACATTTAAGTGTCGCCGTATCGATTTCGTGGTATATTTCGGAATTCTGAAGTGTTTTCGCGGTGGAGAAGGAGATCTTTAAATTGAATGCCTCGTAGGGTTCAGGAAAGTTGAGGCGAAGGTCGAGTCTTACGGGCTCTGCCAAAGTTGTACGGCTGAAGGAGTCCGTGTATCAGTAGCGGAGGGGAAGAAAAACATTTACGGGTTTCAGCAATAGTACTGACACTGTATTTGCCGAAATAGTGCTACATTCGTTCCCGAATGAAAACAGAAGGAACGTTGATTTACCACAAAATAACAGTAGCTACGGGCTTGCTCCAAAATAATGCTTATGGTAATGAGCTTGTGCTGTTTTGCTTAATTATTCCTTGTGCTTACTGTCTGTTTATGTTTTATTTTTACAAAAAGTGTAAGTGGCTATTCTGGTTTTGCGTCCATCGACATCGGTCGATGCGATCGATCGCGCAATCCATCGATCGGACTGTAATAGATCCATGTATACGCACTGAATGAAAGTCAGACCTTGAGTAGTTTTCTCCAGTGACATCTAGCGATGAAGACGTCAATATTCTGGCTACTTGTTTTTGTCTTATTATTTTTATATCGAGTGGAAGTGGCTACTCTGGTTTGACGTGTATCGAGATCGATCGATCAATTGATCGGTTGTTATAAAAGCTCCATACGCGTTGACAACAAAGTCAGATCTAGAGTTTTTTTCTCCGGTAATATCTAGCGATGAAAATATTACTATTTTCATAAGCTACTACTGTAAATATCAGCTTGCTGAAAGGCCAGTGCAGCAGGGTATAATTTGCGAAACGTCCGGCAAACGCGCCAGCCAAACGTCAAAACAAAAACACAACCGCGCAAAGCACCTTGGGTGACACTGGCTCTTTAATATTATACTAATCTTGTTTAATATTTTTATGTCGCTGAGTCAATGTTGTTATTGTTGTTACACAGGTGCTGCAACGGTGAACATGTTTGCTGCAATCAGATCAGTCAAAGGTAACAATGAAAATCACATTTCCTCTTGGTCCTCCCGTAGTTAGCTCCTGAATGCGTAAGCAGTGAACAAGCATCTGTCTGTCAGTCGCTCAGTCGCTTGATGGCTTCTTTAAACTTCATATTAATTTAATGTTTTTATTAATTTAATCTTTAATTTAATCGAGTTCACCAGAAAAACCGCAAAAACAAATTTGGGTGAGGTCTCTTGCTGGACCCTATATCGTACTCTTTTGGAGTCATAGTTCTGCATCTTATCAACTGAGCGACGCAAGCCGCAGCTATAAGACAGGAGCATAATTAGGCATTCAAGGTTTGCAATGTGACTTCACAACATCCAAGATGTTCGCTTCGATCGACCGGGTTCCATTGAGTTGGACGCAAGCGTTTGTTTAGGGAAAACATTTTGAAAAGTGAAATGAAGTCATTTGCGTGGACGGAAAAAAGCAGGAACCGACCGCGAAGGACGCGAAATCAACCATACTTTTGGTTTGTTTTTCTGATGAAAACTAAGTGGGAAGGGGCCGGGTGGAGATATTCCGCCTGCAGATACCCACTCCTCCAAAGCTCTGTTTGAGTCTTCATATATGTGTCACGTAGTGTCGCAATCCTCCCCCCTCCTCTTTACCTCAATCACTCTCTCGTCGCCTTTTCGAAAGCTCACAATGTCAGGAAACTTGACACACTTCCAACACATAATAATAACAGATGGTCAGAGGTGGCGGAGCAGGGGGGGCAAGGGGGCTGTAGCCCCCCCCCAAACGGAAAGTTAGGGGGCTCATACCCCCACGTTTCGGTGCCGAAAATATCGCTAGCGCAGCATAAAATTGGTTTGGCAAAATATTCAGTGTCATGATCTTTTCACAAATCGTTTCACCAGGATCGCCCTTAGCGAAACAATATGTTGTAGGACTTGTTTTTGTTAACAACTCCAGCAGCATTCAATGCTGTTCTTGAAGACTACGTTGTACTTCAGCAGACAATGGAAGAAATAAGCGACACACACGACGATTATGGACAGAGGGCAAACGGAGTGCTATCAAGCCTCCGGATAAATTTGACTCAGTTTGGTCTTAAACTTGGCTATCTTCTATTTGGAGCTACAGAGCAGCTTTCACTACAGGGGAAAGATACGACTCTGCAAGAAGCTATTACCGCTGCAAATCTAGCCAAGAATCACTATAGACAACTACGCAAAGAGGCAGAGTTCAATAAAGTTTACGAGTCATGAGTCTCCTTTTCAGAAGGTAACTGAGTCTGGCGAACCAGTGCTGCCACGATACAGGAGAGCCCCTGCCAGGCTTATGACGGAGCTCCTCCTCATCGGTTTGAATGTCCTCAGGATTGTTGTAGGGTGCAACACTATGAAGCCTGCAGCAAAGCTAAAACGCAATTAGAAAGCCCATTCAACATGTTCAACCAAGTCAAGTTCAGGTGGAGAGACTTCTTGTGGACGCAGCAAACCGCGACGACTTCAGCGAGCATTTGGAAGAGCTGCAAGGTCTTGCTTTGGAACTGACATAGACTGTGGAAGGCTTGGGCACCAGCCTCACCTCGTAAATGATGCAGTAAGAACTGTGCTGCCCAAAGGACGTCAGGTTACTATGCCCTCCGACGACGACAAAAGAACTACCTAAAAAGCACCATGAAGCAGGATCGTCTGAACAACCGCCTACTTATGCATTGTCACAAATCGATTACGGACACACTGGACAATCTTTTAACATCTTAAAAGATGGCAAAGAGGTTTGCTTGTGCCAACGAACTACGCAAAGGATATTTTAGGGAAATTTGGGTAGGGGTATACGCTTGGCTTGGTGTACGATGAGACCCCCCACTTTTCAAAACGCTCCGCCGCCTCTGATGGTTATGCAAATTATTTAATCAGCTGGTGCAAGCTTCTCTGATAAGTGTATTTTGTTCAAAAAGTAGTGGTACCAAAACCGTTTCAAAGGGTTTACGGTCGTTTCGATGCAAGTCCTTTCGATATATCTTAGGTCATTTCGATACAGTCACCTGACTATATTTTGAGGGTAATTTTGGTTGTATCGAAACAACTTAATATCAATATCGAGGTGACTTGTATCGAAACGACTTTGTATAGAAACGACATTACTCCGTCCAAAGGGAAAATTATAGCCTTAGCTCCACACGTTGGCTCTGAGCATTTTTCTTCACCGCCCCCAGCCATCTGAATGCCAATTGGGCACTCGTGCAAAGAACGGCCTGTTAGAATGTTGAATGTTGAGTGTTGAATTCAATGAGAAAAGCATACCAACCCTAGCTATTCATTCATTCATTCATTCATTCATTCATTCATTCATTCATTCATTCATTCATTCATTCATTCATTCATTCATTCATTCATTCATTCATTCATTCATTCATTCATTCATTCATTCATTCATTCATTCATTACTGATATACAATATCACATCATTTTTCTTAAAAATCAAACTATAATCCCCCCTTGAGTTCATTCATTCGTTCGTTCGTTCGTTCATTCATTCATTCATTACTGATATACAATATCACATCATTTTTCTTAAAAATCAAACTATAATCCCCCCTTGAGTTAATCACCTTTTATCCATGAAAATGTCTCACGTTCAGTCCTCTATCACGCTTGTTTAGCATTGTGTATTTCCAATTGTTTTAATACTGTTTGATATCTTCTGTCGTTTGTTCCTCGTTGTTATTACTGTTCCACAGCTGCTGCGGTAAAGGTCACGATGCCTATTGCTGCCCCAAAAATAGACTGTAAGATTGAAATCTTATTTCTCCTTACATTTGCATTTCTCTAGTCTCCTCTGTTCTACTCCGTTAACTACTACTTTTGGCTTACTTTTCTTTAGATACTACACTGCTAAATTATGGAACTCCCTCCAATTCAATTCAAAAGACAAAAAAATCCAGACAAAACCAGGACATCAATTTCTCTGACGGAATTTAAGCGCCAACTACGGCAACTTAACTTAAGATATTTTTAGTGTATATTTAATGTGTATTTTAGTATGCTAATTTAATAGATATCTTTCTGTTTTTTTTTCTCGAAGATATTAGCCAACAGGCCACTCTAAAAATTCGAGATTAAAATGAACGCTCGGAGCAAGCTAGCTTGCAATAAATCATTGATAACATGTAAGCAGTGAGACATAAAAACGTGGTAGCCACCAGATAAACATCCAAACAGGCATTATTATGCAAAGAATGGCCCGTTAGAAAGTTCCTCGTTTCGTTAAGGTACCGGTAGGCAAAAAGCCGAGCCATGAGTAATTTGCAGCATCACAACGTAACAACAAATTAAACCACCCTGGCTTTGACTTTTACAAGAAGATAACGTATCTTTGTAGTCGGTGTTCTTTAAATCATTCATATAATTCATCAATTTTGAACATTTAATAAACTTAGTTACAGCCGAAACAAAGTTTTATTCGTTTCAGTTTTGAGGGTTTGTTAGTCGAAAGTGACATGAAACATGTGAAAGACATCCACTGCAAACCCCAACTAAACAACTGCCTAGTTCGGGTTGCCAAGTATTTTGGAATTGCCGCCAAGCACAATTTTCTTTGTTCGATCCGTAAATATAGACGATGATTATGTTGTCATTGTTATTGCTTTTCGTTTGATTTCGCTTGTTACTCAGATGTGACGTACCAAACCGTGGGTGTAAACCACGTACTGGTGACCGAGCAAACTACATTCCCTGGCAATTTTTGAAGTTACCAGTCCAACCAACTCGAGCGGTGAACTTGGCAGAGAACCCCAACGAAGAGGAATGGCTGGCAGGTATAAACATTCAACGAATTTTAATCACCTGAATTACGAAAATCGTTTGACAAGAACATTGCACTGATTTCTAAGGTTTCAAAAGCACGGTAAAATTATAATTAACTGACGTAAAAAAAAAAAGAAACGCAAACATTGTTCTCTCCAACAAAGGAGCCTCAAACGGCAAAATATGCAAATTCGCGGTAATAAAATTACGATCCTGGATTTCATTCTTAGGCTACCTACCCAGGTGAAATTGGTTAGAGCGCTGCACCGGTATCGCAGAGGTCAGGGTTCGAATCCCGGCAAGCCTGATTTTTTTTTTTCAGGCTTTCTTTTCGCAACTGCATGAGTTGCGTTAATAACTGCGAGGAACTTCTTTACATTTATTTGAAATTGTTAAGTAAGGGGACTGAAAAGAGAGCACGTGCAATTAAAAAAAATCGCAAAAGTTTGCACATCATTTTGATGGCATAAAATTTTAGCGAAAAAGTGAGGATCGGTGGTTCCCTCTAGAGACAAGTTAGAGTAAATCTGGGAATTGGCCCGAGGGTAATATTTCCCGGTACAATATCCATGCAATCGAGGCTAACGTGAAGCATAATCTTAGGACGCTGGACAGCACAATCCACTTTAATGCCGATCAGCCGCTATTGATTCCTTGTCTTAGCCTTTTTTTTTTCATTTGCAGGGAACAACTGAGATTTACAATGAGCATTTTTTTGCGTGTGTATTGAAGAATGCTTTTTAAAGTATTCTTCTTCAATACACACGCATAAAATGGCATTTTGATATTAAATTGCCAAACTGCCGTGTGGCACTAAATTTTTGCGGAGTTTAATTTTGCGGATTGGCGATTTTTTGTGTTTTGCGGGAACTAATTTTTGCGATTTGAAAAGACTGGTTTTTCTTGCTGGGAATTAATTTTTGCGATGTTCTCGAAGTCGCGTTCAAATGGAGCTAATAACATTCTGTTTTTTTTTTTTTTTTGAGAAAAGCCCACTAAAAGGAATCGAAATACAAATAAAACAACATGGTATGTCACTCTACTACACTACAATTAATGGATCGAAAATAACTAGGGTACCACTTGATGTATTATACACCGAGTTATCTATGGCATTTTCTCCTTCAAACCAGTATTTTTGTATATAATTTCTACAGTGGAGTAAATTTTTGCGGAAAAAAAGTTTGCGGTAATTTTATTTTGCGGGAACTTATTTTTGCGGATCGCGAAAAAAACCGCAAAAATTGCAAAAATTAGTGCCCGGAAAAAATTTAGTGCTACACGGTAGTTTAGCCATTGAAATTGATTTGATGCAATTATACTTTCATTAATTATACTATTATTCATTGTTCTATTATGCATATGTAGTAAAATCTAATTCCCTGGTTGCAAATTGATTTTGTTAAAGAACATAATTTGTAGCCAAAAATCTAGAACAAAAGGAGTGTTAAATTTTATGTAAGACGGGAAGAAATCAGTATTTACGTTTTAAGTATACTGGTTTAAGTATACGTTTTAAGCAACCAGAAATCTAGAACAAAGGAGTGTTTAATTTTATGTAAGACGGGAAGAAATCTGTTTTTAGTAATACGTTTTAAGTAACCAAAAATTTAGAACAAAGGAGTGTTTAATTTTACGTAAGACGGGAAGAAATCAGTATTTACGTTTTAAGTATACTGTTGCTTTAATATCGAGAACTACTGCAGATCAGTGTTGCTTTAGTTTTCCGAATAAGTGAGTTAAATATGTTCTTGGTCTTGATGATTTGTACTCAAATGTCACACAAGGGAGAGTGAAGGCCAAGAGAAAAACAACATAAATATCTGCTGAGTGTGATATTCTGCAATATTTTGTAAATTTTTTTTAACTAAATTTAATAAAAGAGTGTATGGGTGTTGGGATATGTAGTCTGTTGACGTCTTTGTTTGTAGAGTTGTATTTACACCTTCTGCCCTTTATTAACGGAAAAAAGATATTCATTTTATTTTACGGGAAATCAATAACATCTTCACGAAGAAATGTTCATTTTAATCATCCGTTGGTTCATTTGCGCAATTACCATGCTAATGCATCTTTAATAACATCATTGGAATGTCATTTTCGTTTATTGTTAAGTCTATTATGCCTTTGGAAACACATTTTCATCAATAATACAGTCGTTTACATTTTTTGAAAGTCATTACTGGCAAGAACATTACCGTCCATAATAAACAAAGTTCATTTTTAACCTTCAATGTGTTCGCGGTTAAGACAACGCGGTATATATGTCTGCATGAATCTGTACCACCCTGCGCACTTTGCAGCCGTAATAGTATTCATATTCCTTAGAGATGCTTCTAAGAGAATTCTTTGCCGATACTCTCCAAGTGGAATGTCTTGTTGTCGAACTTCGTCTCGGTCATCTATTGTTGCTTGAATGTCAGGGCGCGAAATGTCAGCTTTTATTGCAGCCTTTAAAGCACTTATGGGTAGCTCTACAATATTCAGGAACGGCGAATAGGGGGGCAGCATCTTTATCTCGATTCTTCCTCTGGGACAATCTGCGTTTCGATGTGCAGGGGCGTTGTCAAACACTAAGAAGGTTTAGTTGTCGGGATTAACTCGTCTTCCGACTTCTCCCAAAAAATCGTTGAAAAGTTGCCTGTTCATCCCACCAATACGAGCTGTGTGGTAGACAAGGCCATTTGTCGGCGATACAGCCAAACAAATTGTCACATTTCTGCCACGTTGACCTGAAACTTGACGATAAGCACGTTCCATAACTTCTCGCTGTCCAGATGTTGTAGCCACATTCGTCAATGAAGATGCAGTCGTTGATGACCCCTTGCGTCATAAACCAGTTGGCATATTCATAGCGTCGCTCTATCACGTCGGGTCTGTTGCGAGCAGCTGGTACTGCTCTGGCCATCTTTACGCTTATCAGCATTCCATCCATAGTCTTTCCAATCGTTCTATCGCACACCAAAGGTTTAGCAGGTAGTCGCCTTCGAAGTTCTTCATTTATCTGTTGCAATGTAAGGAGGCAGTTTTCGTTTAAAATTTCATTTATGCAATCTCTCATCTCATTATCAACTCTAACGTTATTTCGTCCGCCACGAGGTCTTTCGTTTACTCTTCCTTTACGAAGGTAGGTTGCTACAATGCCTCTGGCAGTGCTCCTATTCACACCCAATGTGTCAGCGACTGATAGGTAGTCTTCTGTGGGATCCTCAAAGGCTCTGAAAATCCTTCTACGGACTTCGTTTGGAATTCTATTTCGTCTTGGGGGCATGCTGCATTCACTCTTAAAACGGGAAAACAGTTTGTGTGCGTTTACAGTGTACATGCACAGTATATGTACATGCTTGATCTTTTGTTCTACTGTACTGTTCAAATTGCATTGTCCAGAGAGGGTCTTTGGCAAACTACATATCACCCAAGAGGCACAATGGAGATAAACTACATGAACATGTAACGCTGCACTCCTATTGGCCGTACCTGAATATCGTAGAACAGGCAATAAGCACTTAACACTGTAAAGTGCTTAAACAATGCAGTACAAATATACATGTCAAGTACAAAAAAGCCGACATTTCACGCCCTTGAATGTTCAGTACATGTCGTAAGACACAACTGATGGCAGAGAGGAAGTTCAGCAACAGACCACTCCAGTTAGACCAGTTACAGAACATCATTTGCGTATTCTGTTACCAAATACGGCTGCAAAAAGAACGCAGGATTCCCCGAAAACATAGAGGGTTTAATCAAACTTCGCTATTTAATTAACTTATTTATTCATTACTTGCCAGAAATGACTTTCAAAAAATGTCAACGGCAGTGTCATTGATGTTAATGTTTTTGCAAAGACATAATAGACTTTTCAATAAAGAAAATGACATTCCAATGATGTTATTTGCATTAGCATGGCAATTGCGCAAATGAACCAACGGATGACTAAAATGAACATTTCGTCGTGAAAATGTTATTCCTAAGATGTTATTGATTTCCCGTAAAATAAAATGAATTTCTATTTTCCGTTAATGAAGGGCAAAAGGTGTATATCAATATGTGGAAGTTATTATCATATTTGGACTATATGTTGTCCACTTTGAAATTATCATAGCCTGCGTGCAAAGAAAATAGGAGACGTCTGCACGCAGGCTAAAATTATCATGGAATGAGGAAAATTCCAAGGACTGCAACGTTGGACGAGGTTGTAAGCCTGAAGACTTGTAGCCTGAGAAAACAGCCGACGTCTCGCGAGGTCGCCACTTGAGTCCTCGCAAAACGACGCCGTCTGAGTAACGAGGGCAGAAATTCCATACTGATGACGTGTCATCTTGGTAGTTCTCCTGATTGGTTGAGACAAAATTCCCTCGCGTTTCAACCAATCAGAAGCACTACCTAGATCTGGGTAGTGGCACGTCATCAGTATGTTATTTCTATGCTCGTTACTCAGACGTGGTTTTGCGAGGGTTCAAGTGGCGACCTCGCGAAACGTCGACTGTTTTCTCAGGCTAGAAGACTTGGAAACGAAGCGGTTTACATTACTAGCCAATGGAACCGCTATCGTATGCGTTTTCGCTCCTCTAGACCATGTAGTCTCCCATGCAGCTGTCATTAATGGTCGTCACGCAATGCTCCTCCTCGAGGAAGAGCGGTCGGGTGAAAACGCAGACTGCAGACTGCAGACTGCAGACTGTAGACCGCAGACTGCAGACTGCAGACTGCAGAACACTTTTTGCGATAAATTAAGTTTTTTTCATTTGAGCCCACTGTTAAGTTCTTTTCATTTGAGCCCACTGTTAATGTAGTCAGCACCTAACCAATCTAAATGTGAAACAAATATGGTGGACGTTCGTTTGTTTGTGCACAGGTAGCCAAAGCTTTAGTTATGACTGAAAATTAATAAAATTTGTATGAAATAAACAGTGTTTCTTTGTTTGTATCTTACGTACTTGCTATCTAGGGCAAAAATTCGCTCTCCAAGCGAGAATAACCGTCTTTCTAATTTTTGCTCCTAATTAGTTATAATTATGAAAGGTGATACACAATTCACCCGCATCAAGCATTTGAATGATCTGTATTTCTTGAAATGCGCCATTTCCACTCACAATTTCCTCAAAAATGAATGAATCCATAGTCGAAAAACAACTATACGCCCGAAAAGTTCCATCTTTCCCAACGTTTGTGGTTTGTCACCATAAACGGCAACATTTTGAGCTTCTTGTACCTGAAATCAAATGTCGGTATTCGACCACCGACCTCTGCTGTTCTCGTCTCATTGGACAATTCGCACAATAACGCGAACATGGCAAAAGCTACTGTGTTGG
The DNA here is from genome assembly GCA_964017195.1 of Siderastrea radians. Classification (NCBI taxonomy): domain Eukaryota; kingdom Metazoa; phylum Cnidaria; class Anthozoa; order Scleractinia; family Rhizangiidae; genus Siderastrea; species Siderastrea radians. The sequence goes on from OZ024895.1 coordinate 34,826,234, forward strand.
GGTGCGACGTTTCATGTTTGAAGAGTGGCTACTCGTTCTTGCTCACCGTGCACGCCTCCCCGACACAGTAGATTTTGTCTTGTACGATTTATTTAGCATATTTGCACATATTTGTGCGCAGAGGTCGGCGGTCGAATACCGACATTTGATTTCAGGTACAAGAAGCTCAAAATATTGCCGTTTATGGTGACAAATGTCGGGAAAGATGGAACTTTTCCGGCGTATAGTTGTTTTTCGACTATTGATTCATTCAGGTTTGAGGAAATTGTGAGTGGAAATGGCACATTTCAAGAAATATAGATCATTTAAATGCATGGTGCGGGTGACCCGTGTATCACCTTTCATAGTTATAATACTAATTAGGAGCAAAAAATTAGAAAGACGGTTATTCTCGCTCGGAGAGCGAAATTTTGCCCTAGATAGCACGTACGTAAGATATAAACAAAGTAACACTGTTTATTTCATAAAATTTTATTAATTTTCAGTCATAACTAAAGCTTTGGCTACCTGTGCACAATCAAACGAACTTCCGCCATATTTGTTTCACATTTAGATTGGTTAAGTGCTGACTACATTAACAGCGGGCAAAAAAAGGAAAAAACTTAATTTATCGCAAAAAGTGTTCTGCGGTCTGCAGCCTGCAGTCTGCGTTTTCACCCGACCGGAGGAAGAGCGTTGCGTGACGTCCACTACTAACGGCTGCGTTTGAGACTACATTGCACATTTACGACTTTTTGCTATCATTCCTCAGTGTAAATTTGAATAACTTCTCCGGGGTTCCTTTAAGCTAGAAAGAATAACTAAAAGTTAAAAACATTAGACCACTGCAGGCCATTAACGCGTGGAGGGCTATACTAAATACGGGTACGCAATGTGGGCATGTGCGGACTTTTGAAATTCTGTTTTGGATACACTCGAGAGACACTCGCTATATTCGATTCTTGGTCATTTATGACATCCTTGTAGTCAATATACACTTCTACCCCCCTCCCTCTTATCAATGTTGTTATAAATTTTAGGAGTGATGATAAAACCTTGATCGTAAATATGTCTGACTTATTTATTTAATTTCTTTCATTCCCTGGTTCACATTACGTGCTTCTAACTTTAACCCTTTAACCCCCAATATCCACATACATATTCTCCTCACTGTTCTCTCAATATTTCTTATGTCATTAGTTGGGAGAATTTGATTAAACATCATTTCCTTTTCATGTCTGGTGATCATCTCCTTTATTCTCATGACCTGTACATTTGATCAACCAGTGATATTGTAAGGAGAAATTAGATGCTTGTCACTTTTGAGGTTGTTTTCTGTGGTACTATTTACTGTGGCTAAAAACGAAGTTTTAACTTTTGCTCCCGTGGATTAAATGTTTGCAGTTAACACTACGAAAATGAAATTTCTCTTTACATCATCACCACTTGTTCAAAATTCAAGTGACGAGAATAAAGGAAGTGATCACCAAGGATAAGACAAATTCTCCTTACTAGTCCCATAAGAAAGGTATGGAGTACAGTGAGGAGAATTTGCATTTTCATATCACGGCTTAAAGGCTTAAGAATGAACATTTAAATGACAGCCGTCATGCAGTACTGTTTTATCAAAATAATATTTGGCATATATATTTGCTAATTCCGAACACGGACACTCTTTTGGAGTCAAAAGCCTGAATTTAGCGGTACATTTCTCTTCGTCCACTCGTTTAGCGACTGAGGATTTTTAATAAACTGTCTTCTGCAAGTTTGTGTGCAGGCGTTGAAAAGAAAAGGAAGATGTTTGATGCCGAACATCTCCGAAGGAGCCTTGATCACTCGTACTCCAGGACCAAACATTGGGCCGTCACAGCAATCACAACGAGTATAACTAGAAAAAGAAGGAATGAAGAGATGAATCTTTTTAGAGAAACACATGAGGGAAAATTTGTAGACAAGTATGTTGACTTTCGAGATAAAGTCAAAATCAAAGAGGGTGTGTGTGTGTGGGGGGGGGAGAGGGTGGGGGGAGGGGGGGAGAGGGTGGGGGGAGGGTGGGGAGGGGAGAGGCGTCTGAAAGCTCTGTATAGAAGCGCAGGGACTGGAATAGGCGATTGTAATCTAAAATTTGCACAGGGTTCCAGGGTTCCCGACGATCCTCCCTAGCTTCAGTAGTTGCCTACTTAACTGGTTGCACTTAAAAAATATAATTTTAAAGGCCTTTAAAGCGAAAGCGTTTTCACAATTCAGAAAGGGCCTTGCGAATTGCTGCAACGCTAACGAGAAACTCGAAGCTATATCTCGACAGATCACGAAGCTATAGTCAGTTGAGTCTGCCGTACGACTTTCTGCTATTTGCTGTTTGTTAACTGTTACAACATTAGTTACACTTAGAACAGTTTCAATATGAGTCGTTAAACCAAAACCAGAGTAATTCAACTCAGACCAATCAAAACACACGTTGAAAAAAATGGACCAATCAGAACTCCAAGCAAATAAATGTAACTTGCGTCAAGCGCGGCAAAACGCGTGCGAGAAAGTCACACTTGGTAGAAAAAAAACTGAATTAAACTACACAATAGACCAGCTTCGAGCCCTGGGCTTAAAATTAGTTTTGAGAACATGACCAGCCTCCATTTGGTAGTGCACATACGTTCTTCACATCTCGAGATCGCCCGAGAAACTCGGGTTTTCTCCCGTTCCTATTAAAAGAAAGGTATTTTTTCGCAGTTTATAACTAAGCAAGAAAACTGGGGGTAACCGCGCATTTTTCAGGAATAACTGAGCTTAAATCTGGAGAGAAAATGCCATACATTGTTGTCTATTTAAAAGCTTTTTAGAATTATGGTTGATTACTTAGCTCTAAAGAATACGTAATTACCCACAATTTTCTTTTTGGATTCCAACACCTCGCTAAGATCTGTGGTTCGTGCATAGTCGTAAAATGTGCCAAAATACTTCTGTATCAGAAGGCACCGTCCTTACGATGGAAACATGCAAGCTAGATTTATAACTCTCACCTTTCAATGATACTTTTTATCGCTGGGGGTAAATTGCGAGTCTTGATGTGTATTCCTGCTTTGAACACTGCTAGAGCTGACAGATCACCAAGCCGCTGAACAGAAAAACAGAAGACTCAAAATTAAGCTACATCTCTACTCGTGATTCTGTAAATCAAAAGACTTGAACGCAGAAATTTTGGAAGTTTCAGCCAGAACTTACACCTCACACCTACGTGCGTGAGGCGTAACGGAGACTTAGTTTTTACTTTGCTGATGGCAATTACTAGAGAACGAAACAGCAAAGATCAAAGCGAGATCTATGGAGGGCTGGGGGTGGGGTACTCAACAAAGTTTTACCTTATTATAGGAAATTAACGCTCCATGAAATTAACGCGAATTGTAAAAATTCGCGTTAATTTAGGTCGCGTTAATTTTTGTGAGCGTTGTTTATTATTAAAGTGGAGCGTTAATTTCCGCGACCTCAATTTCTGTGATGTTCGAAGTGGTCAGATTGCCTCTCTTAACCCCTACATTAAGGTGGAATTTAAAGCACATTGTCTGTAAAGAAATTGCCTCACACACCTGTAGTTCTGTTTTGTTCGGATTTTTAAATTCAGTCATGAAAGAAATTTGTTCCAGTTGTGACCACCAACTGTGTTTCTTTTTGATAACCGCGCTAATTTCCCTCATTTTGAAATTCTACCTCCTCTTTCGCGTTAATTTCCTTTATTGGTAAGTAATTTTCCCTTCAGTTCGCGTTAATTCAGTCGCGTTAATTTCAAATGCCTTAATTAACACAAGCGTTAATTTCCTATAACAAGGTGTACGGGGAAGCTCTTACCATACTATATTCTACAAAATGGCACAAATTGCACCCTTTTTATACCTCAAGGGTAGCTCAAAGCAATGGAATTTCTTATGATTGCCACTTTTTCCTGGAATTTCAGTCCTTCTGGTTCAGTTGCTCAAGGGGTCCAAGCTTTTATGTGTTTCGTGTTGTTTCTTCTGCCAAAATTTGGCACCCTTTCATACACTAACTTTAGTCTTCATCTCTTTCACAGATTTTGTGACTTTTTCATATACTAAAATGACGATTTTCCAGACCCTTTAGCATACTGCGAGCTTAAAAAAGGCACCCCTTTCGAGCGATGCCTCCCCGTATAGCCCGCTATAGGGAATACCCCCACCTAACAGTGATGAAAATGAAATTTCTCCTTACATTATTACTACCTGTCCAAACATGCAAGTGATGAGAATAAAGAAAGTGATCACCAAGGAAAAAATGTCTTGATATTTAGACAGATTCTCCTACCTAGTTCCATGAGAAGTGTATGGACAACAGTTAAGGAGGATATGCATTGTTATATCAGGGCTTAAAGGGTTTTAAAATTATCTGATTTCTCAGTTGTATATTGGTGGTTTGCAACCAATCCCTAGAGATTCAACTGACAATGTCGTTGTCAGCATGTTGGTGTACCATAACAAAGGAGCTGATGAGAAACCTTCTATTAATGGTGCATTAACATAGCGGCCATGACGTAATGTGCAAACCAAACATACTGAGTGCTGAGCGGCACAACATTTCACTTATGAGGAAGCAGGGATGGCGCGGTGGTGAGAGCACTCTTTCTACCAGTGTGGCCCGGGTTCGATTCCCGGACTTGGAGTGGTATGTGGGTTGAGTTAGTTGCTGGTTCTCGTCCTTGCTCTGAGATGTTTTTCTCCCGGTACTGTCCCCCCCCCCCCCCCCCCCGCTAAAACCCAACATTTTCATATTCCAATTTGATCTGGATACAGTGGATGAAGAGCCATCTAGTGGGCGTGCCACTGCTAAATTTTTTTTTCACTTATTTATATTATTCTTATATCTAACCTGGGGTTGGTTGGTCGCTGTTTCTCTCCACAGAAGAGGATGAGTAAAATTGTTGCTTATTCTAAGATACTTGAGGTTTAGGTAAAGAGCTCCGACCGGCATAGCACCAAGTTGATTTCCTTCAAGGTTTAATTCCCTGAGAGAACTAGAACAGAAAACAAAGTAGGTTTCATGTTCGCACATTTTATATTTGCAGTGAGGGGCAGCTCAAAGTATCAACGCAGGGCATGGTTGTTCAAAAGCTAGTTAACAAAGGTTCGTATTTCTGGTGGTTTAAGGCACGTTTGACCGTATATTTCAACTTACAGTTTGGCATCAGGTATAGCCAAGTTGTTGGACAAAAAGATTGCGGAAATAATAGTTGATAACTTACAATACAGAATTTGGAGTTATGCTAACCGCGGTTTAGCTGAATTAGGCTTTGAACAACTCGGCCAATTGTTTAGAATATTGGAATAGCTGCAGTGACTGAGGAAAGAGAAATGACATCAACGTTCACAGTTAATTCACCCACTCCGTAAAAGCATGACAACTGAACCCTTTCACTCCTAGACCAAGTTATGGTGAGATGATTGTCACTCTAACTTTTTAATCTGTTGACAAAATCCTATCGTGTTACCACTGAAATGAAACCTCTTTGGCAGAACTTTTGCATAGGACTATGTATTTCTTACGATTACGCGAAACGAAATTTGGAATTTTTGGTGAATTTTTTGCTTTGGCCACTTTAGGAGTGAAAGGGTTAAACTGGGGAATACATCCCCTCCTCTTTTCAAAGGGCAAAACAAGCCCAATTTCAGACTAAAATGGCTGAACTGCAACTTTTGGGGGCATGTACAGTCTGGCAGAAACTCCAGGGAGTGGAGGGGGGGCGGTGGGGGTGGGGACATCTGAGGGTTTCTTAAAGTAGTGCAAAACAAGAGGATTAATGACTTGACCTCTACGCTATACCTTAGGTTTCCAATGTCTGAAGGGATAAACGAGAGACAGTTGTAAGCCAGGTCTAAAATTTCAAGATGCCTTAACTGAAAAAGACTGAAAAACAGTAAAAGTTGTTAATGGATTGAGACGAACGACTGACGGACTGAACGAATGAAATAAGTAATTAACCAGAGAGAAAGAATTTGCAAACTATATGCATAATCTTAAAATAACAACGAGACTTTAAGTTCTTTTTACCTTCTAAAAATTATCGTTTAAGAGACACTGTCACCAATTCTCAAGACAACTTTGAAAAGCTAAACAACATACTCTAATCAGAGGAAACCCAAAACTACTGGTTGACTAATCGTTTAAAACTATTCTACCTGAGCTCTCTGAGACTATAATTAGATGTGTTTGGCTGCTGATCGCTGGGATGGAAATGGATTGCAACTTGAAAACATCAGCCGGCTGTGTCATTAACTGATTAAAACATCTTTCTTATATATTCACCACGCTTAAAATTCACCATCACATTTATATCATCATAATTGCGAACATGCCACCTATCGGCATTTCAGTTCTAGCAGTATGCAGGGTGTTTGTCACATGAACGTAGTTTAATGGCCTTAGCTCCCACGAGTCTCCTATAGCTCAGTGGTAGAGCATCTGGACTAGTAACCAGAAGGTCATAGGTTCGACTCCTGTTGGGAGAACACGGATTTTTTTCTGAGCCGCCTGTGTCATTAACTGATTAAAACATCTTTCTTATCAGCCTGATGTTTTCAAGTTTTTCCTTTGTTTCTTGGGAAAATCCCAGAAACTGACTATGGTTTGTTCTTCCTTTCAGAAAATCATTTGATTTCCTCCTCTTAAATTTTAGCACATTTTTCACTGTAAAACGAAAAATCCCTGTGATAGAGTCCCTATAATAAAATGAAGCTTTTCATAAAATAAACGTTTCAAATAACTGATTTGCTATTGATTGTGACAAAAGCATACCTTGAAGGCAACGAAGAGATGAGGTTAAAAGAAATCTGAAACACTATTAACCTCTTTAGCTTTTTTATATCTGCAAACGGAAAAATGTTACAACGAAACGTTAAAACACTTGGAAAACCTAAAGAAAAGGCAAGAAAAGAAGATGTTAAGGCCATAAAAAAATGCAATAGCATGAATAGTTTTGACTGTACTGCATGACAATGTAAATTCCAAAATTCTTAGACATTCAATTCTCAATGTCTAAGAATAAATAGTCTCAAAAATGATGCATGTGAACATTAAGATGTCCAAACGTTTGTAAAGGAGGCTTCTGCAAGTTGGGATTAAGTTTATATAGAACATTACATCAATAAGAGGACTGAAATACCGAACCCAGCTCTAAATCTACCTCACAACCTTATTGTGAACTAAAATAACAGATATTCCCTGCTAGCAGAGGCCCCTTTTCCTTTGTATTCGCTGAGCTGACAGGCGGGACGAAAAGGGACCTCTGCCATGGGTCGAAACTATGAAGTCAGATCCGAGACTAAATTGGTCTTTCGACTCGTCGATCCGTTATTCCCGGCTGTCTCGTTACCTACTGAGTTCGTCGCGTCGACTTTCCAGATCGTATCGGCGTGAATTGCTCCAATTCGTCTCGCCGACTCCCCAGATCGACTCGTCGTGAGTTTCTTCTATTGGACTCGTCGATACCGAGTTCGTGTCGTCGACTTCTGAGACCGCCTCATTATGTATCACTTCATCTTCGACTCGTCAAGTGTCGAGTTCGTCTCGTCGACCCCTGAGATCGACTCGTCGTGAGTTGATTTAGGCCGCTAGAGACTGGGTTTTAGTGCGAAGCACATGGTGAGCTTAGCAAGCCTTTGTAATACAGTAAAAACCCGCGTATAAGAACCTAAAATGTAAGAACCTGTTAGGCTAAAGTTTTCATTTTAAACCCCCTTTTCATAAGAACCTATTTAGCCTAAAATTTTCAATAGCTTCTTATTTTACAAAAATGAAGGCATCACAAAACGTAACACAGCATTTTATGGACACTGCAGCATGAAAGACATGCATGCTAGTACTTTGGAAAGATAAATTTACTGTATGGTTATCATCTAAACTGTATTCTAGATAATTATTTAATACAGCAATACAGTATCTTCCATATCACATATGCCCTGTAGTTACCTGTGCTGATCGCTAGTGCCCCTATCAAATTAAGAACCTATTTAAGAATCTAAGTAGCCGAAAATCCCACTAAATACCATTTCTATAAGAACCTATTTAGGCTAAGTTGGAAAAATCTAGGTTCTTCTACGCGGGTTTTTACTGTAGCAGTAATGGAGGAGTTAATTAAAGGGAATTTTGGAAAATGCGATCAGTAAAATCGATACTATATCATCATCTCCCACACCTACAACAAAAAATAATCAGCAGCCAACAAGCTCAAATTCAAATACGATTTCAAGGGCAGAAGCAAACTGGAGGTGAGCCGATACAAATTGAACTTTTTATTCTTAACAAGATTGTGCATGTAGTTAAGTTGGTGGCTATATGCCCGGCAGCCGGGCACAGTCTCAAATAGACTAAATGCCCGGCAGTCCGGCAAAATTTTCACCAAATTTCCCCGGAAAGCCTTTCTCAAACCTCATGAAGCTATTATATCTTTGTTTAGAAAAGTCAAGCGATTCCACAGAAAGTGAACGAAATTCCACAGAAAGCCTCTCCTAAACCTCAAAAAAAGTGTTCGATAACTTGATATAGTGTTCCATAACTTCGCCATCATCCTGGCACTTAGGAAATTTCTGCTCAAACTGCCGGGCACGGTCTCAAATGGACTAAATGCCCGGCAGTCGGAAATTTGTATCAGCATATCCACCCGCTTGAGAGTATTTGATGTTTGTTAAGAACTGCCAAGGGGTGCTACGGTTTAGTAGTTGACATTACATCTGAGCTTGTAAACATTCCGGTTGTCATCACGCAACGCTTCGAAGCGTTGTGTGACAACAACGGTTTTGTAGGAGTCTAATATTCCGGCGACACAATCTTTTTTTTAAATTTAGATTTTGATATCTTGCTTTTGCACCCTCTGGAGAGAGAGGGGTGCTTCTCAAAATTTAAATTTTAAGATTTCTGACTGCCAGGCATTTAGTCCCTTTGAGACCGTGCCCAGCAGTCTGGGCAAAAATTTTCTAGGTGTCAATAACATAGCGAATTTATAGTGAGCCCAGGCTCAGACATTTCTTCAACTAAAAAACCAAAATGATTTTTGGAATCGCTTGACATTTCCAAAGAAACATCTAATACTCTCAAGCCGTTTGTATGAGCTTAGTAGTGGAAATTCTGTAACGCTTTCCGACTGCGGATCACTGCTTCTAAGTGTCAAGGTCATAGCGATTTGATAGTACTGGGCCACGCGAAAATATCCCGTCAACTATGCAGCCGAAATAATTTTTGGAATCGCTTGACATTTCTAAACAAAGTTACAATTGCTTCATGAGGTTTGAGAAAGGCTTTCTGGGGAAACTTGGTGAAACGTTTTGCTGGACTGCCGGGTATTTAGTCTATTTGAGACTGTGCCCCGCTGCTGGGCATATAGCCACCAACTTAAAATAACAAGTTCAATTTGTATCGGCTCACCTCCAATTTGCTTCTGCCCTTGAAATCGTATTTGAATTTGAGCTTGTTGCCTGCTGATCATTTTCTGTTGTAGGTGCGGGAGATGATGACATAGTCTCGATTTTACTGATCGCATTTTCCAAAATTCCCCTTAATTAACTCCTCCATTGCTGCTATTACAAAGGCTTGCTAAGCTCGCCATGTGCTTCGCGCTGAAACCCAGTCTCTAGCGGCCTAAGTCAACTCACGACGAGTCGATCTCAGGGGTCGACGAGACGAACTCGACACTTGACGAGTCGAAGGTGAAGTGATGCATAATGAGGCGGTCTCAGAAGTCGACGAGACGAACGAGTCCAATAGAAGAAACTCACGACGAGTCGATCTGGGGAGTTGACGAGACGAACTCGATGGCGACGAGACGAATAGGAGCAATTCACGCCGATACGATCTGGAAAGTCGACGCGACGAACTCAGAAGATGACGAGACAACCCGGAATAACGGATCGACGAGTCGAAAGACCAATTTAGTCTCGGATCTGACTTCATACGAAACTCCCTTTGATTCAACCGCCGTCCATGGTCGTGGACGGCGATTTCCGAAACGCATGCTCCCTGTATTGTTTGCTGACCTTGACTTGAGCCCACTGTATCTCGCGCATTCCTTTACAGTTATTCCGCTGTCGTTTAGTGAGCCCGCATAGTAACATGCCGTCCTGGAAAGAGAACTTAGAACTCGTGAAGAGTTACAACGTTTACTTTCTCTCGTTTTTGTTAACATGGACGACGGAAAGATAAAGAATCAAAAGAAGAAGCTCTAAGAAACACTCGACAAGTTAAGGAATGGAATTTAGAGCGAAGAAAACATCTGTCAAGGCGAATTACAACCTTCCACCTCCAAAGATTTTTCGAGCTGCGGAATTTCTGTGAAATGCTCCAGCACTTCTACGAGTCTACGGTAGAGTAAATTACACATTTGATTGTAAATTTGTATCGAAATCGCTTTTTAATTGAGGGATTCTTCATATTCCTTACAGTTCTCGTAAAAGTTTTGAAAAACGTGCACAGTTCGCATCACCAAATGCTCTTCAAAATATCTTGCACATCGAGCGAAATCGCTTGCGCGTAGCTTCCTTAGAAGAAAGAATTGAACGCGTTTGGTCTTCAGAAACAAGTAAAGGCGTGTTTTAATAAATGTATTTATGTAGAAAAGCTTACTGCCTCTTCTTCTGTGTACCTTTATTCATAAAATTTCGAAAGTAGTAATCTGACCTAAACAGACACAAATACTCTGTTGTGGTTTGATTTCACGCGCGAGACAACATGAGAAAAATCTGTTGCGGAAATTTTCAAAATTTTGACTTTGAGATTGTATTTTTGGCTAATTCTTAATTGGCAACTGGTGTATTTTATTTAAAAGTAAGAAATTTTAACTATTCTAGATCAAGTGAGTGCTGTTTTTTCGAACCTATAAATTGTCCTTTCGTACTGCACATGGGTTGTTTAGTACCAACTGCTAATTTAGTGAAGCGATCATAAAACACGAAACCTTCAATGGGTTAAATTCTCTTTGATTCCTGGAGTTGTGGTCATATTAAAAAAGCTTCCTTGTCCAGATAACTTGAAATTAATACCGTAGATTACACAGCAACTTTTTTTTAGGGCTTTGGTGATCTCGCCATTCACGACAACAAAACTGTGCAGGTGTGTTTTGGCGCGCTAGTTGAGAAAGGTGGCAGTCGTCAGCTGATCACGTGCTAAAAGCATCACGTGACGTTTCGGTCGCTAAGTAACCGTGGCGCATGCTCAACACAGTTCATTTCGACCCATGGCAGAGGTCCCTTTTCGTCCCGTCCGTCAGCTCAGCGAATACAAAGGAAAAGGGGCCTCTGCTAGCAGGGAATAACAGATAATGTTCATGATCACTTCACTGAAGACTGTAATATTTACGCTCGAATGGGTAATCAAAGATTTAGTTGAGTGTTTGTTTATAGCCTGTTCCAGGCGTTCAGATAGTGGTGCGGGAACAGTAAATATTGAGAGCAGAGAAAAAACGAGAAGAGACTCGGGAGAGACAGCAAAAGAATTAACTCGCCTCTCTCCCCAATCTCTTCTTGTTTTCTCTGCTTTCAATCTTTTTCCTTTTCTTGCGAAACTATCTGAATGCCTGGAAACAGCTAGTTTGTTTATTGTATGTGATCATAAACTTTCGTTAGTTTTCTGTGGGGCGGTGTAAAGTCGCAAACAAGGTAATATTAACAATAAACTTTCTTCCAGTGTCAGATAAGGACTGTTTTATTCTGTTTTAAGGAGTTTCAATGATAAAAAGAAAATCGTCCAAAATAATACGTGAATTGTGCGTGACAATCGTCCAAAAGTTTTTTATCTGAAGGCTTATATCTAAAAGAAAACGGTACCGTAGGCATATATTTAAGGGCGATATCCAAAACGTTTGTGGTTTTTTTACACAATGACACTTTTTGCAATTTACAGTTATTGATATTGACACTTCAGCCATATTTAGTTCAGATTTCACTTATAAAAAGGAATAAATACATCATTATAAAAACTACAAGTATCCTTGTCACCACTTCTACATGTTTATTTCTACAAATCTCATTGGCTTTATCTTCTTTCCAAGCAAGCCTTTCAAATGAGATGAGTTAATAAATCTATTTTCATAAGTGTTTTTTCTTTCAGCATTGCTTTGATAAAAATATGGGAATGAGCAGATATCTTGACAATGAATTAGGGGTGGTGAATGGTAAATCTGAGGCCTAGTTCATACGTCGCAATATCGTCGAATTTAATTCAAACGAATTTAATTTAAGGTCCCATAGGCAATAAATTCGACGATACGGTGCGACATTTAAATCGAATTAAATTCGTCCGGTCAATTTAATTCGTCATTAAGGCCTAGTGTATGCGTCGAATTTAATTCACATTAAATTCGTCTATAGGTCGACATTATGTCACAGTCCGTTTTAGACGTCGAATTTAATTCTCTGAACTATTGAAAAGCAACCAGATCCAATGTCACTGGAGCGTGTCAAAGCACAAAAAAAAAAACGGTTAAATGCATGAAAGGCAATTATCTCGTTATAACAACAACTCTGATTGGTTCAAAGTACCTTAGTACCCAGGCAATCCCTTCACACTCACTCATTTTTTGGCGCGAATTCTCGAAAACCTTAGAACAAACCGAGCTGCAAACAGAGTTGAACTCAAAATAATACTGAAAATATGACATCATGCCAATAATCTGAGTTCACCTTCCAGCGTTTATTGTACTAGCCAAGAAATTGTATAATTAAAATCGGTGATGTTTAGCACACAGTTTGTTTACGCTGTTTTAATATTGAAATAGAAGTCACAGGAGATAAGAAAAGCAATCAAGATTATCGCGAATGAACTGACATTGGTCTAAGCATTGAAAGTTAAACGAAAACTAAGCGAGGACAACGCTTTGCAGAGAGAAAAGCGAATTTGATTTTCAAAATCTCTGTCCGTTGACCGTCTTTTTTTTGTGTTCTGACACGCTTCAGGTACATTAGATATGGTTGTTTTTCAAAAGTTCAGAGAATTAAATTCGACGTCTAAAACGGATAATGTCGACTTATAGACTAATTTAATGTGAATTTAATTCGTCTGAATTAAATTCGACGTATAAACTAGGCCTGAGATTTTGCGAGATGGCAAGATGATCGTTTTCTTGTGCAAGCCTGACACCCTTTTAATTTTTTAAATTGCTAGATCGAGCTTTTAGAGTTTTCTAAATGCAAGCCCAAAACGTTCTAGAACATAAAAATTCGAACGTAAGACTTTCAGGTCAGTTTCAGGCAACTAGAGATGTTACCTAAGCACATCCGAACTTCGAGATTAATTTTACAGCCTTTTAAAAAGTCAAGTCTCCTAGGCGGCTTGGCAAAAAGTTTGAGATCCTGAGACGGCTAGGTTGATAAAAAAAATCGACACTTTGACACTCCCAGATGCAAAAAATCGCTCAAAATACAAGACTGCGAGGCACTAATCTTTGCTAAGACTATTGGCCACCCCTTGAATTGGACTGGTTTTGCAGAATTTGTAAGCGTCACCATTCTACATTCTTGAATTGATCGAATTGAAAATGTTGAACGTGTTTGGCCACCCGTTAAACGTTATAGAGGTCACGAATTATCAGCATAAGGGAGTTTTCGTTAATTACGGCAAAGAGGGGGCTGGTGTTCAGAATTGGGGGGGGGGTAACATTTTGCTAAGCATTCGAAAATGGCGGTACATTTCTCATTTCCGCAAAAAAATGGGGGGTACATTTTAAGTTTTCATATTATTAACGATGTTTCTGCTTATGGAATGCTTTGAACTCCGAACTTGAACAATTTGAAACAGATCAGCACGAACAAATGGCATTTAATTAAAAAACAACCATTAACTTAACGAAATCTTTAAAGAACCGCCATTGACATCATATAAGAAAGAATGGTCCTTAAAAGCAAAGTTATGAAAACGCCTAAAACGCGAGCGTGGGAGTCGGGCAGATCTATCACCCCCGCTTTACACAGTTTTGTATATGAGCTTCTAGGGCCAACAGAGCATCTTCTCGTGTCAATTCTTGTAGGAATTTTCTCACAAAAACTCCCACCTTTGATGCTTCTCTGATTTTAGATCGTTTTTCAGCCCAGGTGATGTTAATAGGCTCTGTATTAGGATTTTTTCGATACGTTATTTTCGCTGTTTATATTGCTTCTGTTACAATACAATAATAAACTCCCAGGCGTTATGCACTACCCTGACGAGTGAACGGGGACTGAGGAAGCTTCAGATCAAATGGGGGGAGAGGGGGGTGGGTACAGATTCTGTACAGCACATGAGTTGGGAGGGTACGTTTTTAATTTCTAATTTGTAAAAACGCAATATTGAGGGGTGCGTTTTTCACTGTGTCTTTTTTAGAAGTAAACACCGGCCCCCTCTTAGCCATAAGTAACAAGCAGTCCCTAAGGTAAAGGGAGTTGTTAACACTATTACATAGACTCAAGTCACTCGGTCGTTCGACAGTTTTTGCAGATCTAAACATCATCCAGATCCTCAAAGGGATCTTCCGGGGGGGACTTTTCATTTCTCCACAAACGGTAGTAATTATTTTTTCTTTTTTTTTAACGGTAGTAAGTAGGTTGGTACCAACCAACTTGTAATAACAGTCTTTGATCTATTATGTAAATTTCTAATTGTCTTTAATTTCACAATTTTTTTTTCAATTCGTGAAAATTGCAAAAATTAAAACGTGCGAAAATAGGTACGCATAAGGTACTCAACAACGTTGAATGTTACCCAAACCCCAGGGGGTCCTCCAGATTTTAAGTGTCAGGGAGGTGTGAGAGATTTTTTTTGGGCAGGGGGGGGGTGGGTTGAAATTCATGATTTCAGGACTTTTATGGGTAAGAGAATTTTGGCAAGTATTTTTTCGGATGGTATTAAAGATGAGTGACTATTTGATCTGGGCAAGTTTATTGGCCAAGGAAATATAAACAAAGAAATACTATCCTTCAAAACGTACTCTTCGTTATTGTTATTTAATCCCTTCTTGGTACTTGCAAGGCTCCAAAATTCAGAACAGGATTTTTGTTGGTTTCAATTTGGTCCAGGGGAGTTTTTGGTTTTCCTCCAAGCCTCAGGGATTTTTGGGGGTTTTAATTTAGGTGTCCACAGCACGTCCCTGTCACCTAAAATCCATCCAGTACTCCCCCCCAGGCCCAAGCCTTACTGTAAGTTTAACATACCATTGGGAATTTCTTTAATAGGATTGTTTCTTAAATTGAGAGAAACCAAGTTCACCAGCTCAAGAATTTCTAAAGGGAAAACCTGTAAGATAAAAAAGGTCTCTGTTAACACTTAAAGTCCTGTTATGAAAATGCATATTCTCCCTTACTGTTCTCCATACATTTGGTATGGAACTAGTAAGGAGAGTTTGTTTAAATATCAAGACATCTTATCCTCGGTGATTGCCGGTTTCCTTCATTCTCATCACTTGAATGTTTGAACAAGCAGTGATAACGTAAAGAGAAATTTCAATGTCTCAGGAACAAAGTTAAATTCAACAGGTTCAAAAGATCATGTGTTGTGTTTGGTGGAAAGCAATTTGTTTTGGATGTTTTTGTTTCTTCAGGGTCCATTGATTAAACAACGTTTCAAGTAGTCTTCAAAAAGTGTGTAGTACCAATCATGCCTGGAGTGCCTGCACAGAAATCAGGTTTCACCAGGTTTCATATTATTATTGACTCAAGCAACCTGCTTTAGGTGTCTTTATTTTTGGTTATATTCTTATGGATTACAATTTCTTTATTATTATTGACTCAAACAACCTGCTTTAGTTGTCTTATTTTTTGGTTAAATTCTTATGGATTACAATTTCTTTAATATTATTGACTCAAGCAACCTGCTTTATATTTAGTTGTCTATATATCTGGTTAAATTCTTATGGACAAGAAAGCCCATTGGGCATTTTAACCGGCCATTCTGACCCTCCCCACCCCTAGGTTTCACAAATGTTAGCGCGATCCTCTATTTATACGAACCGGCGTGACGAAAAGTGTGATTGTGTGACACAATATTTTGACTATAACGTTACTGGATGACGTAATGTTTAAACTCTGATGACTCAGCTTATCTTTCTTATCGCTTTTATTTGTGCTGAAAAACGCAAATTCACTCAAACGTTGAATGTCGATATAAATTCGTCCACCACTGAGAATGCTCACACCGGGACGACGAAGTATTTACTGTTGTGCGTAGACCTTAAATACAAGCAGTAAACATAGCAGTAGAATCAAAATATAACGCTTGATAAACACGAGCTCGAGCAGATCGTCAGAGTATGGGGCACGTCAAGGCATATCTCATGACGTGATGTTTAAATCCGGTTTGCTAACCTGGGAATCCCCTTCAAAAGTAAACAAGCAAGCGGGGACGAAAGTCGCCCACGTCTTTGAAAGTTAAAGCGCCTGTCCAGCCGCAATCGATTTCGCGCTCACTCGCTTGTTTTTCTTTTCCTTCACTATCTCTGAACGGAAAGAGAGAAACTGCTTGTAGCCTTTAGCGAACACCACACGCAAACTACACAAATCCGTCGATAATATTCAGATATTTTCGTTCTTTCACTGCAAAGACTCGTAACACCTGCCTTATTAATTGATCTCCTTATTAATGACGATTCCTTCGTATCAACTTCTCGCCTCAAATAAACACTCATCTCTCTCCGTTCACAAGAACTATCATGTACTGATGGTGCAATCAACTAATATTGCATCATCATACTAGTACCAATTCCTTCTCTTCCTAGCCCACGCCGGCAAAACGCAACTGTCCTTTTTGTCCGCTGCGAAATACAAGTTAGCCAATCAGAAACCTAACAATCCACTTCGCAAACCACCCCCTCCCCCCCAAAAAAAAAACGCCAAGGGAAACCGCCTCTCACGCAGCACAATATTACACCGCTCCTATACAAAACGCAACTTTCAAGGCAAATCACATTCACAGAAGTGTGATATGCTCCCGACATTCACAAATCCTTCTGACTCCCACATTTTTACACCCCTCAAAATGTCAATCCCAATAAAAAAAAACTCCTGCGCTAAAAAATTTTCATCACAACCACTAACCAGATCAGACAACACAGCCAATTTCGCATTCAATCCTATTAGCTCCTTTACTCAATTGCGCATGCGTTATACAAGACAAATACAAAAAACCCCAAACTTAAACAACCCTTCGCCGTTCATATCTTAAATACTGTAAATTAAAAGACAAAAACATAGGAAGGTAACATTCAGAAGACTAATATGCGCATGCGTCTTATATAAGCCAGTACCGCTCTTGAGTACCCGTACCACAAGCTTTACAGCACTTTCTTCGTATGTTAAGCCAACTTGCTTTCAGGAAAAACCGTGCCGATTTTATAAACCGGCGGTCGCCATGGCGATGGCCGGTTAAAAATTCCTTACTTTAGCAAAAATCAAAGAAGGTCTGTCACACAGCACAAGAAAAGCCCTCACTAAGGACCCCCCTCCTCCCCGGATTTTCCATTTTTTGAGGTAAGCTCTGACCCCCCCTATCCCTCCGGATTTTCCACAGTATGACAAACACCCCCCCCCCAACCCTCTGGAAAATTTCGTTCAAGAAGGGAGAGTGTTAAAAATGAAGCAACTGATCCAAATTTAATTGAAGAATTCCCTCAAAGAGTCACAGTGTTGTTGATTAACGTTACTTCAACATGAACGCCATCAAGAAAATGCACAAACAAAATTAAGGGGAAATGATCAAAGTAGAAAGAATAACGAATATTGCTAGCATGCCTCTATCATCCCGTGGCTTTGGTGTTTGGTGTATCAACAGATCTGTGCAGCAAGAAAGCCCGTAAACATCATGGCGATAGTTGTACTTCGCAAATTTTATAAATATTCCCGTTGCTGAGCTTAGCAAAACACGACTTCTACGAGTCAATGAGATTGTGCTTCGCTTGCCAGTTGCCACGTAGGGAAGTTCAAAAGGACGGACCGATTGTTCGTAAACAACCCTTATAATCGTGAAGGGAAGCTTAAAAATATGCTTGTGGGGAGGAGCATTGCGTGACCAAACTTAAAACGGCTGTGTAGGCGACTAAAGAAAATTTGGCAAGTCAGTATACCTGCCAACTTTTTGTGATACATAGGCGTGACATTTTTATCCTGAGAGCGTCAAGATTTTTCGTAGGGGACCGATAGCATCCGAAGATGTCCGACGATTTCCGAAGACGTCTGAAGATTTCCAAAGACGTTCCGAAGACGTTCCGACTTATGGCCAGTAAATCCATGCTTTGATCATTTAAGGCGGAGCTCGTCTCGAAGAGTATGATCATGTCTCCAGTGACTTTCCCTACTAAAACCCGAGATTTCGCGAAAGTATGATCAATATTTTCTCGCATTGGTTCGAGTTTATTTAAAAACTTTATAATTTTTTTCAAAATGAGTCGGTTAAGGTTGTAATGGCTCAAACGTTTCCACCAGGCGTGAGAAATGGGAACGCAGGCGTGAGTAGGCGTGAGATCGCAGTTTTCGATCCGCAGGCGTGACAATCACGCCTTAGGCGTGAACGTGGCAGGTGGGACGAGCAAGCACAGCCTGAGGAGAAAGCCGGACAGTGGACAGCTGGAGGACTTTCTCTTCCCACCCCACCCCACCCCCCCCTTCCCTCCTGTTATTTCACTCTCCAGCATTTCTTTTTGCCCAGTTTCCCAATACAATCAACTCCTGCTACAACAGACACCATTGGAACCAAGATTTAGTGTCCATAATGGAGAGACTCCATAATAGTGGGAGTTCAGTTTAGTGAGGGTCCCTAGTAGGTTTTTCGGGATCCGGGATTTGGCTTATTCGAAGGCCGGGATTCGGGATTTTGGGAAAAAAGGGGAGCGAGATTCGGGATTTTAAGTTTGATCGGGACACGGGATTTGGCGATTTTTGGAAGCGGGACTCGGGAAATGTCAATTTGAAGAGCCGTGATTCGGGAAGTCTACGAAGAAAATCAAGCTGTCATCCTCTCGGAATGTCGGAAATTGGCCAGGAAAATATACCCACGGCCCAATCACACGGCTATTGCGACCCCTATGGCTTTTGTCTGTTTTCGTGAACCTTGGTCGTAATAATATCCTTTGGATTCAATTTCACAAGCGGCTCTTTCTTTGTAGACCTTTGGAACCTTTTGTTGACCGTGAAACCTCGAGTGTCAAGCTAGGTCAAGTTACTGTATATAGATCAGCACGTGTGGCTTTAGGTCGTCGACGGAGAGCGAGAAAGTGGTATTTGGCTATTTGGTCTATTTGGAGAAACGTGTCCTAGCGGATTCCAGGGATGTCGGCTAACGACGACAGCGATGATCCAGAGGTACAAGGGAAAGAGCGGAAATTCATTTCTGCGCAAGGAAAAATTTCGGGCGCAACTCCCGGGGGGGACTCCCATGTGAAAGTGACGGGGATGCTCGTCGTCTCGCTTAGGGTTGTAAATTGCAGATTTTGGTCTCGCTTAGGGTTTTTAGGAAGGAAAGCCAATATTTTTACCCATCAGGTATCGCTTAGGGTGTGCGTAAAGAAATATCTATTTGAAAAAAACCAAACGACGTCAATCTTTAGTGTCTATCTTTAGCGCATTTAAATCACTGAAGCTCTTGTTTGGTTGCCTGTTTTAACATGGTCTCGTTTAGGGGTCAAATAACGCCTGAACCACGCCCAGATTGGTCTCCTTTAGGGGTTTAATTCTAATTTCCGACGAGCATCCCCGTCATTTTCATATGGGAGTCCCCCCCCCCCCCGGGGTGCAACTCCCACGGAACGGCTTCCCGGTTTGGTAGAACTATTCGCTTCAACAACAGAATTGTCTATTGATTGCTGCGTTGTTTTTGTAAATGTTCAGGTCTTTATACATGGTAGCGATCGTTTTAAAATTTCCGTATTAATTTTAGTAATCGTTTTGAGCAAAAAAAAAGCACGTAGAGTCTACGTCCTTCAGTTTCTAGATGATAGTTGTCAGTGGCTGCGATCGGTAATAAAGGAATGTAAATGAGGAAGTTATTATAACTATCGTTGCAATGAACTTTGTGATGTAGTTATGACCCCACTTGTAATGCTTTTCTTCGATCGCTACCATCCCCGAATAACGAATTACAAGTAACTAAACTGGTCGGAAAGGCATGCATTACCACGCAATAGAGGTAAAACTAAAACCACTTACATAAAGGTAATTAATGACTGAGCGACCTGATTCATTTGAAACTGAAAACCGCCAGATGAACAATGCCCACGCTTTGGTGGAAAGAGCTAACTTCTAACTTTTCAGTACTTGGATTTGCTGTGAGGGAATCTGGATACCCTGACAAGGCCTTTAATCTTTGTGGTAAGGAGCTTAAAAAATCATTTATGACCGGGATCGGGAATGGCCGATAAAAACTGTCGGGATTTCGGGATTGAGGAAAAATTTAGGTCGGGATGGCGGGATTGAAGAACCCTATTGGGGACCCTCTTTAGTCTTCTCTGCTGGGATTTCAGCTCCTCTCCTTAATAACGGGGTGTCCGTAATTGCGAGGTGACTGCAAGGTGAGGGTTGACTGACACCTGTGCACAGGTGTGCACAGAGTAACATTTGACAACCTTCAGATCACTAGACTACAAGTACAAAAATTAGTACAAGTACATGTTTCCAGAGCCTTTGTTCTACGTGTTGCTAACCAGTGGAGAAAGTGGTGAGGGAACAACATTGATGACACCGCAGTGGCAGATGACAATCTCAAGCGTGCAATCCGAAATTGAAAAATTGTGCCGTACTTAAAATTTTTGTACTTGTAGTCTGATCTGATGATCGCAACTTACTTTAATTAAGAATTAGTGAAACATTTACAATTGACTTAACTTACCCAGAGGTCATTAAAGGAGAGATTCAAGTGTGTCAGCATTCCTGCCAGTCCACTGAGATTAGGAAGCCGATTAAGAAAGTGTGCCCTGAGGTTAAGCATTGATGATCCTGTCATCATCGCATTTAGAACAACAGCTTCCAATGGAGACATCTGTGCATCATAGACATCAGCACTTACTAAAAAGACCAACAAAAAGAAAATAACATGACATACCTTTTTCCTCCCTTTAATGTTGACCCTTTCACTCTCAGAGTCAGTTATGGAGGCATTAAGGTTGTTCTAACTTTTGACTCTGTGGACAAAATCCTATGGTGTGACAGTCACTATTCAAATGAAACCTTGTTAGCAGTACTTTAACATGGTACCATTTATATTTAAGTAATTTACAAACTGCAATTTGGGATTGACGTCTTGAATTTCAATTTAATCACTCTTGGGAGTGAAAGGGTTAACCCATTAACTGTGGTCTCTTTGCAGCAAAACTGCCATTTTAAGCCATGAATGCTGGCTCCTGGTTGCTTTATATCCATTTCCCTGGCATTTTTGCAAATTGGATTTTGGGCATGTGCACAATTTTAAAATTTTGAGATTAGTTTTCGAATGAGAAAAATGTTGTACCAGGCTGTCTTTATGATGTTTTTTTGGTAGGTTTGTTGGCCGTTTGATAGACTTTCCCCCAAAACATTTTACCTAAAATTTCAGGAAAGGAGAAATTTTTAACAAGAAGTAGCAGCCAGTGCCAAGGCCAATTTTTCTTCAATAAAGGAAACTTTTCTCACTTTTCTTTTTTGTAACTCTGGTCTAATTTATCTCACTGCTGCCATTTAGGTACTTTTGTTCGAATTTTGCCTGGTGCATCAGTTGGTTATGAAAAACATCTTCTGTGGGTTAAACAGTTCTTTCGACCAGTTCTCGACTTGGAAGCAAGTCTTGTAAGTGTAAGCATAGGAAAGTGAAGTCCCAGTGGAGGGGGGGGGGGGGGGCTTCTCAAGAATATTAGCAATGGAGGAGATGGGAATGCCTTTCTTGGGTTTTAAATTAACAATTTGGGGACTTTTTTGAGCAGGAAATTTTTCTAACTGATTTTTTTTTGGGGGGGGGGGTGGTAGAAAGAGTTTGGCAGGGGCATTTTTAGGTTGATGAAAAGTATATCCTAGTATTCTTCACTTTGTGTTAATGGCAAGATGTCTTCTGGTAATTTAAATCAAAAAATGCATTATTGACCATACTCTGAAAGAATGACTACAGTCTGCCTTAAGTGTTTGTGGCAGATGCGTGAACTTCAAATGTACATGTCCATATCTATTGATACTTTTGAAGAAACAAATGACCTTAAATTACTTTCTAGGCTTACTTTCTAGGGTTACTTTCTAGGCTACTGGGTTACTTCCTAGGCTGTATTTTTGCAAAGGTTATGACTATCAAAAAACAGTACATCTTAGCAAGGGATGTGGCTAACCACACATTTTTCAGAGAAAAATTAAGCAACCATAATTCTAAAAAAATGCTAAAATACAAAACATTTATGGCAATTTCTTTCCAAATTTAAGCCCAGTTATCTCTGAAAAACGTGTGGCTACACCCAATTTTCTTTTTGGACTCTGATAGCCCTTGCTAAGATCTGCTTTTTCCACACAGTCATAAACCGTGCAAGAATGTAATGTATTAGGGGGCAAATTCCTTAAGAAACCCAAATATCCTGAGATGCGCAGAACATATGCACTGAGTAACAAAAGGAGGCACCATCCTTAATCTGGTCTCTCCATCACTAATGTACCTGAGGACCACCCACCCTACCCCCCCCCCCCTTTGGAGGAAAGAGGGCTGTCGAGCAGTACTTTCCTGTGATGTGCTAATTTTCAAATATTTAAATGAACTACAAGATGCATTTAACTTTTCAGCCCGTGAATAAAAACCTTAAGGGTTACCATTCAAATGTAAACTGTCGAGGGATACTTTCTAGTGTTTTCCAGTATTTCTGTTTCTTTTTTCCAGTCTGCACCAAAGTGAAAAGAACATTTTCAATGCTGTACTACAGTTGTGTGGTGGCACAAGGGATCTAACTGTACTCACCAAATGGTGAAGATGTTCTTGGTAGTTCTTCTCCTTGAAAATACTCTGGTTGTGAACTTGGAAGAATGACCTCCACATTCTGGTAAGCCGTGGCTGGTTTGCTACATGAGAAGTACCAACAACCAATTATAAAAGTCTTAATGTCAACAAACAAACTTATTTTACTGGTATCCCTGTGCTTCATACAGCTATTACATGAAGAAATTGAGGTTGTTTTGGTTTGAAATCTAATAGGGAATAGATTTTGACCACTTCGGTCTAAAGTGATATGTTTGGTGAATTGGTAATTGAAATAGGGCCTAAATAAAGGTGGGGGGTGGGGTGCTTATCAGATGGGGGGGGGGTGAATAGAGAAGGTAGCTTATTAGTGAGAGTGCCTAATAGATGCAGGGGGTTTGAGAGATAAGGACCTACATAGAGAAGGGGGGCCTCACGTTCTGAATCTATTTTGCCGTTAACTAAAATGTAACACTTATGGGTTGCACATCGTAAATAGTGCCATTTATACTATACCCTTATGTGCAAGCAATTACTTAAAACTAAATGAAGCAAGTGTTTTACGTGGAATACAGGTAATATCATCTTTTTGTTTTCGTAACATTGCAACTCATATTATTTCATACTATAGTCACTTTATAAAAGAGTAAAGGACTGGGAAATGAGTTGTTGAAATCAAGAGACTGGTCATTATTAATGACAAAGCATCTGAGAAATGACAGCCTTGTCAAGTTTGGAAAACAGTGATTGGTTGACTAGAAACTGAGTAAGCGACTCTTCATCCAAACTTTTTCAACCTGGCCAAGACTGCTAACATTATGATATGCTTTTTTATCAGACAGATAGTGTCTAGCCAAGGTGGTGCAGAAGGGTGTGTGTGTGTGTGTGGGGGGGGGGGATTCTTTGAGAGGGAGGCTTACTAGAGAGGGAAATTGAAGGGGACAGGCATCTTGCAATAGAGCTTTCACGGTATGTGGTCTGAGGGAGGAACCTGTAGATTTTTCAGATGTTTTGGAAGGAAGCTTATTTAACGGGCGGCTAAATAGGGAAGCTATTAAGATAGAGGAGATATAATAACTTTAAACTTACAACTCAAGATTAGGCATTCTCTCTTTCACCATTGTTCCCTGATTGTCTACAGATTCCCCATAACTGTCTCTTAACAAAGTATTTGCATCTTTTCCCTCTGCACTCCCTATTGTCACATCCTCAACAAATCTAGCTCTTAAGTCTTTTGTTCTGTACACCTCTTCACTTTGTGGAACCACAGTTTTTTCCACTCCCTTCTCCCGAGGTGTTGGTATAGTTTCTGCTGCCATAGGCTGGCCAAAAGTTCTCACAGGGATATGCTGAGCCTGCCTAAGATCATCTCTTTCAGAGGACACCAAGGCATCCTTGTGGGCGTCAGCAACATGCTCAGTTTCTATTGGTGGTAACAACGCAAATCTTGAAGCAGGTATTGTCAGTTTAGAGGCAGCCGGAGTAACAGGAAGTACTGTAGAGGAATGATCTTGAGTGTATGCTAAATCCTGGTCTGGTGAAGGTGGAATATCCATTCCTTGAAACTGCATCTC
This sequence comes from Siderastrea radians, assembly GCA_964017195.1. NCBI lineage: Eukaryota > Metazoa > Cnidaria > Anthozoa > Scleractinia > Rhizangiidae > Siderastrea > Siderastrea radians. The sequence goes on from OZ024895.1 coordinate 34,850,686, forward strand.
TGGGGAAAAATACCAAAATTGTTATAAAGATTACCGGTAATCATTGCAACACTACATTTTCACTCTTAAATTTTAATATCACTTTGTCCCTTCAAACAGACAGTTGGTATGATATGTAATTTAAAATAAATCATCAGCTAATTAAAAAAGACTGATTTCTCTGAAAGCCAAGGCAAACATTATGGTGATAACTATTAAGCCAGTGGTCAAATTATAAGTAAACAGATTATTCAGCTTGACATAAGCTAGCCTGCGTAGCAGGCGTAAACAGGGAAGGGGAAGGGTAGAAAGAATGTGGGAGAAAAATGGGGGACTGGGGGCTAGGGACGCTGGAACACCTGCTACAAAGACCCCATTTTTTCATTTCTGCCACAAAATTCTGATTGGTTAATGTTTGACAGTAAGTCCCTCGGGAATTAAGTAATTTGACAAGGACGTGCTGTTAGAAGATTTGAACTTGGTGGCCAGGTAGTGAAATTGTCTTGAAACCAAAGCAAGAAACAGCAGTTAGAGTTCTTCTAAAGGGAAGAGATATTTTTAACTAGCGGTTTTGCCAACGGGATACGGTCCTAGAAAGAAGAGATTTCATCATTGTCAGAGAAGATTTCAAAAAAACATTGGGCGGTTCCAGAAAATATCCAATTACCATACCACGGACAGCCTTACGGAATTCCGAGGGCAAGGGGGGTTCTTTGAACCGAAGGCATGGGGGGATACTTACGATTGGAATTCCGAAGGCATGGGGGGTTTTAGATCTGGGATTTCCACAGGAGACAGACAAGAGTGTATTCCTTGAAAAAGCTAATTTTGTGGACTTTTAAAATCAGTTCGCAAATAAAGTATGAACTGACGACACTACTGACTACCGTGGAAGCAGGATACAAGACAAGCATCGATCGATCAGACATGTGTTCGTGTTCATTTGCAGAAGAAAACCGACAAAACGTGGGTTGTACATCAAGCTCCAGATGCCTTAACGTTGATGAATTTCTTATCAGATTAATAAAATATGAAAAATCTATGTTTCTCACCACTTGTATATTTCTTGCACTCCCGTCGCATGAACAGCGAAAACTCGCGTTTGGGAAATGGCCAATTATGAGACTTGACAACTTTTTTTTTGACGCCGTTTAATTCCAGAAATGCTACACATTTTGTATATCTTTGAACGCAGTTTCTGTATAAATACAACCAAAAGATTTTTCGAATTTTTGTAGGACTTCAATATTTCCTCAAATATACGTGTATTTTGACCGAGGACACCATTTTTGAAGCTTGTGGGATTGGGAGTGAATGCTGACCCCGATGGCCCAAATTCAAGATGGCAGAAACGAAAATACACCCGATCGTAATATCTTCCGAGTGTCCACACGTACATCACACGATATTCTTATTTTAATGTTCTGTACCAGTTTGGGGCAATGTAAAGTTAATGTAGGTTGCATCTGTTGAACAGTGGTAAGGAGAAAACTTCTCATTTTTTTTAAATTTTCATTCCAGAATTTCCGGAGTCATAATGACTCCCTCTATAACCAGCTGTACTGAACAGAAGTAGAGTCATTTGAAATAATTTTCCTTAAAATAAGCCAAATTGGGCATATTAGCGAACCCTGCAGGTAATTCTGAAGGGTTTGACAAATAAACGGAAAATCCGAACGGGAGGGGGGGAGTTAAAATATGGAAGCCGTCCGTGGTATGGTATGGATAGTTTCTGGAATTGCCCATTAGACTGTTTCACGCGTGAATTTCGCAGCAGTGTAAATATCCTGTCATCAGAATGAAGACTCGCCTTTTGAGAACTATAAATTTGAAGAAGAAGCCCTAAGAAATGCTCGACACCTTAAACAGTGGAATTCAGAGAACTAAGAGTGAAGAAATTGTTCTTTGAGAACAGACGTTTGTTTTAAAGAGAAATCTGCCGTTGCAAGACATCATCAAGGTGACTTTTTAGGAAATCCATGGTAAAGTAAATTACATTTTTGATTGTAAATTTGTATTGAAATATTTATTTTAATTGTCCGATTCTTCATATTATGGCTTTCGCGTAACTTTTGAAAAACGTGCAGTTCGGTTAATAAATTTAGTTCAAAATGTATCGCGGCTCTTCGCTTACGTGTTTTAAAATAAGCTTACCTTTCCTAGAAGCGAAAATTAAACACGTTTGGTTTTCAGAAGCAAAGAGGGGTTTATCTTAATAAATCTTTTTATTTTAAAAAGCTTCTGGTCTCTTACTTCGAAAATAAGCGCAATTGAGTGCAATTGAGTGTAAGTTGCTCTTTGATTTAAAAAAAAAAATTCCCATCCTAATTTCATTTTTAGATGCTTCATTGAATTCCTTCGTGAAGTCAGTCATGTAGAAAAGCGCGCGCCTGTTTCTGATTGGTGGTTGCATTGACGGTTAACTTAATTAGATTACCTGAAAATCGGTGGGCGGAGATGAAAAAATGTGGGTCTTTGTAGCAGGCGTTCCCTCTTCCCTAGCTCCCAGAACCCCATTTTTCTCCCGTGCCCTGCTCCCCATCCCCTTTCCCGTTTACGCAGGCTAGACATAAGCAAACTATTAAAGAGAAAAAGTCTTAAGAGTCATGTCCATCTGCATATAAATTATATAGTTCAGATGTGTAATGGTGTGACTGCAGATCGGAACTCCAGGTTTGCGGGAACATGACATAATGTCCCACGGGGGGGGGGGGGGGGGGTACTTTCCGAAGATTTGGGTCAGGTGTGTAGCACACTTCTGGAAACCCTTACCCTATTTCAGACCAAAATATGTGATTTTCCCTACCCTATTTCAGGCCTGACCCAAAATTTGACACCCTATTTCAGACATGACCCTAACCCTTATTTCCTTTGCCTTTTTTTTGCGTAAGTACAGTTGAGAAGGGCATTAAATTCCCAACGTTAATCAAACCTCAGTTCTTTGGAGAAGAAAATTAATAAAAAGATAGCTTCTTGTAAGAACCATACCAGATCCCATATCAGAGTGCACAAAAACCTCACCCTATTTCAGACCAAAATGGTCAAAATCTATACCCTATTTCAGACTAAAATGGCTCAAAAACCATACCCTTTGGCACTGCACATAACTATATAGCTTACATAAGGAAGTACCCCCTCCCCCGGGCATAATGTATTCGTGTAACAATTATTATTGTAATTATTGACTACGTAACACTTTGAAGCAGATGTGTAAAATTGCACTTGATCTTTGTGGGAACAATTGGACATTTAAGGATGCTCTAACCATTAAGTTATAGGGTGGCGTGTTGTGAGCTAGGTCATTTTATACCAGGTTCAAAAACTGTTTCGAAGTCATCAATGAGCACCAGGTCAGCTTGTTAGTGGAACTTAGTGGCTGGTTACCGTTTTCTTACCTATAAGCAGTTGCCTCACTGGTACTCTTGGAGTAACATCTGGAATATCAACACCACCTGTGTATCAACCAAATTTGCATATTTAGACTTTGGCCTATTATCAGTATCCCAAAGGGGAGCCTTTGGAGCTCTGAAGCCCAGGGGGGCTACTCAATAAAGTTTTGCACAGGGAGGCTCCGCCTAGAGGTTAAAACCCTTACCCTTTAATATACTAATTTTTACCAAAATAGTACCCCTTTCAAATACCAAGAGCAACATTGAACCCCTTTCTTATACCTCAAAGATAAGCCAAAACATTATAGAATTTCCTGGAATCGCCATGTTGTTCCCGCGTTTTCAGTCCTTCTGATTCAGTTGTGTAGTCATTTCTGCCAAAATGTGGTACCCTTTGATATACTTCGCTTTAGTCACCATTTCTTCCACTTTGTGCAGCTGATATTGTAACCCTTTCGTATACTAAAATGGCAATTTTCCCTACCTTTTTATATACTGCGAGCTTAAAAAAGGCATCCCTTTCGGGTGGAGCCTCCCCGTACAGCCCACTATAGGGAGTAACCCCCTGGGCTCTAAAGCCCTGAAATGTCTAGTGTGGAGCCCACAGCTCGAAGCCTTTTTCTACCTGGAGCTCAGACAAAAATGCTAATTCTGGCTAAATACTGAGCCTTGGAGTAAAGCAAAAAGCCCTAGTACCCTACCTTTCTGTATTTGGAGCCCTGGCCTGGAGCCTTAAATTCAATCCCATTGGGACCCTGTATTATGTTGAAGATGGTGCAGTCATATTTTTATTAATTTGAGACAGTTGTTGGGAAGTTAATTAGTAACACAAGGGACTTTCTTTCATATGAATGAAAACTATTCTTCTGTTGTATGTATATTGAGACATAAACACAATACCAGCAGACATGTTGGGAGGAGTAAGAAAAAGCACTTCAACAAGTAAATTAATAATAAAAAAATCTTTCAAATTGGCAGTCTCCATGATGTAGTTTGGTTATTTCATATTTTGTACTGAGTTTACTGGTGAAATTTTAAGGAAGAAATTGGATACAATTTGATCAAAGCCATTTAAAGGGAAATTATGCGGCTAAAAACATTGCATTGGTAACAACACGTACTCGTATAAAGGTGAATAACAAGTAAATCTCAGTACCTTGATGATATATATCCGTTTAATACAAGAACACCGTAAAATTTTGCTTAATTTTGGATGGAAGGAGTAACAATATAACATTACATGACATCACATTATTTTCCAATTTTCATTCTGATCTGGATGACAGTGGATCAGTGCTACTACAAATTCGTTTTTTTTTTTCATTTAAATATTTATTTATTTTATTATATTTGCAACTGCTGGAATTTTGAGAACTAAATATTACCAAACAGCTAAGAAGCCAATCGGGGCGACGGTAATATTTTGGCCATATGTTATTATAAGATTTGTAATAAGGTTTGCCATACAAACAAATGCAAAAGATGAATTAATTACATTCCAAAAGAAATAAAACTTTGATTACTCACTGTCTATTTCCAGACTATGAATCGTAGTTTGATGAGGTTTATTGGCAGCAAACCAGCTTGTTAATTTTTCATAGTTTTGCTCTGAAATCATTGGCTCGCCATCATCGTCAACCTTAGGGCGGGAAGGCAATCTTCTCACGAAGTCTTTTAGTGTGAATTCTGGAGGCGGTCTTGAGTATGAATCTTTTATGAAAGCTTCTGAAGGCAATTCTCTCAGTTTTCTCGGAGGTCTTGGAGGTAGTGGATCGGGTCCTTTTGGCTTGTAAGGCTTAACAACGGATGTTATCGGAAGGGGAACATCGCCGTGAAATCTCACCTCTCTCTCCGTTGACTCCTCGACTTTTGACTTCGCGTTTGTAAATCGTTTTGCGTTAGACACATCAGGTGATTTTGCCAACACCTTGTAATTATCCTCATTCTCTGAGTATTTATCTTGTGTTCGGGAGCGGAATGAAGCCGGTGGCGGCGACTGCTTAGGTGGCAAAGGCCGCCGCAAAAGTAGCAATGGTCTTTGAGAACTTGCAGTCGCCATTTCTGGATTGCTTTCTTGCTTCGAGATGACCGCTTCACCTATTTCCATGGTAACCATTGATGACGGGTCGCGACGGAGATTTGGCGAAACCTTACGAAAATCCCCGGTAAGTTTTCGTTTCTAGGTACCAGTCTCCCATAATATTCCCGTTCAAGTTTATACAAATGACGCTCTGATAGAGAGGAAGTGCGAGGAAAATGTCTTCTCCGAAAACTTCACCCGGAGAAGCTAGAAAGCAGAATGGTTCACGGAAAAGAAAGCGTCCTAGCGACCAGGATTCTGACATAAACGGAGCAGCAAAAACCAGAGCTACTTGCGTGGTAAGAATTATACAAACTGTGAGCTAATTTTCCGCGCTTGGCTTGCTCCACGTTGGACCGGAAAAAATATTTTTCTACGTAGCCATGCTACTAAGCTACATGAGCTTAAAATGATTGAGATTTCTCTTGCTTTTCTGTCCCTACTGGTTCTAGTTCTTGCGACTCAAGCGATTTTGATATACCGTTGTTGAATGTACAATTTGGTTTGCGTCACTCGAGAGACCCCGGCACAATAGACGAAAACAATGCGAAAGCCTCTTGTATCGTGTTGTCCTTTTGAATCACCGGCTTCCCCATTTAGATAATTACCTTTAGCTCGTATGTTTGCATTCTGCTGCACACCTTGTCTCCTAATTTCCGGCAATTAGCAATAGAAGCTAAGTGCAAGAGATGTTATAAATTTTAACCAACGCGGATCTCCCTAATTTACAAAATACGTTTTGTGTTTTCAGGCGCCGCGTGAGCCGGCTTGCTTCTACGAGCCAGATTTGACTATTTCTTCTTCAGACGATCCTGTAGATAGATATCTAGAACCCATTAGTTTAGAGGACGCAAAAAATGGAAAAGGTAGGTATCTTAAAACTACCGAACTGTTTCTACAAAGACTCTGTTATGTCAGCTGTCTGTAATAACTTAACTAACTTGGCTTGTTAATTTCTTTGGTTATAAGTAATTTCATGCATCATTCAACATTTTGTCAACAGGAAAGTGTCTGTTGGGACTAACATTTTTTGAAAACAATGAGTGCTTTTCCTTCTAGCAACAAGACCAATTCGTGTGTATGCAGACGGTGTATATGATGTGTACCATTTTGGTCACGCGAGGGCTTTAATGCAAGCTAAGCGAGCTTTCCCGACGGAAGTTTATCTGATGGTTGGAGGTACAGAGAAAGCTTTTAACTTAAATTAATTTTTAATGCAATTTGAATTTTTTTTGTTTTCAATTCAGAAGTACTGAGTTCTTATTTTAATTTTGCCTGTGACAGAATCTGTAAAAACCAGCCTCTTATTATATAAATACGAATGACCGGGTAACCTTGAGGAACGGCAATAACTGTTGACCTTTCATATTTAATGCTGTATAATGTTTCATCAGCTGATGTTTATAAGGTTCAAAATCCACTCAGCTGAGGTTTAAATCCCTGACTCAAGTCTGAAGTCCAAAGTTATTAATAAATATTAGTGGTTGAAACATTATGCCACCATAAATACTCCAGACCTACTCACGGCATTAAGTACATCATAGGTAATAAGGCAACACAGCGGTAAATTCTAACGTTTGCATGGACAAAACTAGTTATGAATAAGATCAGTAGATTTGCTCACCAAAATGTCCTAACAGAGGCCATACAAATGAAAAATTAGGAAATTACCAGAAAGATGCATAGATAAGTTGCACGTTTACCTGGGATTTTGTGTTTAAATATCGGGGACTGCAGCTTATTCCTGAGAACACATGAAAAAAGTTAAGAACTTCCCATGAAAGTACATATATGAGTATGTCATGTATTCACTCTCGTCCAAAAGTACATTCTATTGCACTTTTCTGTTCCAGTCACAGGCCTTATGATTTTTCAAAAACACCTTTTTTATATTTTTTATTTTAAATTTAAGCTCCTGAACTTGGGGTACAGCTTTCCCCAAGTTTAGCATATCCGTCAGTGTTTACAGTAAATAATTTTTGTTTTCATGGCAGTTTCCAATGATGAGCTAACACACAAGTACAAAGGGTTCACTGTCATGACAGAAGATGAACGGTATGAATCTCTTAGGCACTGCCGTTATGTTGATGAGGTCATACGTGATGCACCCTGGAGCATTACAGCTGACTTCATTGAACTTCACAAGGTATGTAAATAGTACATTTCTAAAAACCAGATTGGATTATACTGGAATGACCTAGAATGGAGGTATGGCTATGTGTAGGTTATAGAGCGGTTTTCAATTGAGTGTCAAAAGTAATTCACGTTTTGCTTTACCTCGCTCTTTGATTGGTTAAAAAATCTTGCGCCACTTTCTCAACTAATCAGAAGTAAGACTCAAACCAATTGTGACTTGGTCGCACGCCCTTTCCCGTGCTTGGCGCTAATTACTTGTATTTTTGCTTCAAGTTCTAAGTGGCTCATTGGGTAGTTTGTGTTTGTTGTGATTAGCTGCAGTAATTACTTAGCTTTTGGTTTTACGACACTCATTTGAAAAGCGCTGTATACCGGAAGGAAACCAAAATGACACAGTAATGATCTGGTACATTCCAGATCATTTTCAGTGTGATTCCATTTCCTTTGTAACATAATTTTTGATGTAGTGGGACAGGGGAGCTTAAACTTCCCGTTTCACGTACCCTCTAATCCTAGTCCCCACCCTATCCTCGTTGGCTCCCACCTTTTTAAGCTTTTTTAATTGCAAAATATTCCACAATGTTGCATGATTTTCGCTATTTTGCCCACTTCCCACCACCCTGGAGGAGGTGTCATTCCAGTTGATTGAAGTACCTTTCCGGTTCATTCCAGTATCTTCTGTTCCATCCTTGTGTTTATTAATGCCCTATGTAAATGGCTTTCAAGTAAAGTTGACTGAGTGGAACAATAGCCAACTGGAGAGAGAAGACTCCAGCAGGTCAATGAGTACATGTAGTTCACTGTGGCTCAAACTTTCATGAATTTAAGTACAAATAAAAATACCGGTAGTTGTAACATTCCTTCAATTCTGGAGCTCACTAGATGTTCTAAATTCTCCACTTTGGCTTGTTTTTACATCTTGTACAAGAAAATTTTCTGTAAATCACCCTTGGGCATTTCAGGAAATATGGCTATAAATTAGTTAACCCTTAAAATTTGGTTGTGGAAATATACACCTTGTGGTTTATTGCAATATGCCTTTTGACATATTGGTGGTCCCAAATACAGCTATTGGCACATTTTAGAGAGGAGTTAGGGAAACTAAGAAGCTAAACTGGAATTTCTGCAGAGGGCTGGGGTGTTCAAACCAAAACACCTTCCATAAGGGGTATTGATTTTTCTGGAACAACACATTGTCCTCTGGTTCTGTTTTCTGCCTGTTGCCTGTTGCCCTAAACCCTTACCATTATTTTAGATTGACTTTGTTGCCCACGATGACTTGCCATACAAGAGTGCTGGTGCTGAAGACATTTACAAGGATGTTAAAGCTATGGGGAAGTTTGTGGCGACACAGAGAACAGAAGGAATTTCAACATCAGACCTTATAGCACGAGTGGTTAAAGATTATGATGTCTACATTAGGAGAAACTTGGCAAGAGGCTACACTGCTAAAGAGTTAAATGTCAGTTTTATCAAGGTAAATATTTCACGGTGAAGTTAACTTTTGATTGGCAAAAATTGATACCTTTGGTAATCAATGTTGCAAGTTGTTCTTTGATGAAAAAACTGGCCAGTCTTTAAAAGTAAATCTCTAAAAGATCTTTATAGGACCTGCTAATGATTCTTAGTCTTAGCAGTGTCTTAACATTTCTTTGAGGATAATCCTCAAAGATTAATTGATTAGTTAAAGTTCAAAATGACCTTTTGTCAAGATCCTGCCAGATTCTCATGCACTTATCCTTAAAGAATTTTAAGGATTTCAAAGATTTCCCTGTAATAAAATATATATTGGGCTTTGAAAACTACATTGTAGTCTCACTGAGTAACCACTCTTAATTAGTAGCCACCTCTCTTAAGCAACTGTGATCAGTGTTGTCAGACTTGAAGTAAGAGACTTTTTGGCTTATAACTGGATGTAACCTCTATGTATCTTACTTTCTAGGAAAAAGAAGTTCAAGTTAGACAAAAGATGGATCAAATCAAAGAAAGACTTACAGACAAGTCCCAGGAGATCCTCACAAAGTGGGAAGAAAAGTCGCGCGACTTTATCGGAAGCTTTATCGACATGTTTGGCAGGGATGGGCGATTGGTAAGCTTGGTCAGGTCTTTTTCCAAAACAAACATTTTTCAAGATGAAAATAACAATGAAACCAGCAAGGAGTGAGTGGGTGCCTTGAAAGATATTTTTCCTAGACCTTTAATGTTGACTACACAACAATGTCCTGTGTGTATTCTTTTACAGGGTTTTATTTACATACAGTGTGTTTAGGTAGTTCTGATACAGCTTTCTGACTAAATGTTATATGCTGGATAGTTTGCTTAATTAATTTTTAAAATTATTAACTTTTGTATCATCCTTTTTTTGCCTTTTTAACCTTTTAAACTTTTCAACAGTTTGCTATTCAGAAGTGTAACCTCACCAATATAATGAAACCAATAAAATTTCAATTTGATTTTAATATTTTTGGCTCCGAAAAGAAACAGCAAAAACTAAAGATCACGGCCTAAAGGCTAGTTGTGACCAAGTTATGTTTTGTGAGAAATTTTACTCCTACTAATCACTCGTTTGTTGATTTAAGCCTACTGGTGTTAATTTAAAAAATAATATAAAAACAGTTATTGTAAAGTTACAAATAAAATTCACTTTCCAGTGACTGGGTAATAAGATATTGCTAGACCACACTAGAGAGAGAGAAAGATGTAGCTTCATAAACAAGCTGTGGAAAAAAGTTAGGTCACATTCAGATTGAATCTGATTCAAGATTTAAATAATGCAGAACAAACTGAAATTGCTGATGTCAATATGAAGTAAGAAATTAAATATATATATATATATATATAAGCATAACTTAAAAGTAAACAGTAATTCTGAATTAAACTTCGAAAACTTATAAATTTAGTGTACAAGTATAAATTTAGAATGTATAAAGGTCAAATACAGTACTAAATAGGGTTTTTATGATAACTGTAAATTTTTCTGAACCATTTAAATCTTTTGATGAAATAAAACAAGAGTCGACATTATTTGAAGTGGTAAACTTTTGTTAACCTAAGCTTCTTAAGCAACTATTAAAACTAACACTTTTAGAGACTCAATGTGTGTAGCCTTCTTGATGCTTCTCTGCATAAAGATGTGCAGCCTTCTACCAAGTCATAACCTCTCAGGTTTAAAGGTATTTTTTCAATTTTAATAAGAATTTTGTTTGCCTCATTTTATCTGAAATCTTTTGTTTGAAACTAACCAAATATTGCCTATTAGATAGCAATAATTATTTTAAGTTTTGGCTCACAAGTGAAGTGACACCTGTTTATTGCATCTTTTTGTTGTCTTAAAAGACAATGGTTTGGAAATGAAATTTTAGGGGATACTTTTTTTTTTAATTACATTAAAACCCGTAATACACTTAAAACACCGTTACATAACAATAAAGGTATTGTACAGTAGCATAAATGAACTGAATTTCAAAGGTTAAATGGTATTTGTATTGAAACTTGAATAGGAATTTGCCAGAAGCTGTTTCCAGCATAATATTCAACTTTACTTCATGAAGGTAGCATTGAACAGTATAATAAACTGAAATTTGTGACACTCCTACAGCAAACTTAAAACTAAGCTAGAATTAAGATTAAGATGAAAGGATGTCAGATGTTACTTTCGAAAAGATTTTGGAAATTGGAAGGAGATGAGTAATACAAATACTACAAATTTTTGTTGTTTCTTTCTACAGAACCAACTGTTTGGGAAAGGAAAAGACAGAATATTTGATGCAGGGGTGCGCATTAAGAGGGCACTGTCACCTGGACGAAATGTGGATCCTGATGCGTTTGATGTGTCCCCATATGACTCTCCAACAAGATCCCCTAAAGTTCCCCGTCTTTCTTTTGACCCTGAGATAAGCGACGACGATGATGATGCAGGTGACAATGCTGAAAAAGAAGCTGCAAGGGAGTCAGTTTACTGAAGGATTGTTGCCTAATGTTTCATTGGTCGTAATCATTGAGGGCTGGGTTTACTGAACAAGAGCTAATTGGTTAAATGAAAAATTTTGTGATGCAGATCGAAAATGAAAAATAAATTGCAATAAAATTGCCATCAACATTGGCCAATATTGGCCAAAAGCATTGGTCACTATTGGCTAACACCATTAGCCAACATTGGCCAACAGTGACATTTGGCCAATGTTCAGTGTTCAACAGCAAATGGTTAGTGTTGATGAACGCCCGGTTGTTTGAAGCAGGATTAAGCTAACCCAGGATTAGCATCAGTTTTGAATTCAATTTTACAGCCAAATGGTTAAGATTCCTGTACATTTATTTTTTGCCTTACGTTTTGCCACTTAGAATTTGCTGCGAAAACTCTTTTGAATAAGAGAAACGGGAACCTTGGTTAAATTTTAGCCCCAGGTTAGCGTTAACCAGCTTTTGAACAACTGGGTCCAGGAGAATTGGTCAATTGTATCAATTTGTCCCACGGGTATAATTCAGTCAGGCTTTTAACTAAAAGTGAGATTGTGATAACAGAGTAATGAACTGAAGTGGACCACAGTCTTGGCACAGTAGCTTGCAGTGGTGGCCATCAAGGTTGAGACACATTAGGCAACAGTTTGCAGGGATTAGGTCTTTGCACTAAGCTACCTTGTGCACTGTTCAGGAGACACATGGCTGACATGAATCCTTAAAATTATTATTAATGGTACCTGGGAACCAGAATAAATAATGCTTTCCCATTGGTTGATTTTCATTTTGTTATGGGGACAGGTCACATGAGCAGTGAAAGTGCGGTGACAATTTGTGCCACTTCGTCCCCTCAACCTAACACATGAATTCGAAACAGTTCGAATTTTTGTGGCCTTTGACAGGGACAAAATTCTGTCACTTCGACAAGGATTTTTCATTAAAACGGCATGTCACACGAAGGGAATCATGGTTGCAACCTGTCCTTGCCACCTGTTACCTTATTTCACAACCTTAAATTCTTTTAAAAACCTTGGAAATGCAAAATAACTTTAGGTTGTTTGTAATTATGTGCACTTCACTGTATGAACCTTTATGTTAAGGTGGCTTATTGTACAAGTTTAATGTACAATGTCAAAACTTAAGATAGAAGTTTATTATATTTAATTATTTATTAGACAGCTAAAACATTTAAAAGTGAAGTCGTGAGAAAACGATAATTATAATTAATTCATTTACTTGTCAGTCTAATGTTGAGGGCTTAGAGGCTAATATTTCAATAAGCCCTTTTGGTAAAATGATTTACTGTGAGTGTTCAGGACATCAGAGCAAATATATAAAGGTCCGTCTGGAATTCTACCGTTTAAATAATAGTGCTCAAAGATGCAGGTGAAAAGATTAGAAATATTATATCTTAAAAATGAATTTCTTTTCCCAATACCATCATCTCCATAATGCAGGGGCGCGGTGATGTAGTGGTTAGGGCGTTGGACTTCAGATCTGAAGGTCGGTGGGTCAACTCCCAGTCCCTGCCATCATGTTTATTCCTTAGACAAGAAACTTTACCCCACATTGTCTCTCTCCACCCAGGTGTATAAATGGGTACCAGCAACATACTGCTGGGGGTAACCCTGCGATGGACTAGCATCCCATTCAGGGGGGAGTAGAAATACTCTCAGTTGCTTCATTCTGCAGAAACCAGGATAAGCTCCGGCCGCGTAGGCCTCCTTGGCTCTTGTGCGCCTTTACCTTACCTTTATCATCTCTATAATATGCCTTATTTTTACAGATAACAAGTTCCAATTTTAAACCAAAAATTTCCTTATGAAATGTTGCTTTCTTGCTGTAGTCTCCTGATTCTCTATGAAAGAAGGATTTCTTAAATGAATATGATCCGGGAACTGTGTTTTCCTTTGTACATGCACATCCATGTGTGGTTTTAGATGAACTGTGTAAAATGAAGTGTAAAATAAATATAGAAAAATTCAATTTGTAACATTTGAAATTAGTTAATTTTATGGAGAGGTTACAAAGATCTTGTAAAGTTAAATAGAACATGGTGCAAGAAAACATCTGTTTTCACAGTCCATAAATTACTCAGTAGCTTGAAAGTTTAGCAGGAATTTTTGTTTTGCATACTGACAATTTTGGATCGTTGTTTTGAAATTTAAATGGAGAGGGATTGATTTTTTGGGATTTCATGAAGTAAAAAACTGTAACGGTCATGCATTATTCATACAGTATAGTGGATGTTTTGAAGCTTGCTCATTGGAATTGCATGCTGACATTAACATGGTAATTTTTTTCGTTTAGTTTTGTAACAAAACTTGCAGGATATTTTTTCTGCAGAACATCAAGAAGTTCGTCAAAATTGCAAAAAATTTCATGCCATATGGAAAAAGTATAATTAAAAAACACAGTCACTTAAGTTTTGCTTTCGACTTTACCACACAACATCAACAGAATTATAGGTGCACATCATACAAAACTAATATATGATGAATGTCAATGTGTGGTTCCAGAAAGTATCCATACCCCCACCACAGAGGGTCATTGGATATTCCGAGAGGGAGGGGGTCTTAAAGGCCAAAATTTTTAAAGGATCGAATGTATGAGCCTAAATTGGAATTTTCAGAGGGGTGGGGGGTTTAAACCAAATAAACCCTCTGTGGGGGGAGTATGGATGTTTTCTGGAACAACACAATATTTATTTGGCAACACAATGTCACATGATTGAGTTTTCTCATCAGTATTCATCACTTGAAGAGTGTTAAACTTCATACAGCCTTACGTTTAAAAAAATATATCTAACAAATATTTTAATTCGCTTACTTTTTGATGGAACAGATATGTGAGAAATAAAACACAGTTCCAAATTTGCTTTGTGTGGGTGAATTCCAAGTTATTACATAATATGATTACCGATACCAAGGATAAGGTGTATGTGTCACAAATATGATTTCTGATCAAATGCATCAGATTTAATTTAATAAATTTAATCAGCCTCCTCCAACCACATGTTCGATTGCTACAGTAACTACTACTAATAAAAGTAATAATATTCAACCAGGATGCCCCCATCAAATACAGTGGTTTTTAGAAAGGTTCTAATAGTCATTTAATGCTATGGCACGCAAATACAGACAACACACAAGACTTTGATGGACAAAGTTGGGCACGAAAAAGCCAGCAAGGCTCGGATAGAAGCCACCGATCGGAAAACCACTGGATGAGTGGCCTTGGGACGTGGCGCCATACCGGGGATGCACCTCATGCCTGTACTTTAAGGCAGGTATAGTCGCACATCCGTGTGGCTGGAGTTACGTCCTTGGCCAAGTTAACCAAGTCCAGCGGAATACCAATGCCTCCTCCCTGACGGGGCTTCAGCACAAGGCTGAAGGGGTGCAACAGGCAGTAATTCCCTGCCCTTAGTTTATTATTAATCAATTCCAAGTAAAGTGACAAAACAAGCAATACTACAGCCAATGAATAATGGAAGCCAAAAGGAGTCACGCAAAGACAAGGAGCCTGCGATAACTGTTAGGGTGGGAGGGATAAACTTTTCTGCTGGAGACTTGCAGCACTAAAAGAAAGTGCCGACTGAAAAGGTACAGCATAATATAAGAATTATTATTTGCCAAATAAGGAGATAACGCGTATGAGAAAAAACTGCAGTGAACTGCACGCTCACAAGTTACTGCTTGCCAACATTAATTTTTATTTTATGCTAAAATGTCAACATAATTTGACGAAAAATGATGATCAGACATAACCATCAAAATAAATGCCAGTTAATGTTTGTTGTTGTTGTTTTCAAAGGACACTATAAAATTCCCTATAGCTAAATGACTGAATCTTGTAAGAAATTGTCATTAATAATAACAATAATCATGATTATAATAATGCAACTTTAGGAGCACTTAAACAGAGTCTCAGTGTTCTTACAATAATTATTATACAGATAAAAAGAATCTAATACAGAATTATTCTAGTTATGATACAGGAAGGGCTCTGAGCCAAAACACCACTTAAAATAATAAATAAATTAAAAAAAACAGTCTGACCACATTTCTGGATTTTGTCAACAGATTAAAAAGTTACGGTGACAAATCGTCTCACCATACTTGCTCTGGAAGTGAAAGGGTGAATAATTTGAAAAGTAAACCAAAGCAGTGAAAGCTAATTTGGATTCTAATGCCAAATCACCACTCAGCATAGTTTTTGATGTAGCCCTTCAATCAAGGTACGCTAGTACTGATTTTTATTGATCATAGTACCACCTTCCAAGTCAATGGCATTAATTATACTTCATATAAATAAAGCCATTGACCCAGTATGTGGTATTGATTACAAGTTTTGTCAAATTGTATTAAATATATCAAAATGAAACAAAAATATTACATTCTGATGATATTGCCACAATTCATTTACCAGAATATCAGTGCTACTCTACATCCTACATAATTTTATTTAGTTTCATAAAATCCTCTAAACCGTTAAGTCAGTTGATCCTCTACTATTTAAGTTGTCATTTTAATCTATATGATTACTATATTTGTACTTGTATTTGAACATATTTTCTTTATAATTTTGTAAATTAATGCACAGCACAGCTTCTTTATGTCCAGTGGCCAAGTAACACAGGCAACATTTTCACGTAACATGAAACAACCTCAACTTCCAGTGTAACATTTCTGCATGACAAATTACAGGAAAATGTTGCTCATATTACTTGGCCTTCACTGTACTGTCACTGTTTTAAATAACACATTGTCTAATAACTTAAATGCAACATACTACTGACAATAATTCAAAACACTTATGTCGATGCTGGGTCTTCTGGTACGCATTTATCTATTTACCTATGAGTTTTTTATACTACTACCTTGGGAGAAATTCTTCTTTGTCTCTGATAATTTCTACAATGGCCTAGTTCCATGTACACTTGCTGACTGAACATCTTGCTTGCGTACTACGTACTACACATCATTGTATTAACAGCTTTCAGTTACTCTTTGTTTTCCCCAAGATCCCTGTGGAGAAATCCTATACAGGATCCTACAGAATTTTCTAGGATCCTAAAGGATCCTACAGGATCCTGTAAGCTCACTCAGGATCCTACCCAGGATCCTAAATGGCACCATGTTTTTTAGGATCTTACTCAGGATCCTGTAAAGTCTTTCAGGATCCTGGTTAAGACTGTCTAGGATCCTGTTAGGATCCTATAGGATCTTGTTTAGGATCCTGTAGGATCCTATAGGAACCTACAGGATCCTAAACAAGATCCTATAGGATCCTACAGGATCTTATATAGGATCTTGTCAAGAACCTGGTTAAGATCCTACAAGATCCTATTAGGATCTTATTAGGATCCTGGGCAGAATTTCTACCAGGGATGCAAAACTAGAATCTGGATTTTACTTCCTAATCAAGTAGTTAGCACTACATCTCTAAACACGTTCTGGCTGCCCTGCCAGAATCAGAAACTGGAAACACCAGCACATCTATGTTGACTGTAAGCTGACTGGCCTCTCTTCTCTGCCATCATTAACACAAACTATTGAGGGAGGTACCTTAATCTACGTAAGTAAAGGAGTAACAAGAATTTTAAAATACAGTGGAACTCTACCTGTCCGATGGATCATAAAAATGTGGTTCTGTCGAGTCGACGGGGTAACCTGCAAGAGACCCATGTAAGAGAGAACAAGAGAGTGCTGCTAAAATTTCGCCTTGTCGCAAGTTATTAATTAGAGTGGTCAAAATAAGAGGTTTTCATATAAAATGTTTGCAATTAGCTTTTTTGGGGTGAAAAGAAGTGTTTGTATTAAATTACAAGGTAGTTGTTTTAAAGGCATGGCTGTATGGTGTGGTTCCACTGCATCTTAGAGTAATTACGTTATGATAACCCATTCCAAAGTAAGTTACAGACGTGATGGACAACACAAACCATGCCAGAAACATTACAGTATTATAAATGATGTCATCTAGGTTAAAAGCATATTTTAAATGTAATGAACACTGTCATGAAAAGTAGCAAAACAAGCACAAACAATGTGCCATAATGCATAAGTGGTGTGATCGGAACAGAACGTACGACTTCTTTAGCCCTGTCCCACTTATGTGGGCCCTGCAATCTATACTGTGCTGCACCACATGTACCCACGATTAAATTCCATGCCAGTGAGGGGTGCTTCCATAGTTGTGGCTTTGCACCAAAATATGATGCAATTTCATCATTGTATGTCATGGGGTCTTCTTGGATAGTGTGCCTTGCTGATGCATAGTAAATGCTCTCGGTTTTTTGCTGGTCTTGCTTCAATTCTTGGTGCATTTTTTCTGCAGGGGGAAGTTTGATCGTACCTTTACACAGCTCTGAGAACCATCGGGCCTGTGTTTCAGAAATTGATAGTAATCCACCAGATGCTGGCTGAGCAAAACCTATAAATGCTAAAGAAGCACCAATTTCTGGAGCAAAGACATTTTTGAAAAGCTTGATTTTGTTAGTGCTTTCTTCTACAACCAGATCTTTGATGTTGCTTCCTAAAAATGGTAAATCAATACGGTAACCAGTACAACAGACTACTGCATCTGCCACAGAACGAGATCCATCAGCAAAAATGACTTCATTTCCCTTAAATGCAGCAATGTTAGGCTTAACTACAATGTTTCGTCTCTGGATATGATGAATTAATGTTGGGCTTACAGTGGGCTGTGTTTGGCGAGCACGCATTTTGGGGTTCAAATTCCAGTGCCATGGGCTGCCAAACACACTTTGGATCAGAAGCTCAAAGACAAAATTTGATAAGCTCCAAGGAAGCCAAAAGAATAGACGGCAAGCATAAAGATCAGCCGGGTACCCTTGGATGTAATTAGGAACAACCCATGCACCTGATCTTGTGGAAATATTTATGGGCTTTTCCCCTCCTAATTCAGTTACATTTACAGCCACATCAACTGCACTGTTACCTATTCCTACAACAACTACTTTTTTTCCTACAAGACCATTAGTTATAGCATCTTTATAATCTACACTATGAAAAATCCTTCCATTAAATGTCTCCTGGCCTTCAAAATGCGGCATACTTGGTTCGGTGTGATGTCCAGTTGCTATGGCAACAAACTTGACAAACACTTCTTTGTATTCAGATTGACGCTTTTTCTTGTTGTCAACTTGGACTGATGTGATCTTCCAACCCTCAGAAGCCTTTTCAATTTTGATCACCTCAGTGTTGAAGTTAATATGCCTCTCCACATCAAAATGCTTGGCATAACTTCTGATGTATTCTGCCATATGGGAGTGGCTTGGGTAATCGGGCACATCATCTGGGAATGGAAAATCTGAGAAGCAGTAGTTGTATTTGGAGACATTGCTGTGTAAGAAATCCAGAAGATGGATTTATGAATATAAGTTTGGTAAACTGAGTTCTGTCATTTACTGCACTTTTCAAAAATGTGCCAACTCTGAGGATCGACAGTTACGTTTTTCGCAGTCTCCAGTCACCATAGCAGGTATTTAGAAGTTCAGCTCAACAGGGTAAATAATTTGTGCAATGAGATTGCTGGATTTTGATCTCATTTGTCGGTTTCCAGTTTCTGTATTTTCACTTCTCACTGGTTGTTGAATGAGATGTAATTAGGATGGATGGCCTTAACCCTTTAACCCCCCCCCCCTCCCCCAGCATCATTATCCAAATTCTCCTTACTGGTCTCCAAACATTTCACTGGGTACTAATTGGGAGAACTTGTTAAGACATCGAGACTATTCATCTTTGGTGATCATTTCCCCAATTCTCATAACTGTAATGTGTTATAATGAATCGATATGGTGAGGAGAAATTCGATGTTAATCACTATTTAAACAATAGAGTTCTTCTGTCGAGGGCACTATCGTGTGATAGGTTGCCCGTCTGTCCGAGGAAAATTGATGTTCACAACAAATATTAGCCCGAGAACGTAGTTCAAGGGCTCATATGAAGTTTGCACATCAAATTTCTGAGGGAACCTATCACACATAGGGCCTGAGACAGAAGAACTCTATTGTTTTTATCGTACAATGCTAAATTTTGAGCAAAAATTGCCAAAACGGGCACTATGCGCTGATAGGCGCCTGCTGAGGAAGACACTTTTGTGTCACATGATTGATTTCGACCACTGAGAGCACGCCAAAATTTAGCGTTGTACCATAATGGGGCTTTAAGGGTTAAGGAAATTGTCAGTTGGGTTTTGAATTTCAGGATTTCTGTGTTACTGAAAGGTGCAATAATAAAATAGTTAAGGGGAGAAATAAACTCCATAGGTTAAGGCAGTTTTGCATTGGTTCAGAAAATAAGTCAGAGTGTACAACAGTGTTTTCTCTGAGTTTGGAGTTTTTCACTGGTTTTATTAATCACATAAGGGGACAATCAAAATCTAAATTTTGAAAACTATTCAACACTGCTGGTAAGCAGGACAAGAAAAATACAAACAGTGGAAGTGAATAATTACCCCACGCAAAGTGCTATGAAGGCTGGTTGCAGGTATCATGTATCAAGTAAAATATAATATTCAAAGCAAGGAGTGGCATAAACAGGTAAAAGGTGTGAATGTCAACCATGGCAGTGGTATGTTGGAAATTCCCCTTTCCCTGCAAAAAGTCCCATGAGTGAACTCAAAGGCTACAGTTTTACATCAAGTCACTGCTACCAATCCCCTTGTGCAGACACTGGACTCTGTGTATTCTCTTTGTACATGCAGACCTTTAAGTACACAATAGGGGACAAAAACACTACGGCTAGAAGCAGGGTGTGCTATTCTTTTTTTATCCTAGACAACTCGCACAGTGTACAAGTGATTTCAGTTTTGACCAATCTGTGCTTCTGAGTTTTGGGGCATTTTAGCATGCACTCCCCTCAGGGTAGAGGGGAGTGCTTAGAGAGGGTGCCTCTTACAGAGTTTGAAATCTAAAGGGGGTACAGGAGAGGGGAATGTATTGTTCCAGAAAATATCCATACTCCCCTCACAGAGGGTCTTCCTGGTTTGAACCCCCCACCCCTGTGGGAATTCCAGTTTAGGCTAATACTTGCCATTAAAAATTTTGGCCTTTAAGACCCCCCCCCCCCCCCTCCCCTTCCTCCTCGGAATTTCCAATGTCCCTCTGCGGTGTGGGCATTGATATTCTCTGGAACCACACAATTACAACAGGAGCTTCCCTCTTACATGTGAGTAAATCTCATAACTCCGTATCCATCTTCCGTAAACTGCCACAGCCCTCCAATGTGGTCACTTTTCTCATAAACAATGATCTTGAAGTTGTCATCTAACAGGCATTTTGCTGTAGCAATCCCCGATATCCCTGCACCAATGACTGCGACATCATATTCTGAAGGTTGGCTCATCTCTCTATGAAACAATTTACGTCTTCACTACAAGATCGACTAAAACCTAGTGACTGCATGAAAGATCATATGCATGGGCCAAGTCCAGTAAACATTCCAAAGGAAAGAATGTGTTTATACTACTGCTGCGGGCAAAGTGCGGGCGCCATTTTGCTAACGTTGCTCTCCCAGCGAGAGGTAGTGAGGAATGTTTCATACTCCCTACCGTACCCTACTAGCTCAATCCATATATGGAAGTGAACTCTCTATCTCACTTTCGCGCCATTTTCAATAATCCATTTCAAGATGGCGCCAACTTCTCTCGAGGACGATGCGAAAGCTTCCCAAGATGGTATGTCCTAAACTGTTAACTTTGTCGTTTAAAAGAAAAATTTTAGGAAAAGGAAGTTAGGTTTCAAGCCTGTGCTCTCTTTTTTCTTGTAGATTCTCAGACGACGCGTCGATCAAAGCGCTCCGCGAAACGCAATACAGGAGCAACCTCTGCTCTCGATAAAATCAGGTTTTTCAGTGGAACTGTTTTTGATACGATGCGTGCAGCGTGTTAGCTTTGGATTTTATCTGCGATCGCCTAAGAAAGTAATATTAAATTTGTTTCTCTTCTAGGAAATTCCGTGAAACGGGGGAGCGATCGAAGTATGAGGTAAAAATTTGCGTTTAAAACAATCGCTAGAATGAGTTCAATTTCAAGTCATTCATCGCATGCTTACACTGGGGTTGATCTGAGGTCCTGATGAATTTAACGGGAATCAATGGTCCTTCGTTAATTTAGGAGTAGTTTGTGTTTTGGAAATTATTTTTTTTTTAATGATCGGTTGAGAATGAGAGAAGGAAATTAAACTCGGTTCAAGAAGTCCAATTATTAACTTGTACCAGATCAACACCAAATTCTCCTCACTGCTGTCGTGACCGCCCATTTCTTAATCTAGTTGTGAGAATTAGCGGTTTATCAAGACACGTACACCGTCTTCTCGATAATTATAACTCGATAACTTGAAAATGTATTATTGTTTTAGAGAATTTCAAAGTTGATCATTCATGGACATTAAATAGTAAATCAGGGCATATTCATATTCCATGCTGCTCATGCCAAAGGTTTTTAGTGTGAGGATTAATGGTGCCTGGCATATTGAACTATGACTGTGGTCTTTTGGAAATGGTAGAACTAGAACCCAGGAAGCCCAGTAGTCTGTCTAATGTGATTGTCCAGGTGAGAAAAGTTCTGATGAGGACTGTTGTTGATGCTGCTGGCATTTTTACCTCTTGAGCAGAAGTCGTCTTCATCACAGTCAAGTAAATTGTGTATCGTCAGTTGATGGTCATTATGACTTCAACTCAGGATGTTGAAACAACAGTCAATGTCTCCAACAACAATTATTGTTCTCAGAGGCCCTGTTAGGGTAAATTCCGACAAACGACATGGCCTTGAAACAGCGACATAAGAGAGATGAAATGGCGACAAGCAACACAAAGATGGATTGAAACTGTGACAGCAATGAAGACAAGCACAAATACAGCAGTAAAATACCGACAGGGACATGGCTTCCTCCTCAATACGTAAAACGAAGGGTTTTGAAATTCAGACTAGCGACATTTGTAGCCCCCCTAAAAGGGCCTCTTCTGAGGTCTACTCTCACTCAGACGATCACTCTTGACAGACTACCGAGACACCTTTATATAAGGCACACTTTTTTCAAGTGACCTTGACTGTTGTAAATTTCCCTCCTAGGTCAGTGACATGCAAAATGTTTATCAGGTTGTAAACGAAGATGAATACTCTGACATTGTCAGAAAACGTCAGGAGGAGGACTGGGTGATTGATGATGGTTAGTAGATCTTTGACTGCTTTTGAACTCAGATGTTGGTAAAACATCACATTTTTATGATAGATTAAGTTGTTATCAATGATCTCTGTCAGTCCTTATGAGCACCATGAGATGAATAAAGATGGAAGTTTTTGGCTCAATGTTTTGCTGGTTTTGGTCTGCTATTGTAATAGACCATGTTTTCTCAATTAAATGCCCCCGGTGTTTATTTCAAACTTGGCATGGTGGACCAGGCGTTTCTTTAAATCAACAGGTTATTTGGGCCTGCCATTTTTTTAAAAAAGGTTTTTATTTGTTTTTCTTGGCAGCCATGTATCTTGCCCTATATCTTGCCCTATATCTTGTTATACAACAAATAAATGTCTGGGGGGCTTATTTACAATTCCCTCTTTTATACCCTGCATTTATTCGGGGCTCGGCATTTAATCAAGAAAATACAGTCACTTAATTAGAACAGAAAGTTTCCTCTGCTGTACCTCGATATTCCTGTAAATCAGTTTTTTGTGTTGGTTTCACGTTGTCAAGAGATAAACCTGGAGGGGTGTCCCTACTTCTGCAGAGTTGAGGATTCCTGCCAAGCAGGAAGCTACTGTAGCAGCATCAGGACATAGACTGTGGCTAGGTTTTTTGTAATGGGCGGAGGATACTGTCGTGGGGGCTTAAGGTGCGAGCCAGGTAAGGGAGTCAGAGGGTATCCTCCCCAGGCAATTTTCAAATTTAGAGGTCCTGAAATGGTATTTTTAGAGCCCCTTATGAGATATTTCTTCAAGAAATGTGTATTTGAAGATGAATAGCTATTCTGTAGATACACCCGTATTCTTCAATAAAGTGTTGCTATTGACTATTATAGAAAGGAGGCAGCTGCCCTCCCTACAGTACCCCCCATGCTATGACACTGGTGCTCCACCTTGGTAAGCAGTTTCCTTCCCTCCCCCCCCCCCCCCATAAAAAAATCACGGACTGGGCTTTGGGTTACTGGATTTGTATCAGTAATTGATTCCCAAAAATTCTCAATAGCAGGTTTTGTTTCATTAATGATTGCCTTTTAAAATAAAGGGAAACATGGTGAGAAGTACAGCATTTCAAGTGCTATCCCTGAAAAGAGTGTAAACTTTTTTTTCTATTTCAGATGGAACTGGATATGTGGATGATGGAAGAGAAATATTTGATGATGATCTTGAGGATGAGCCAGCTACTGGTCAGTAAAACAATTCCTTTGAGAGGGCCTCTAATTATGTTTGATTAGAAACAATTTAAATGACATTGTATTTAATGGTATTGTATTGTATTCACATTTGACTTTTAGGGAAGAATGTTCCTAAATTCAAGCCTAAGAAACCAGTAAGTAGTATTTGTATAATATTTTAAAGTAAAAAATTTGAACATTTGAACATTAAGAAGGCTGCTATTTATCACCACATGGGACATGTTATAGTGGCATATCTAGGGGGGGGGGGGTCCAGGGGTGTCTGGACCCCCTTCCGTGCTCTTAGCTTATTCTTGTCTCTGATTTTGCAATAAACAAATTATGCATTCAAGGAAGAAAACAGCATAGAGCAGTAAACCAAGTTTACCAGGAAATCATAATTTGATTGTGGCAAATTTGAACTAAACTGTACAGGTAATTGGTTGGCTTTTGGATTATTGACTACAATTTGCCATTTAGGTCCCTCCCATCGATAATTTCTGGATGTGCTCCTGTGCTGTTTAACAAAATTTGAGCTCCCTGGCTATCCTTTGTTATGTTTTACTTGAGTATTCCCAAAGCTTACCAATGTCAAGTTTTGTTTGTTTTTTTTTCCTTATGTAGAATGTTAAGAAACCAGCGGTCAAGCCAAAAACAATCAACAAGATGTTTTTAGCAGCAAGTGCAAAAGCAAAGAAACCAAAGGTGAGAAACAACTTGATTTGAGAAAGGATTAGGAATAGGATTAGGAATGCATGTGTTTTTTTTTTGTTAGCATTGCCGCTAGTTAAACAAAACCAACAACTGTACAGGCTTCCTTCAATCCTTCTCGAATAATCTCTTTTAGAAAGAAGTAACATCTCTTGGTGAAGATGACCTCTTAAGTGATCTCCTCAAGGAAGTTGAGGTACTGTATGCAGAGAGATATATCTATGTTATGTTGTTTACTTACTCTTGTTCGTAGTAGCTGAAGCCTGGTCAATGAGTACTTTTTTTTGTTTCATTTGTAAAGCATCCAAGACCAGCTCCAGTAAAAATGTCGAAGGGCAAGGGTCAAATATCAAGGTATCACAAATACTTATTTTTTGGTTGTCTCCCTAATTTGCACAGACGTTATCAGTAATGATTATGATCAACTGTTTATTGTATTTTTATCTTGACAATATACCAGCATGTTGTCTTTAACATTTTTTCTCCAGAACCCCAACGTCATATTCTTCAAGTCGCCAAACACCAAGACGGCTGCAGGTAAGTAATCCACGCTGATTGTCCACTTCTTTTTCTGGAAGAAGAAAGACTGCAATTAATCTTTGCTTTCTCTTGCTAAAACTGACTTAAATTATTTCAACTTAAAGGGAGCCTGTGTACTCCTGTTGGAAATCCACTCCAAATTCATCTTTCTTTAGAAACAAGAAAAATTATATTTGAATCTTGAGACAAGATGCAGTTGCTGTTGTTGTGAGGAAGCAGATGCTCTTTTGTTTATAAATAACTATTGATCAACCACATGATGTCTAACGTCCAAAATACCAAGCGGTAGCAGCACGTAGAAGTTTGAAAGCAAAAACAAGGCAATAATCTTATCCATTCTTTTGAAAGAATAAAACTTAAAGAGAGTTGCCATGTTTTCCAAAGAAATCTGGATTTAGACTACAGTCTGTTTACAACAATAATTATTTAACATCAATTTGTGGGAAAAGTACAGTTTCTTTAATGGTGAAACTTTAACATTCCTGTTATTGTTTTCATTGAAGCTGTTTCCAACATATTTTGTGCTGTATCCTTCTCGTGTAACCTTGAGTTTGCTAACTTTGGCAGGAATTTTCCAGCCCAAGACAACCACTTTTAAAGAGGAGCCTATTGACAACAATTTAGCATAACTTTGTTAGAAAAGTACAGTTTCTTTAAAATAGTGAAACTTAAACATCCCTTATATTGTTTTCATTGAAGCTGTTTCCAACATATTTTGTGCTGCATCCTTCTCACGTAACCTTGAGTTTGCTTACTTTGGCAGGAATTTTCCGGCCCAAGACAACCACTTTTCAAAGAGGAGCCAATGTCCCCACCTAAACCCAGCCATACTACAACAAGTCTCTCGGCAAAAAGAAGGACAGTTGTGAAAACTGAACCATATGATGAAATGGAAGGGCGGTATGGCGGCATGGTAGGAGAAGAAGTGAAAGAAGAAAGTAGCTATGGAACAGAGGATATGGATACTGGAATGGATGGTACGAAATAGAAGAACTGTCTTCTTTGGTATCAAACTTGTTGTAATCAAAGATTACTTTAGGCTTCTTTTGGCTGAATACAAAGATTACGATCAAGTACAGCCCTAATTAACACTCGTGATTCCTTCCCATAATAAAATCTCTTTGTCTGTTGCTGGGAAATCAATGAAAAACTTAGTATTGGTCATATGTTGAAAAGATGGTGTAGTATCAAGAAAATCTAAGCTTTTCTTCCATGTGAAATTTTGATTTGAAAGATACACTCCAAGGCCAAAAAAACTGTTGCGCACCTCCTTAAGTCTCAAATTATAATATTTGTGTTTTAATTTAATTGTTTTTATTTGTTTTTGCTTGTATTTCATTATTTGTGATTTTTTATGTTTAAATTATTTATTTTCCATTTTTTTATTAAACTAAATATTTTATTGATAAATTGCATACTGATAGTTAATTATTAATTATGTATCACTATGTTTATTATAAAATGTCATAGTATCATAAGTTGCTGGAGGAAAATCAATCTAGAAGAACCAAAAGAGAAATTATAGAAAGAGCCAACAAAAATTTTTTCGATAAAAAATTTAATGTCATCTAGGTGGAGAAGAGTTGACATGAAACCACACCCTTTTGAAACTTTTTAAATTAATTTTTGCTAGATGTTCCTGATGATATGCCAGAGTATGATGCTGGCTGTGATGACTTTGGAGATGATGATGATCTTGGTGATGCAGAAGCTATCCAGGCCTTATCAAATGCAGAAAAGGATCATGATGAAAAACCACAAATCAAGGTAATGCAACTGGATCAACCCTCCTTTAAAGCAGTTTATCCTTCCTTCCTCCCTCCCTCCCTTCCTCCCTTCCTCCCTTCCTCCCTCCCTCCCTCCCTCCCTCCCTCCCTTCCTCCCTCCCTCCCTCCCTCCCTTCCTCCCTTCCTCCCTCCCTCCCTTCCTCCCTCCCTCCCTTCTTCCCTCCCTCCCTTCCTCCCTTCCTCCCTCCCTCCCTCCCTCCCTCCCTTCCTCCCTCCCTCCCTCCCTTCCTCCCTCCCTCCCTTCCTCTCTCCCTCCCTCCCTCCCTCCCTCCCTTCCTCCCTTCCTCCCTCCCTTCCTCCCTCCCTTCCTTCCTTCCTTCCTTCCTTCTTTCCTTCCTCCAACCCTTCCTTCCTTCCTCCCTTCCTTTTTCTCAAGTACAGTGTTTCGACTGTTAACAAAATTTGATACACTGACAAGCAGTCACAGGAAGGTTTTACTGTACAATAATAATTTCTTCTTATATGAATATTCCTAAAATTCCTTAACTACCCTGTGTAAGATTTTACCCGGGTAATTCCCAAAGAAACACCGTGGTTAGAAAAATTAATAAAGCCTTACCAGAACCAAAAGTACTTACAAACTAGTTGATTGGTGCTTTCCCTTCAAAGGTTGAGGCAAACAAGAAACCAAGCGATAAAAGATGTGCCTTTCCACAAAAGTATGTAGTCCTAATTACACCAATTATTAATGTAATATAACTGATTATTTATGTTTATTCTATTACCAGTAACAATCAAATTGGTTATTGTACCTTTCTTCCATGACTGATCATCTTATTTGACCTGGTAACACAGAGGTCTGAATATATATTTACTTTCATTTGTATTTCCCAGGACAACAGAACTTCCAGGTGATTCAGGATGGGAAACAATCTTAGGAAATGAGGAATCACAACAGCAAGAGGTAAAAAGATGATCATAGACGCTGAAGTGCCCAAGTTTTCAAGAATACAGTCTACTCTCTCTAAAGCAGACACCCTTAGGACCAGTTCTAGGTGTCTGCCTTAGAGAGAATTTAGTTACAGGCAAACCATTGAAATTCAGCAGGGACCAGCCATATAGTATATGTCCGTCTGCCGTAGAGAGGTGTCTGCCTTACAGTGGTGTCTGCTTAGAGAGAGTTGACTGTATTAGCAATTAGCATTAACCCCTTAAGCCCTAGACAGTGATGAAAATGAAATTTCTCCTTACCGTGCCACTAATTGTTCAAACAATCAAGTGATGAGAATAAAGCAAGTGATCACCAAGGATGAAATGTCTTGATATTTAGACAAATTCTCCTTACTAGTTCCATAAGAAATTTATGGAGAACAGTACAGAGAATATGCATTTTCACATCAGGGTTTAAAAGGTTAAGTAAAAGCATGGCATGTGCAAACATTTTTCAGGGAAACCATTGTACATCGAGTAAAATATAAATATTGGGTGACTTTGCAGAAACTTGTCCTATTCTCAACATTTTTTTCATTTGACTCATTCTAGATATTTATTTCTTTTTTTACCTTCATTTAGGTTTTGACAGATGTTAACGTGGACTCCGCTTCTCTCCCTTTAAAAGAGGTTGATGGTTAGTATGAAGAACAAGAATTTGTTAACCTCACTCTCAATGATGATCTTTCAAAAGAACGGCCATGTCATGAGAGTGGAACACAAACAGCCTGTGCCAAAGGCAGTGTCACATCATGAAATGCCATTTTGTGCTTTATTTTTGCAGGAGAAAAAGTCCTCAAGTTCTACTGGTTTGATGCTTATGAAGATAGATTTAAACAACCAGGTAACTGGTACATCATTTACTCAAACATTAGCATGCTGTACAGTTTTCATCACTAGGTGTACTGTAAGCTCATTGGTCACGGTGCTTTGTGCTCGCTTTCAGGAACTGTGTACCTGTTTGGAAAAGTTTGGATTGAATCTGCCAAAGCATATGTCAGGTAAATATTTCATCTTACCTGCCCCCATACAACAATTCGGTTTTTGTTTCATTGTTTTGGAAAAGATAACATGAAAAATATCCAGGGGGTAAGTAAGGGGGAGAAGTCAAGAAATCCATGAAGTTTTATTTAATGTCTAATTTCAACAACTCATTGTGCAACTCAGTTCAAACTTCCACATTTGCCAGTCTTGAGGGGGGGGGGAGGACTTACAAGCATTGGTCTTCTGCAGTCTGTTAATCCATTTTACTCCCAGGAGTGCCTAAAATCAAAATTCAAGACAAATATCATTTTCAAAAATACTTAAAAATTCTTAAAAATAAGTAGTACCCTATGAAAGTCCTGCTGTAGCTGAAGAGGTTTCATTTGAATAGTCACATCATTGAATTTCACCCACAGAATCAAAAGTTAGAATCACCTTTAAGAATGTCTCTACAACTAACTCTGGGAGTGAAAGGGTAAAGAAATTCCTTGGATTGCCATTTACCTTGGCTTTATGACATCTCCCTTATAATCTATTGAAATTCAAACAACCCCTTGTTCTGGTAAAGTTTCTAAATTTTAATATCTTTATTTCAGTTGTTCAGTGGCTGTCAAGAATATTGAAAGGCAAATATTTATCCTTCCAAGAGAAAAGGTGAGAAAATAATTTTAGATGGAATGTGGTGTTACTTGTCCATCAGAAAATTCTAAATTTCAGTTTTCAGTACCAAATCATGGTTGCCACAGCTGTTAACTGTTCTTGTTTTCTTTATAAAACAGAAGCGTGGTGTTGATGGTTCAGAGACTGATGAGCCTGTTGGATTTATCGATGTTTATCAGGTGAACTTTGTTTTTAAGGCGATGATTACAAAGACAGCAACATTGATGACAATAATGTTGCTGAAGGTGATGATGGTCTTGATGACGATGATGCTGAAGGTGATGGTGATGGTGATGGTGATGGTGTTGATGATAATGGTGGTGAAGGTAATGATGGTGATGATGATGATGATGCTGAAGGTGATGATGATGGTGTTGATGATGATGATATTGAAGGTGATGGTGCTGATGACAATGATGCTGAAGGTGATGGTGTTGATGATGATGATGTTGAAGGTGATGGTGATGATGAAGGTGGTGATGATGACGGCCGTGGTGGTGGTGGTGGTGGTGGTGATGATGATGGGCAGTACTCAGTGGTGATAGTAGTGATGATAACATTAGGGACCTTCAGATTGGACTACGAGGAAGAGACTGAGTACGAGTGCGACTTTTGAATTCCTGGTCATGGGCTTTTGGTTGTGATCTGATGTATGGGTATTGTTCACATAGCTTCTTCTCTGCTGGTCGACAACAGGAAGGAACAAGGGCTTTGAGAACATAAAGGTTTTGAAATTCGAAAGTCATACTCATACTCAATCTCGTACTCATGGTCAGATCTGAAGGTCGCTATTGCTGACAATGGCAACCAAATGAGGACTGTGAATGTATGATGAATAGTTGTGCTGCTTTTGTGGATGATGATGATGATGATGATGATGATGATGATGATGATTTTATAGTTGTTAAAGGAGCTACGTCACGGATAACGCATCTTGAAAAAACTGGCAAGTTTTTTCAAGTTTGTCATTCGTAATCCATCTTAATCTCCCTCAATCGTAACCATTCTTGTTCAGTTTTGGTTTATTATTACTTCTTTGGTGTTTTTCTACCTTAGGAAACGATTATTTTGAAATTCTCTTCAATAAGAAAATAATTTTGTCAGATCAGAAAAATGGATGTAAATACCGTGACATAGTTCCTTTAATTTCAATTTATTTTTTATTGTCTAATTTTCTAACTGACTGCCAGTACTGTTCAGTGAGGTTGGTAATGGTTGATGACTCACTGTATAAATTATTTTTCTTCAGGAATTCAATGAGAAGATTGCAACAAAACACAAGATCATGAAATTCATATCCAGGGTAACACTTTCAAAACATGTTTAAAATTTGGTCAATAATTATTGTTGACTTTCTGCAACCTCTGTTGAAGTTTGTTTACATTTTCCTCTTCAGAAAGTCCAGAAGGCTTATGCTTTTGAGATTCAAGATGTTCCAGTCACGTCAGAGTACTTAGAAGTTAGATATTCGGTATGCCAATCTTATGCCTTGTCTAAGCATTTAGGGGCTTAAGGTCATTGCATAATTCATTGAGGTTTTATTAAGGTTTTGGACAGGAGGGCAACTGGTTTCATAGCCAGACAAAATAATTCAGTTATTTAATTAGTGTTTTATTCTAACTTCTGTGTAATGAAAAATTTGGCTAAGGTGCTCAAAGCAGCCAGGAAAAC
Source organism: Siderastrea radians (assembly GCA_964017195.1). Classification (NCBI taxonomy): domain Eukaryota; kingdom Metazoa; phylum Cnidaria; class Anthozoa; order Scleractinia; family Rhizangiidae; genus Siderastrea; species Siderastrea radians. The sequence continues at coordinate 34,881,890 of OZ024895.1, forward strand.
TAATGTTAACAGCTGGTCAGTTTACCCGTTGCTCAGCCCTTGATGTAAATAGTGAAATGACAAAGTAAGATGCAGTTGCAGTACACAAAAGCTGAGAGTTTCTTTAGGTTCCAAAAGGTGAGGGGTGTTTGGAGCCCTCAAATTTTTGCCCTGGAGCCCAAAGTCCTTCCTTACTTAGATCCCTGACAAAATGCTTATTCTGGGTTGCCTCAAATCCCTATTTAAATTGCTTAGGACCCTTTTTTTTAACTTAGCTCATTCCTCTCATTCCTGAGAGGTGGAAATTTATGAAAAATTTGTACTTGCTGCTGTGGAAGTTAAGGGATAATTTATTTAAATGTCTTGCCATGTGACGACAGGCTGAATATCCCCAGTTGCCATCTGATCTTTCTGGAGAAACGTTCAGCCATGTGTTTGGTACCAATACGTCCAGGTATGCATCTCTTTGTTTTGCCACAAATTTCATCTTTGTTTTGTTCGTTTGTTTGTTTTTCTTTAATGCCAATGTGTTGGTACATGTAGGGTTTCATATTTTGAAACAGAGAAAGAAACAAGAAGTTTATTAATATTATTTTGGAAATTTACTGAAAAGGGAATGTCATAGATTATCCCTGTCGAGGACGTTCCCTAAAAATAATGATAATCAAAATATGTTAACAGGTATCTAAAAAATATATTATTCTAACTATCATGAACTATATGCAATACATGATTACAATTTTAAAGTACCTGGTCAATGTTTTTTTCTGTTTTTAGTCTTGAGCTTCTTCTTCTGAGCCGGAAGATGAAAGGCCCTTGTTGGCTGAACATCAAGATGCCTCGTAAGCATAATATTATAACATTTAGTTGACATCCAAAGTTTGAAAGAAAAAGGATGGAAACCGGTTTCAAATGATACTTTCAAAACTTACAACAATTACAGACATTTGTAGTTGCCACCTGGCCATACAAATGTCTGTAAATTTGACCTTTTTAAAAAAGGAATATCTTACATAGCTTTAAGTATTTTAAATTCTCTTTATAAATATTTTTAATATCTGATTATCATAAATATTTTATATAGCTCTAAGTATTATAAATTTTCTTTCTACATATTTTTAATATCTATTAATTGTGTCCCCAAATTAGTATGGGATTTTCCCAGGCTATGTGGCCTTGACACATTAATAAAGTTTATCTATCTATCTATCTATCTTCAATTTTCAACATTCTCCTTTCATATTTGCTATGTTTACTAATTGTGCCAGTCTCTTTCAATTTTTCATATTTCCATTTGCCAAGCTAACTTTAAAATTTTCAATAATTTATGGTCATTCTTAGATCAAAGACTGCCGACATAAACAAGGATCCACCTATATTGTTTCTTCGATTTTTTCATTTCGTGATGCACATAAGGCATGGGAGTTTATGTAGCATATTCAACTTGAATATTATTCTCTTTATTTTCGTTGTGAACAGAGCTACCTCAACAACCGGTCAGTTGGTGTAAAGTCGAGGTAAGAATTTTTATTAAAGAGCTAAATTAGATCATAGAAGAGCCAACAAATCAGGACACCACGCAATGAACTTAGAATGACTGTTAATGATAATGTTCAATACAAAAAATGGAATACAATATTCAACAAACTTTGCCACATGAGGCTAATACTTTCTTAAAATTTGGCTTGGCTTCCTGAACCTCTTAGGCAAGAATATTTTTGGTTTCTTGTAGGCCGTAGTCACCAAACCTGATTACCTCGAAGTAGCAAGTGAACAAGACCCTCCACCACCCATGGTAAGTAGAAGTATCGACTATTTACTGAAAGAGAGAAACTTGGTTTAATAAAAGGTAAAGGGTAAAGTTGCACACAAGTTTCTGTAGCATGGAGCAGCTGAGAGTATTGCTCTTCTTCCCTGGATGGGATGCTAGTGCATCACAGGGTTACCCCCAGCAGTATGTCACCGGTACCCATTTTATACACCTGGGTGGAGAGAGCCAAGTGGGGTAAAGTTTCTTGTCTAAGGAAACAACACCAAGGCAGGGACTGGGTATCACACCACCGACCTTAGGATCTGAAGTTCAATGCGCCAACCACTTCACCACTGCGCCCCCACTAAGTTACATACTCAAATTGCCACAAGTAGAGCAGTTTTCAATTGACTGTCGAAAGTGATTCACGTTTTGCTTTGGTTTTGCTTTACTTCGCTCTGTGATTGGTTAAAAAAACTCGCGCCACTTTCTCGACCAATCAGAAGTAAAACTCAAACCAATCCCGACTCACTAGCACGCGTTTTCCCGCGCTTGGCGCCGGTTGTATGTATTTGCTTCGAGTTCTGATTGGTTCATTGGGTAATTTGTGTTTGTTGTGATTGGCTGGGGTAATAACTTTGGTTTTGGTTTTACCACACTCATTTGAAAAGTTCTCTATTGGACTAAGTCCCTTGTGGGAAATCAGTGACCTTCTGCATTGCTGCACACAACCAGATGCTGTAATCAATGAGATTCAGGAACACTTGTAGCAGACTAATACCTGATCATGTTACTTATAAATGTCCAACTGGCTAAAATCGGTTTTGTTATGAGCAGCTAGTGTGGCAATAAAGAGAGGGATAGCAAATGTTAAGCTCCATCATATTAACCCTTTAAGCCCTTACAGTGACAAAAATCAACTTTCTCTTTCCATTAGCTCTACCTGTTCAAACACTCAAGTGATGAGAATAAGGGAAATGATCACCAAGGATAAGATGTCTTGATATTTAGACAAATTCTCCTTACTGGTTCCATGAGAAATGTATAGAAAACAGTAAGGAGAATATGCATTTTTATATCAGGGCTGAAAGGGTTAAATGACCTCCCCCTGAGTGGTCAGATTCCCAAACCTCTCGGCTACAGGGTGGGGGACGGGGGTTGATTGAGTTAAATCACTTTTGTTTTTATCTGAAGCATGTTATCATTTGTTTTCTTTAGGTTGTTATGAGTCTCAGTTTTAGGACCATGTTGAACCCTAAGACACACACTCATGAGGTATGTAGTGGCTGCACTCTATTAGTCCTGCAACAGATACGTTCTAATCCTTTCACTCCTAAAGTGGCCAAAGCAAAAAATTTACCAGATTTCATTTCATAAAATCCTAAGAAATAAATAGTCCTATGCAAAATTTCTGCCAAAGAGGTTTAATTTGAATGGTAACAGGAAAGGATGTTGTCAACAGATTAAAAAGTTAGAGTGACAAATCATCTCACCATAACTTGGTCTAGGAGTGAAAGGGTTAACAGTGATTTCTCCATCTTTATCAATACCTTTAAGTCAACTGGTTGAAAGGAAAACTATGACTCTGACCTGGGGCCTGTTTCTTGAAAGTCCCGATAACTTGTTGGGCCCAGAAAGGTTTTTTATGAGCGCAAGGTTCTCCTCAAATATTCCAATTTTTGTTAGTTTTAAAAGCTAAGCAGTAAGATTGTACATTGACGAAACAAAAAAGCTACACCACCATTCTAGAGATTTTGATTTTAAAATATAGTTCAGGGCCCAAAACGTTTTCGGGACTTTCAAGAAATGGACCCCTGGATCAAATGGATGGTGGGCCGGGGGCAGAGTAAAATGCATCTTAAGTTTAAAAATACAGTCGTATCAGACTTTCTGGTCGTTATATTTTTGAAAAATAAGAAGGTAGAGAGGATTCATCGCTGTCTCCTTTCCCTCATAAAAGTAATTTGGTCTCTTTTCCCTTTGCAATAATACCTCAAGTCCTTTGTTATGGATTCAAATCAGTCAAATCAAGTAACTTTATTATAGTCTCAATCTTATAGCCGTACACAAGTGCACTACTAATCGGGGAGACTGAAGATCGAATTGGAATTTGGAGATGTTGGTTTTTGAGGAGAGAGGAAAACCAGAGTACCCGGAGAAAAACCTCTCGGAGCAAGGATGAGAACCAACAACAAACTCAACCCACATATGACACCGGGACTGGGAGTCGAACCCGGGCCACATTGGTGGGAGGTGAGCGCTCTCACCACTGCGCCATCCCTGCTGCCCCATTGATGGCTGACTGATGAATTGATGGCATGTTTGAAATGTTACTACTATTATTGCTCTATCTTGTTGGTTTGTAGATCTTGGCTGTGTCGGCTCTGGTTCACCATGCAGTGTCATTGGATAAAGCTGCACCAAAACAGAAATTTCAATATCATTTTTGTGGTACGTTAAACAAAAACGAAAGCTCCTCATCTTGACATTAAATTATGTGATTTAATAGTAAATTCAATTTCATTGTTTGCATTTTTGCTTTAAGTAAAACATGAAAACGATAACAAAGGTTCGCCTGCAGAGCAGGCCTTTTTTACGAAATGAATGCTCGTTTAAACTTCGATCCCTTAGGCCGCCATTTTGTAAGCAAGTGAAAAATCTCTTCCTTGGAATCATTTTTTGCCTCTGTCAGTTTCATTATCCAAGATGGCGGTATATCGGATTATTCATCGCTCGTCCAGCATATTCATCGCTCGCCCAGCAAAATACACCTGCTCTGCAGGCTAAACCAAGGGGGTCAACGTAACAGCTAACACAAGAAGTGTTTTGTGAAGGCTACAAATTTGCATACTAGACTTTTGTTGGATCCTTTTAATTTCTTTTCTCTTTCAGCTGTTAGTAAACCAAATGATCAAATGTACCCTTATGACTTCAAAGATCTTGTAAGAAAAAAGGTAAATGTGGTCTGATAGCATACAAGAGCTTTGGTTTTAACTGAAGAACGTTTTCCTTTCGAATTATCAGACAATCTAAGTTGCAAACAAATCATTACTTGTAACTGTTCTTTTTTTTATCGCTTTTTAGCAAATTAAGATGGAGATCACAACATCAGAGAGAGCACTTTTAGGATTGTTTATGGCCAAGATTCACAGAATTGACCCCGATGTGTTGGTGGTATGTGGATTGTTATATTTCATCTCTATAATGATTGTAAGTGTACTCAGGGCATAACAGCACTCGTCCCTTACAACAAAGTTTTCAGCTAGCTAGTTTGTGATTGTCTGTCAGTCATTTGTATTACTGACGTTTGGCTGAAAAAAATTGAACTTTAATTTGTTTATTGTTTTGTTATTTCTTAGGGTCATGACATCTACGGATTTGATCTAGATCTTCTGCTGCACAGAATTAATGCTTGTAAGGTTAGTTCATTGACTGATTGCTTCCATCAGCTGTCACTAAAACACATTTGTGATCACCTTTACACATTTTAACCCTTTTACTCCCAAGAGTGCCTAAAATCAAAATTCAAGACAAATTTCAAATTTCATTTTGTAGAATACTTAAATATAAATAGTAGTGTGTGAAAGTACTGCTGAAGAAGTTTAATTTGAATGGTCACACCATAGGGTTTTATCCATGTCTCTGTAACTGACTCTGGGAGTGAAAGGGTTAAGTCTTACCAGGGCTGCAAATAATTTTTCTTTCTTGAAAGGACATATGTCCGACCAAGTCTCCATTTTGGTCGGAAAAACAGAAATGTGGTCGGACTTTTTTTAAAATTATTATTTTTAAGTGGAAGTCTTTTTGAAATAATTATTTTTTATCATTATTTACTTATTATTAACAATGATTTAGTTATACATAGACAGGTAAAAACGAACGATATAATTTCCCGACGTTTCGGCGACTTCATGACGCCATTTTCAAGGGTCAAATGAGAATTAACTAAATGCGAGTTCAAGAGTTATAACTCAAATTTACATAGCGGAGGTGGCTACACAAATACTTTGGCACGGATAGAATCCGTTTGCACGTTCAAACTCGGTGTTAATTGCTTGATATAAAGCATCTCGTTGACAAGACAATCGAATTTGTTCCTGCATTTCTTGATAACTTTGAAACAGCTGAGGAGGTCCTCAGGGACAGCACCCGCGTGGTCGTTGTCATAGTGCTTGCGTACTGGATGGCCATAAAAGCACGTCATCTTCAGTACGCAAGCACTATGACAACGACCACGCGGGTGCTGTCCCTGAGGACCTCCTCAGCTGTTTCAAAGTTATCAAGAAATGCAGGAACAAATTCGATTGTCTTGTCAACGAGATGCTTTACATCAAGCAATTAACACCGAGTTTGAACGTGCAAACGGATTCTATCCGTGCCAAAGTATTTGTGTAGCCACCTCCGCTATGTAAATTTGAGTTATAACTCTTGAACTCGCATTTAGTTAATTCTCATTTGACCCTTGAAAATGGCGTCATGAAGTCGCCGAAACGTCGGGAAATTATATCGTTCGTTTTTACCTGTCTATGTATTTACTTATTATTTGGTAAACGAATTTGTCCGGACGTAATGTCCGACCAAAGTTAAGATTTCGTCGGACATGGGCCGATTTGGGTCGAACATTGTCCGATGACCGACAGTTATTTGCAGCTATGCTTATTATAGTCCATTATACGGTGGACCTTGGTTAAAAAAGACACCAAAGAGACACGATAAAGTGTCCCTTAAGCGGACACTGGGAATTGTAGTGCGTTATGTTTTCTAGCTTTAACAGTGTTATGTGTTTTCTAGCTTTAGTTCATGTTACAAAAGTATTTTTTTCTTTAGATTCCTCACTGGTCTCGTCTTGGACGACTTAAACGGGCCATTATGCCAAAGCTTTCTGTAAGTACTTTTGTGTTAAAGACTGCATCGGTGCGAGAGTGAAACCCTTTAATTTTATATAACCTGAGTTAAATTAAGGTAAATTTCCTAAAGCTGGCGATTTTCTAGTTGCAATTGGATTTTCTATCGAAAATCATCATTGGTTGAATGAGAAAGCAAAAACCCTTCATAAAGCTATCGTTCGCCGGCGAACAATAAATATGGCGCAAAATGTCGCTTGAATACGTCCTCATTCGTTTCTCACGCCAGCAGATCTTTAACATCCGTCTCAGTAATGTCAAACTTGAACAATCTCTCATGGCAGGCTGAGCCAAAAATCTGGGTTAAGAGACCTAAAATGTCCCTCTGTTGAGCAGTAAGCACAATTGATCTAGTCTGGCGAATACATATTCCAGTCGGCACTTTCTGTTGTTGTAGATATCTGCGGCAAACTTCGCCTCATTTTGGAAAATCTTCTGGTGTATTCAAAACTGGTCGGGTCAAATTCGGTTAATCTTCGTAAGTCTCGACATCTCAAGGATGGAAATCTGACATGCTTTTGACCCGATTTGACTAACAAAAAGTTATCCGATATCCAAGTGGTGGCAAACAGAGGATTGCCTGCAATAGCGATAGTTACGTGTAAACAAGGCTGGCATTATCTGTAATACAGGGTCGTACTGATTTTCAGGACTTTTCAAGGACTCGTGCGATTTTTCCAGCGCTAAAATAAGTCGAAAATAGCATACAGTTTGTATGGAAAAGCTCTGTCAACTCCACAAAAAACTGGACTGTCCAGCACATGTCCATGTATTTAGTCAGTTGCATGGACGTGTATTTACGGATTTCCAGGACCTGAAACAAAAACACTAAATTTTCCAGCACGAAAATGCCACATTAAAATTCCCGAAATTTCATACACACATACAAATCCTGTAGAACGAGTGAAGATTTAAAACCTGTACATTCAAATGCCAACATATTCAAATGCCAAGATATTCCAATTTTATTCTAGAGCGGTCCAGGTAAAGGACTTCTTGATAGGTACGTCACTTGTGGTCGAATGATGTGTGACGTCAAGATCTCTTCCAAGGAACTTATTAGGTGCAAGAGCTATGATTTAACAGGTACGTCATACGCTTTAATCCTTTAAGCCCTAGCATCATTATACAATTCTCCTTACTGGTATCTATACATTTCACTAAGTACTAATCGGGAGAACTTGTTTAAACATCAATGCAATTCATCTTTGGTAAGCATTTTCTCAATTGTCATGACACGTATGTGTTATAATGCACTGATATTATGAGGAGAAATTTGATGCCGGTCACTATCGAGACTTAAAGCTAATTTGGGATTTTCCATTTCATGATTTTATGTTTTGATTATTCCTCCAAATTACAACGCTTGTCTGTTTTCTCCTGTTCAGCATTATCTTGGGCTGTTCTCCAGTCGAGGAGAGAAGAGATTGATCAAGATGACATTCCCAATAAATTTAAGTAAGTTATCAAGTTCACATTGTGCAAATGCCTCTCTTGAAGCCAACATCGAACTAATCCCGGAAACATTTTACGAATTCGTTAAAGTCAGTTGCCTATCAGTCCTAATATTTGTTCGTCTTTTCTTTTCAGTTCTTCTCATGAACTGCTTCATATGTTTGAACTTACGTCGGTATGTAGTCTTTCACTTTTTGTAAAATCTTGTGATTTTTAGTGTTTCGCAATGTTGTCATGTGAACGAATAGGGTCCAGTGTTTTAACTTTCGGTTAGTGGTTTTAGTGAACTCCTTCTTTAATTAACTTAGAGTTAAGAAAGTGACTGGTATCTTAAAGGGTCTGTCGAAATCGCCAAAAAAAACAAGATAATGAGTAATTGCTGATTAGTCAAGGGGAGAAATTGCTAAATTAAGAACAGTGCCTCCTAATACAGAGCTGTTTTTGCGTAGGTTATGACTATGGAGAAAAAGCAGATCTTTGCAAGGATTATTGAAGTCCAAAAAGAAAATTGTGGGTAACCAAATGTATGACATTTTCTTTCCAAATTTAAGCTCAATTATCTCTGAAAAATGCGTGGTTACCCCCAATTTGCATTTTGGATTACAACAGCCCTTGCTGGGATCTGCTTTTCCTGCATAGCCATAAGCTGCATAAAAATACATGGTATTTGTAGGTACCGTTATTGATGAGATGCGCAGAACGTTTGCGCAGTAACAAAAGGAGGCATCGTCCTTAGGCGGTCGCTAAACCTGGTTAAAGACCGTGTTAACGAGGTCTAATCCTACTTAGGGTACACAATGTGTAGACAAGTTTTGCGGCAAATGTTCTGTTCATGTGACCAACGTAAACAATTCGGAGGACGACTTCCTTAACTCTGTCCAGATTGTGTTAGAGTAGTCAGCCTGCAAGGCTATGACGCTCTCTCTTAGTTAAAATGTTGTTCTTTTTGTTTCCTAAGATGGACGCTTTACTGTCGCTGAGGATCATGTATGATCTCAATGTACGTATTTCTTTTTGTGTCATTTGATCACTCGGTGTGGTGTATGCAATTAATAGTTTTGGTGGCTATTCGCACTGTGATAGCATTAGCCTATTTATATCCAGAATAGTCTAAGTAAAACGTACTGTACCACTGAAGATTCCACCAAGTTCTTGTTTTATAAATTTTCGTACCTTTTTATTGGGTTTCCAAACAAAAAGCTTGTGGTATTCTCTGGCCTCCTGTACAAAGACCAACGTCTTCGTTTCCGCAACCGTTGTGGGAGTTTTGTTTGAAAATGTACATCTTGTATATGTTTTCACCTATCGTCTTCACAAACGGGGCTTTTAATGGTGTAACTGAAAACGTGTGACTTCTGTAAAATAAGTTGTAGGGTGTTAGTTTTGTTCTCAACAGCTTTCCTTTAAATTCACTTTTTAGGTTTTGCCTCTTGCGCTGCAAATAACTACTATCGCTGGAAACGTCATGGTGAGTGAAATTGTGGTGATATCTGTTAGTTTATTTCTCAGTGTCAGTGCCAGTTACCTGTTCGTAACTGCATAGTTTGAGCGCCTTTTCGTAAGAAAATTGACAGCCTATGTCAAGGTGACAGCTAACATCAACTCGGTTTTTCTTACTTTATCTTCCCAACTGTGTTAACGCTGACAGTAAACTGGGGCGGTTATTTTATATAAGAACAATAAATAAAACCTCTGAACTTGAAAGAAGGCAGAACAGCTCAAAAACGTATAACAGAACTATAGTGTTGGCGAATTGCGAAAAAAGTCCTTCTTGCGTTGCAGACGGCGAGCGCGTTGTTTCTTTCGTCTGTATTAGGGCTGCAACGATACATTTTCCCACGACACGATACATATCTCCATACTAGAGCCACGATACATATATATTATTTGCCGGCCTTGGTCGGTCCGTATTGAGAAAAACTGTGCCAGAGGTCTTGAGTACGGCCCGAGGCCGCAGGCCGAGGGCCGTGCTCAAGACCGAGGGCACAGTTTTTCTCAATACGGACCGACCAAGGCCGGCAAATAATATTTTTATTTTTTTCTTGTTGTTTTTCAAAAGTTAAACGTGTCTTGTTGTTTTCGGAAAGCAACGTTTTGCAAGCGCGCGTAAAATGAACCATGAAACGAAGCCGTTTGTGACACCAGAGCAGCAAAATACGCTTTTTTACTCTGTTAAAACTCAGAAATCACAGGAAGCAATATAACTAAAAGAAACCCCTTTATTTTCCCAAATTTCGATACATGTAGCTAACTCCTGCTCGATTTACTCGAGCCGTACCGTTGACCGCGGTCAAGATCGGAAAATTCCGCCCGCTCCCGGAACCAATCAGATTGCAGGATTTGGTTCATCTTGCCCGCTCACGCGCTGAGAAAAAAATAAGATACATTACTGTGCGCGACAAAACTAGTTACCAACAACTTACACTACTTTTACATAGTTTATTTCTCTAATAATAAATTTAACACAGTAATAACACAATATCAAATCGCCTTACAAGGGCTTGAATAAGGAATATTAAAGACAGTGATTTTCCAAATTTGTTAATGTAACATATTTTTTTGTATCGTAATATCGCGATATCTTATTTAAATATCGATATTTGTATCGTTGGAAAAAATATCGTGGTTCACCGATGCATCGGTGTATCGTTGCAGCCCTAGTTTGTATTTGCCGTGAACGTGTTGCTAAATCTCTCTGATCGCTCTCTGTAACTCTCGTGCGCTGTTCTGGAGTTGATTCTTCTCGTCGAGACTTCAAATTCTTCCTTTTTCCTGGCTTGCAACTGTCATGCTTTGTCCTTGAAGCCCATGCACTCTCAAGCATTTTTAAGCATTTGGCTCTAAACTAGAAAATGTTATTGCAGAAACATTGTTATGGAAGTGAATCAAATGCTTCCCAGTTTAGACGCACGAGAAGTAATGTTGCGGAAACAAAATTTGCCTTTTTATTAGCAAGGAAATTTTGAATCGAATCATCCCGAAAGCAAAATTTGCATCATAAACATGTGTTTCCTAGTTTATCCACAGAGGAAACAAGGAGAAGAAAGCTTGCTTCCGCAGCAATGTTTCCTAGTTTAGCCAGGCACTAACTTCGTTTCGTCTCGGCGGCTCTCTCAATGAACCGCATTTATTTGTCTAACTGGTGAAGAGACAGCGGTCTCTGAATGTCTGAGGAATTTTTGCGCACTACCTCTAATAAAAATTTGGAATTTCTGGCTTTGTTTTTCCTTGTTAGAAACGCCTTCGGTCGCGCGCGATACGCGAAAACGGAGTTTGTATCCATAGAGACGCGTTTATGATGTCACCGAACTTTCACTCAAGTTTTCAGTCGACAGCTTCCAACCGAATTGCGTACAAAGACGCGTTTAATTTCAAGCTAAAAACTAGCTTTTCAGTTTCCTAACTCAACTTCCCGTTTAAACTCAGTTTGTGTGAGCGCAAGCATTCCTAAACGATTTTGTAATGCATTTTTTGTTTTGTTTTGTTTTGTTTTCAGGCTCGTACTCTTCTTGGTGGTCGATCAGAAAGGAACGAATTTTTATTGCTTCACGCCTTTAACGAAAAGTAAGTTACTTTGTGTTCGGCCCCGTATACGCGTTTACGCTGGAAAATAGAGATTAGTCGTCTCTTTGTGGACGGAAATTTTACGTTTCAGTGTAAACGAGCAGCAAAAATCGACAAATGCCCATGTTCATTGCGAAATTAACAAATTTCCGTTTTCAAAAGTTATGGTTTTTGAAACAGATCACCGTTTTGTATCTAAAACGATTTTTGGACTACTGGATACAGAAAGTTCCAAATGAAATGTGTAACATTTCGAAAAGGTCTGACCTAGTTCAGAATTTATTGGTGGCAAATTTTCATTCCGGACATTTTTTAGCCATCGTTGGTTTTTCAATTTTGTATCTGAAAGCCTTACGATATATATATTTTTTTGCTTTAATCAAATGGTAGGAATTTCATCTGTCCTGACAAGACTTATGGCAAGAAGCAAGTGGTAAGAGTCTTGTTTTACTGTACAATGCGCCATACGTTGCCCAAGGGTTGAGTTACATCTAACGACCTTGTTTGCATTTAGGTTTGGCGTACGTTTCTAAACGTTCCGAAGACATTTTGCACCCGAGAACCTATTTATACGTACAGCAGCTATTCAGCGCGAAAACTCCTCGCGAGTTTTGAAAAACAGTTTTCTTGCGGGATAGAAAGCTAATTTCAAGATGTTGTGTTCGTTTTTTTGTTGGTATGTTTGTTTGTTTTTATTTCGGGTTTTCTTTATTTCAGGTTGAGGCTGACCACGATGAAGACGATCAGCCCAAAACTTCAAAGAAAGGGAGAAGAAAACCTGCTTATGCTGGAGGACTTGTGTTAGATCCCAAAAAAGGTGTCTAAAAATGTCTAATACCAGCGATTTCGATTGCTCGACGCGACGATCAAAGTCGCTGACAAAGATCGCCGTCGCAGCAGCGGGCACACCTGAAAATTTTCACTTGCGATCAAAATTCGGCGCAACGAGCGGATAAAATAGCCATTTTGGCTTACCTTGTTTATCCACAAGGAAATGCCTTCTTCAGTTAAAATTTGAAGTTACTCAAAATCCTCCGAAACTGCTGGACCGAAAACGTCGATAGAGGTTATCTGTTTGCAGTGTTTGAGTTTGGGTTCATGACATTTATGCGGCGTGCGCCAACCAATCACAGTGCTCGTGTGTCACGTTTTTGTTTTGTCAACCAATAAGGAGCTAAGCCACAGTCGATCGTGTTTTCGCTTACATGCATTTTTCCCGCGCTCGGCACATGCTGCCTGTTTTTGCCTCGAGTTCTGATAGGTTCATTGCCTTAATTGCATTTGCTGTGATTGGACAGACGTGATCGCTTTGGTTTCTAGAGCATTAGGCACGGGGTAAAGGGATTCAACAGTTCAATTCGACAACGTTCAACATCGTTGAATTCACCTTGGTTGACCATCCTTACCACCCTGTTGAATGATGTGGTATGCTGAACAAAATTCGATTCCCATGAATCATTCGTATAAAATTGTTGAATACAAAAACATTGTACTCAACATCTTTGGTTGATGTTGCGTTCGTTTAACCAAAGAATTAGAAATAAATAAATAAGTAAATAAAATAAAATAAATTAATAAATGGGGTGTCCAGATCGAATTCGAATGTAGAAATGTTGGTTTTTGAGGAGAGGAGAAAACCGGAGTACGCAGAGAAAAACCTCTCGGAGCAAGGACGAGAACCAACAACAAACTCAACCCACATCTGGTGGGAGGCGAGTGCTCTCACCACTGCACCATCCCTGCTCCCCAAAATCCGCTCTTTATAAAAAAAAAAACGTTTCTTTCTATCCTTCTAAATAGCTTTTGAACGTAACGTGTTAGTTTGCCAGCCTTTTTTCTGTCATTTGAATTTAAGGAGCATGAATCGTTCTGCTCATGTAATTAGATGAATGAATGAATGAATGAATGAATGAATGAATGAATGAATGAATGAATGAACTTTATTAACGTTTCTTTTTTCTTTTTGCAGGTTTCTACGACAAACACATTCTGTTGCTAGATTTCAACAGTTTGTACCCGTCAATCATTCAGGAATACAACATTTGTTTCACTACAATCAACAGAACAAACTTCTCTTCTAATGGAGTAAGTTTCTTTATTTGTTCTCTGTTGTTGTAACTAAAACAGTGCGTTTGATTGACGTTCCAAACCGAAATTTTTTAGTCAAGGGTTCAAAACAACCCTACGCTCGTGTTACGTAGTTATAAATGTTGAGTCTCTGGATGAAATCCTAAAGTGTGACCATTCAAATGAAAGCTACTGAGCAGTACTTTCCTGTGGTGCTGTTTATTATGCTGTACAAGGTGGTTCTAACATTTGAGTCTGTGGATGAAATCCTAAAGTGTGACCATTCAAATGAAAGCTACTGAGCAGTACTTTCCTGTGGTGCTGTTTATTATGCTGTACAAGGTGGTCCTAACTTTCTCGTCTGTGGTTGGAATCCTAAAGTGTTGGCATTCAAAAGAAAGCTACTGAACAGTACTTTCCTGTGACGTTGTTCAGTGTGCTATGTAGGTTGGTTCTTATTAATGAGTTTGTGAATAAAATCTTAAAAGTGCCGCAATTCAAATGAAAGCTACTAATCAGTACTTTCCTGTGGTACTGTTTAATATGCTGTACAAGGTGGTTTTAACTTTTGAGTCTTTGGAAGAAATCCTAAAGTGTGACCATTCAAATGAAAGCTACTGAGCAGTACTTTCCTCTGGTGCCGTTTATTATGCTGTAGAAGGTGGTTCTAACTTTTGAGTCTGTGGACGAAATCCTAAAGTGTGACCACTCAAATGAAGCTACTGGGCAGTACTTTCCTGCGGTACGTTTTTGTTATGCTGTTCAAGGTGGTTCTAACTTTTCATTCTGTAGATAAGTAAGCCGTTCTTTCGTAAGATGCCTTTCGCATTCGTTTGTTGGTTGGTTTTCTTTTCGTTAGTGGAAAACGTTGAAAAATTGCTATGGTTATACTCCGTACAAAAGATAAATTGTTGGTCCTTTCTTCATTACAGCAGGCTGACGAGGAGGAGGTTGTAGAGCTTCCTGATCCTGATTTGGATCCCGGTATCCTGCCAACTGAGATCAGAAAACTGGTGGAACGAAGAAGACAGGTCAGGCGTGTTTCTTGAACCCGGGCAGGGCAAAAATAAATCGGCTTCTCATGGGTATTGTTAGAAGTCAGCCGCAATTTGTTTATAGGTCTTTGCACCCATGCCAGAAATGTCTGTGACGACCGTACGTCAAAATGACGTTTGTAGAACACAACTGCAGCACGGTTTAGACGAGATAGGAAGTTAGTGAGAATCACAGTTAGGCAATGGAGAGCGCAGGAGAGTTGATGAGAGTGCATCAACCTCGTCCCCAGGGTCTTCTCCTTGTTCAAAATGGCGGATCGGAGAAACCCCTGGCCAAGGCTGCTGAAATACTCCAAGAATCGTGGAGTATTTTGTCACGTGACACATGTTGAAATGGCTTTTTGGGAGGTTGTTTCCAGCGTCTGGCAGCCCTGTTTGTTTTCTTGTAATCTGAAACCGTTGTTCAAACAAAACGAAGACATTTCATCTTGTTTCCCGTGACAAAATCCTCACAAATTTTTGGAGCCATTTTGGTAGCCTTGGCCAGGGCTATCTCCGACCCGCCATTTTGAATGAAGAGAAGGTCCCGGGGACGAGGTTGGAGAGTGCATAAGAGTAGATGAGAGTTGATGGGAGGGAATGAGAGTTGATAAGAGTGCATGAGAGTCAATTAGAATACTGCTGTGTAATTGTGTGTAATCAGTTGTGTCTTGTAAAACTCTTCTTCACCAGGTGAAAGGCATGATGAAGAACCTCAACCGTGAATGCGATCAGTATCTGCAGGTCAGCTAATAATAATAATAATAATAATAATAATAATAATAATAATAATAATAATAATAATAATAATAATAATAATGGTAATTCCACGAGGTGGCTATTACATCACCATGTCTACACTGTACTAAAATAATAATAGCTAATTATTCCGGATTGATTGGAAAGACCTCTCGCATTAAGAAGACTGTAATCTAAAAGAGTTGTATTATGTTTTGTTACAGTATGACATCAGACAGAAGGCTTTGAAGCTCACTGCAAACAGGTAATTCTTCTCCCATCTTTCTCTCAGAGCAGTTTTCGGTTGGCAAAGTAATTGGCGCTTGGATTTGTTTTGTGTGTCTACGCTATCTCGTTGGTTAGAAAAACTCCCGTAACGTCCTCAACCAATCATAAATAAAACCAAAGCCAATCGTGACTTGCTCACAGAGCGCTTTTCAATCGAGTGTGGTAAAACCAAAACCAAAGTAATTCCCCAGCCAATCACAACAAACACAAATTACCCAATGAACCAATCAGAACTTGAAGCAAAGCATGTAACCGGAGCCAAGCGCGGGAAAACGCGAAAGAACATGGGTTCGATTCCCGTCGAGGAAGTAGATCTTTTCTTTGTTAAACGTTTGTGACATACTGAATACTACATGTTTTTGTAATTTCTTCACCAAGCTCGAAATTTACCATGCTTCTTTATTTTAAAATCACAACACAAGACGCTTTTGGCATGGCTGATTCTAGCAGTGTGCAGGATGCGTGTCGCAATGAAACTTGTAAATATGACTTAGCTCACCACGAGTTTTTCCCAGTATCGCAGAGTGTAGAGCCTCCGACCTGTTTGCGGAAGGTTATGGGCTACCGCTTCGGAGGCTGAATTGTTTTCTTTGTAAACCCATTCTTTCGACAAAGTGAATGCTCTTTTTTGGATAATTCTCTCTCAGTTGAGTATTATAAATTGTTTTTTCTTAATGGTTTCCTCTTGATTATTTCCCCCTCAGCATGTACGGTTGTTTAGGATTTTCAGACTCCCGGTTCTATGCCAAACCACTGGCTGCTCTTGTGACAAGCAAGGGACGAGAGGTAAGAATGCAAGGCTCAGAGGGTTTAGAAAGAATTTGGCACTCCGAGACAACCGAGATCAGCTGTAAAACATGTAGCAGCGCATGCGCTTTCCAGTTATCACATTGATCCATGATCACATTGATCTTTTAAACTTAAAACTGTCGTGCCTATTTAAAATTACTTAATTCAAAAAGTCATCATCATCGTCATCAACATCCAGGCAACCAGGTGTCAAAGTTACCAAAAAGTGCGATAAAAATTCCTACAAGCCCTTCTTATTTTTTGCCAAAGGTGACGTTTTCGAGTATATTGCAAAATTTTAGCAGTTTACTGATATTCGTCTGATTCCTCGCTGGAAAGGCTGTACCATGCACTTGGCTTGCACTTGGCATTTTGAATATTACTTGTTTCCTCCTCTTGTCTTGTTCATACTAAAACACCCCAATAAAGTCAAATTTGCGTTCTTTCAGCTGACAGTTCAAAACAAAACATGCAAACTGTTATTCATAATTTATAAATGAAGTTATATTAGTCCGCACGAAGAGATAACAGATGTTCTGAGTTCAATATCAAGATGCATACTGAAATACTGACGTTTGTCTGTATGTGTCTAACATGTACGTTTTTTTCCTCTTTATGGAGATGTATGCTCTTGTCTAAAAATTTTTCCGTGACAATAAATTTAACCGCCCTCACCAGTTAGCTGGCGGCGATTTCGAGGGAAGAAACCAAAGCGAGATTTGGCGGCCTTTGGCACCTTGTTGGAAACTGGGGTGGTTTTCCTTTTGTAATCTAAAAATTAGAATGATTAGAAATCAAAATATTAGGGTGATGCTGTCGACAAATTGTGAAAGCAAAGCAATTTTTGACAACTTTAGACAACCTGTGACAATTAAAACCAAAATTAATGGGAAAATAAATTTCAAAACAGTTTTAAGAAACTTTGTGAGGTTGAGATAAGATTAAAAGAAATTACAACGAGGTAACGACAAACATTTTTGCGGACTGAGTTTTACTGTGTTACATATTAAACCATTTATATTACGTGTAACTAAAATATTTTTTGTATAATTTTACGTTTAATCCTTTAATATCTTTTAAAGTATTAGTCTAGCGTCTTTATAATCTATAATATGTAACGTTGTTATTCGAACTTTTCGAGCTTTAGAAGACTGGAAAGCTTGTTAATGTTTCAAAGCTCGAGTAAAGTTTCCTATCGCTAATCCCCCTCATCTGAAAAAAAATTCCCCATTCTGACTGCCTTAACTTAAGGAACAAACTATATTCATATATATTTGCAGTTTCTTCGTCCGACGAAAGCGACCTCTCTGTCGCAGTTTTTAAATGTCATCCGACTCGCTAAAAATCTGCAGGAATTCTTCGAAATCCACTCTTCCATCTCCCTTGGTGTCTGCCATTTTCATCATAAGATCAATATCGGACTCTGTGTGATCAATACGTAATCTTCTCAAAACTCGTTTGATTCCATGTGCTTCGATGTAACCCTTCTCCGCGTCGAACTCTTGAAAAACCTTTTTCAAGCGTCGCTCCCTTTTCGATTCGCGCAGGATTTGTTTGGAAATACTCTGGAAGTTCTCGAAAGATACCAACGTGTTTGGTTTGTGACTTAAACCTGCGAATAACGGAAAAAGATTTTCTAAGTGACGATTAAAAACAAAACTGCTGAACCATGTACAAGGTGAGGCTTTATATGAGTCTTGATGTTCGGTCGGGTAAGACTTTCAAAGAAAAGCAGTTATCTTATTTAATGTACATGTAACGCTCTCGATAAGCTAGTGATTAGTCTTTCTCGACAAAAGCAATTGTAATTTCATGCTTAAAATGGTAGTTTAAGTGCCGTTTGGTCGCTAAAGGATTTAAAACAAAAGCAATAATCAAAAATTAGTTTGTAAAGCCCCATAAGCCTGTAATTACTTTTCTTAAGTTCAGCCTTCGAAGATATCTACGGAGTTGTCCAGTTCAAACGTAGTCACCTATTTGGCTTTATTTCTACAGAGGTTTGGAAAACAACTGTTGAAGGTGAAAGTCAACTATCCTCTAAACATCTAGTCATTGGAGCCAATTTCGCTGTGAGCAAAATTTTCTTTGAGAAACATACTGATGAAACGTTGCGAAATTTGCGCGGGCTTTTTGGGCTGTATACAAAGGCTTACAAAATTACGAGGAAGTGATTTGCGAGGTTTTTTAGCAGGGAGTCAAAAGTTTCAACTGCAGCTCCCAGCGATGAAATTTACCTGCGCTTTGAAGTTGTTCTTTAAGTTCGTCCTGTCTGACATCCTCCCCAAGTTCTCGGAAAACACTAATGAGGTCTTTAACAGTTATAAATCCGTCCGAGTCTTTGTCAAATTTGCGAAAAACCATCCTCATGTTGACGTGCCTTTGGCCAGTTGCAGCCATTGTGAAACGATGACTCGGTCAAATACGCTTTTTTCGATGCAAACACTACGCCCTTAGCATATTCAAGGTCGTCTTGTTTTTATTTGATTCAAGCAGCTAGGCGGCTATAGGTTTGCTTGCAAAACAGATTTTGTGCTTTTAACGAGGCCTACATTGTCTTGAAACTAGATTCTATTGTTTCATCTATAAAAGATTCCCTGGTTTGACTTATTTACATGCGGTTTTTTGAAAGAAGGTTAATTAGTTGGATCGCTTAGGAGGTCTAAGTGCTCCGATTTGCTCTTTCATCATTACACGGCTTTTGTCTTAGAGCTCAATGAAAATTGAATCATTGCTTTCAAACTGAAAGCTCGTGACAAGATAATTTAATGAAAATTACCCACGTAGCCAATATCGTGGGAATTTGTTTCCTAGGAGAACGACATATCAACGCGAATACAGTGAGCACCTGGAAATACAGGTGGATAAGAAATGTCCTTATTATAAACAATAGAAAAAATGTTTTAAGACCGATTCAAGCGAGAAAAAGTTAACCATAATTGAAATTCTTTGACAGTGTAAGATAGTTCACCATATGGATGTTGGTGGCAGTGTGATTTATACAGTGCATTTTCTATGTACATGTTCAAATGTCCTTAACAACAACTCAGGGGTGTGATTGGTAGTCAATACAACTGAAAGACAAATTTCAGTTTGTCGCTTGAAAAAAGTTAAGAGTTGACTAGTTGAACCAAACGACTCAATTTAAACGTTCATCATCTTCGTAAAGTCTTCCCAGCCCACGAGCCCGTCGCCGTCGGCGTCAGCGGCTTTTATCATAGCCTCGATTTCGTAATCTTTAAATTCTTGACCGAGCAGTTTGAAGACTCGGTCGAGTTCAGAGACGCCAATAAAACCGCTGCCATCTCGGTCAAACACTTTGAACGATTCCAGTAAAATGTCTTCGGGATCACAGTCTTCCAAGTTTTTTGTCATCAGTGCGAGAAATTCGGGAAAGTCGATGGCGCCATTACCGTCTGAATCTGAAAAAGAGAAAGTTTGTTTTAGAAGTTGAGTACAATAATTTTTAATTGTTGACAACAAATGTTCGTTTGCTTTGGTTTTGCGTTTGATGAGATCTGTGGCTGGTTAAAAAAAAAAAACGTGCAACATATTCTAACCTTTATAAGAGCAAACATTTGCGTTTTTAACTTATCTGGAGCGCTAGAGCAAAACCAAACAATCATAACTTGGCTTGACGCGCGTTTCCCCGCGTTTGCCAACGGCTCCATTTTGGACCAAGTGAACCATTCGTTCCCGTGGGGGAGAGGGACTCCCGTATGAAAGTGACGGGGATGCTCGTCGGAAAATTAGAATTAAACACCTAACGGAGACCAATCCGGGCGTGGCTCAGGCGTTTTTTGACCCCTAAAGGAGACCATGCTAACGTAGACAACCAAATAAGAGCTACAGTGATTTTGATTGCGCTACAGATTGTCGGCGTTTGGTTTGTTCATATAGATATTTCTTTACGCACAACCCTAAGCGATACCTGTATGGGTAAAAATATTGGCTTTCCGTCCTGAACACCCTAAGTGAGACCACAATCTTCAATTTACACCCCTAAACGAGACGACGAGCATCCCCGTCACTTTCATATGGGAGTCCCCCCGGGCATTTGCCTAAGAGAGGTATATGTGAGGAGCGGTATCTGTATTACAGGCTTTATAGAGGTGTACCATTCTACTGTGTGTGAATAAAATCCCGCCTACAGTGTGACATTTTAAGCGAGGGATATTGCAACAACTGCTTGTAATTATTTGGCCGAATGATACTGGTGATATTTTGTCAGTTTTGATCTTAAGTGAGTGAGTTCTGCCCTCTATTGATTACCTATTTGGTTCATCATGTCCATAAGTTCTGCTTCCGTAATGTTGTACCCGAGCGATGTAACCAACTTTTTTAGCTCTGTAGCTGTGATGCACCCATCGCCATTGTTATCAAACACATGGAACGCTTCCTTGATTTCGCGAATCTGATCTGGAGTTAGTTTCGTCGATTTGATCATCTCTTCTTCGTATTTTGACTGCTGGTGTACATGATTATTGTTGTGTTTATTTGCTGGACGTTTGTCTTTTCTCGATGACTTGTTCTCGGCTTCTTCATCGGCGAATAGATCGTCGTCCTCGTCGGAAAACGAAAACCGATCACTTTCCGATTCACCGTCCATAGTGTTTTCGGTAAATTCCGAAGTTGACATTCGGGCACTCCTCGGTGAAAGTCGGCTCGAGGACTCGCTGTTGCTGTGTGGTTTGAAGCTTGGAGTCTTTTCATTTGTTTCCGTGTTTGTTGAAAGTGAGCTTTTATCTGGAATTAACAACAAAATGAAACTAAATTGGAGGAAAGAATGAATCTCTTTTATAGCTCTACTTTTTAAGGGAGCGTGGATAGGGAGGGCAGAATCGAAGTTTTTTCAAACTTTGAGTCTGTGGATGAAATCTTACAGTATGGCTATTGAAATGATAAATGCCTTGATATATTGCCACATCTTAAAGATAAAAGGCTACCCCCAGTTTTCGCTCAAAATATTTTTTAGGCATAGCTCTCTCACACTTGCAAAGGACATAATGTAAACTACCCCTTTTAAAAGGGCTGGCCGTTCAGACCATTGTTTCTGCTGAACGCCCGGTTAATTAACCATTACATACGGCTAGTTACCCTAAGCACGGAGAAACAAAGATTGGAGGCCTAAAAAAATACCAACAGACTTAATGGTGACTCCAAGCAATTTGAAATTAACTTTATAGTTTTGTTTTCAAGCACTTGTTAATTAGAATATAACTGCAGCTCGTTGGCGTAACAAGAGTTTAATCCTTTCGTTTGGGGCAAAAACAAACATTACCATAAGAAAGCTCTGCTCAATACCTATCATTTGAATAATCACACTTCAGGATTTTATCCCAGACAAAAAAAGTAATAGCCACCTTCATTGTACAGCATAATAAACAGTACCACAGGAAAGTACTGCTCAGTAGCTTTCATTTGAATGGTCACACTTTAGGATTTCATCCACAGATTCAAAAGTTTGAACCACCTTATACAACATATTAAACAGTACCACAGGAAAGTACTGCTCAGTAGCTTTCATTTGAACATCGTCAACATACTCATAGGTTAACGCCACCTTGCATAACGTAATAAACCAGCAGTACAACAGGAAATAACTCTCATTTGCTCAATAACTCTCATTTGAATGGTCACAGTTTAGGATTTCTTCCACAGACTCAAAACGTGAAAGGATGAAATCTCTCAGTGCGAATTGAGTTCTTGTTTATTAGTGTCGTTTGATAGCACATGGGGTTACTTACCGCCTCTCTTCCCTTCAACTGTACTGTTTTCGCTTTCGGGTTCCTCGGCTATGGACGTATAGCGACGTTGTAGCATCGCAGTAATTTAATAGTTTCTGACAAGACAAGACTCCCCTGTATCTTGGACACGTTCCGAACAGACTATGTCTACCTTTTGTCTGTTATTTTGTTTATACGAGTACAAACTGTACAACTCCTTGCCTCTCGAACTCACGTCATCTTCCAAGACATTTATCTGCCCTCAATCCAGTTTGAAGAATCATTAATCATTGTGGGTGTAAATGCAATACTTAATCCTCGTGTTATTAATTTGCAAAGCTCAACCAATACCTTAACGCGTGGTAATTAAAGATTAATTATCGTCGAAAGGACTTGACTAAATTCCATTATTGTCGCGATGAAATACACGGACGACTAATGAATTCAGTAATTGCGTTTTCATTCAATTACACAAAACATTCTAAAACTTCTTTTTTTTCACCTTACTAAAGCACTAATTGTTATATTGAAACGCCAAACTTGATGTAATGATGCGTTATACATAACAATGCAAGTCATTAATTTAAACAACTTCGACCTCGCATTTCTTATTTCTTCCGTTTTGCTTGTTTTGTTACATGCAAATTTAGAAGTTGAGACCTTTCGGTGAGCAAACAATATCAAAAAAACCTTTGTTTTGTGAAAACCACCAAATCCTAAGTTGACATTTTCGTTCAAAATCAAAGACCTGACAAAGATTTCATTTAATGTGAGTACCAGCTTCTAAACTAGTCAGCGTGATTGTTGTTTAATTTCGTGGGCTACTACGGGAAGTTAATTATCTACTTGCAATTGCTCGTTTCTGACAAGAAATTCAAAATGGTGAATTTTGGCCAAAATGAATAATAAACAGACGAAACGAGCACCCTTTGTGTTGAAAACAACTTTTTGGGTTTTAGGGTTACGTCCTGTTACTAAGCAACCCTGTTGACCCACATTAGTAATTGTGGGCTCAAACCATTTTGAGACTAGCTAGTGGATTGAAAAAAAAACCCTCCGAGGGCTCCTACCCTCCGCAATTACAGTGAATAAATAAACTTCCGGTGATTAGAACGTTTATCATACTCTGATTTTTTTATTGTTTTCTTTCCTTTTGTAGATTTTGATGAAAACTAAGGAACTGGTTCAAAACGTAAGCTCCAATTCGACTTCAAGGTGTGGTAATCGTTTTGTAGAATGACAAATTTCTGTACCAACTGTTCCTTTTGTGTTCCGTTTAGATGGGTCTTGATGTGATTTACGGTGACACGGATTCCATCATGATCAATACCAACACCAATGATCTCGCTGAGGTTCGCAAGATTGGAAACAAGGTTTGTAAACGTTTGCGATTTTTTTTATGATTGAACACGTTGACCTCTCGGCTGTCAGGAACGACAGCCGGAAGTCAATGTTTTCCCTCTTTGGTGCGTTTTGACGTCATATAAACGTCAAAGCCACTGTCGTCAAATAGTCCATTTTTAAGTCCACCAAGGCCGCTGGATAAAAGGACGAAAGACGCATTTTTACTGGGTTAGTCTCGATCTGGAGTAAAATTTTCACATATATCAGCAAGAAGGTAAACTATTGATCACTTCATGTACTGTTTTATTTGGGAATTCAGTAGCGTTTTCCTGCTGGTATTTGTGCATAGTTTACTTCAGATTGAAACTGGCCCTGTAAAAATGTCCCTTAAAGATTTTTATTTAGCGACGTTGGTGAACTCGAGTCGGGGCTATTCGCGCATGCGTGTCAAGAAGTCAACATCAGCGACAACATCAGCGTTTTCAACGTTTAGTTCTCTTATCTTTTATGTATTGAGGTGTGAAAATTAAAAAAAAATTCACATATGTTCTTGTATTACAGATAATTTTATTTTGCTTCTTATTGTAGGCAGAAGCATATGTCTCTCCGTAACTCGTGAAGGCCTCTGTTTATTCTTGATTCAAAAACCAGGAAGCGCTCTAACACGTTTATATTTCTACATTAGGTGAAAAATGAAGTAAACAAGCTTTACAGGCTGCTGGAGATCGACATTGATGGCATTTTTAAGTCCATGCTCCTGCTTAAGAAGAAGAAGTAAGTGCGCTTGGAAGTTTTATTGTTGTCTCAGTTGTCCATCTGCCTGTTTGTTTGTTTGTTTGTTTTTGTATCGCGCGCGCCTCCGCCCCCCCCACCCCCCCCCCCCAATTTACGAAATCGCGACGGTAATGCCACGTAAAATGTCTTAAAAAAACAAAATCATACTATTTTAATCTTCTTCGCGGTTTTTTCAACTCGTGCAGTTGATCGAATGTGGCCGAACTATCTAGGAGCTTAATTCGTAGGAAAGGCATTAAAGGTCAGGTAAATAAGGAAAAATCGCCCGTCATGAAACGTTGAATTTGATCATTTCACGTCGTTGTACTGCAGAGGACGACAAAGTAATGTAACGCACGTGCAGTGCTTTGCCAGTTAAACTTTATGTTTAACGGAGGTTATCGTAATCAGCGCCGTCGCGTTTTTCGTAAACTCGCCAATATTTATAGACTCCTGAAAATCCAAAGCCACTGAAAAAATTCAGTGGCTTAGGTGGGAGGTGGGACTCGAACCTATCTGAATCAAATGGGATTCATCCACGCGCTGTTCCCATCGTGCCTCTGTAGCTCAGATGGAGAGTAGTGGTCTAGTATAAACCCGAAGGTCGTGCGTTCGAGTCCCACCTTCGTAAGCCACTGAAGAATTTCAGTGGCTTTGGATTCTCAGTGTAGCTATTTATTATTTATTTAATATTGTCTGAGGATGATTGTGTTATAGACTCCCGCTATGCGGTTTATGATGAAGGGCAGTGAAATTTTATTTCCTTTCTTATTTTCCTTTCTAGATATGCGGCTATCAGCATTTCAGAGAATGAGGACGGTAAACGGATGATTTGAAAGAATAATTTTGAAAAGTTTGTGGCTGTATGGTTTTTCAGCTTTCTCATGAAATCTTATTGCTCTTTCCAGGTACACTCAATGAAGTAAAGGAAATGAAGGGGCTGGATATTGTGAGAAGGGACTGGTGCGACCTCGCAAAAGATGCTGGAAAGTACGTACTTAGACAGTTACAGCTTTACTTTTGCAGATTAATGAACGTAGTAATAAGCGAACAAATGAAACTACGGAACTAACAAACAAACGATCGATCGATCTAAGCAACCTTTGTGTGAACGAAGGGACTAACAAGCGTGGGAAATAAGGAAAGAACAGCTAAAACGAACCTACGGAAGGAACGATCAAACGAACAAATTCGTAACAGAACAAATAAAGAAACAAACAAGCAAACGGATAAAAGGGAGATTTAAAAAAAGAATGAACGAACGAATTCATTTGGAGAGTGCTAAAACTAGATCACTATAGAAAAGCAGGATGGAAGAAAGTTCAAAACGTTAAATTGAAATAAAACTGCGTGCTATCAGCATATGTGCGAGAAGACTTTAAAAAAGTCTCTAGGACTCGAACAAGGCATTTTATAAGCGAACACACATAGTGTCTTCAAAAGGTCTTGAGCGGTTTAAAGGCACATAGTTCGATTCAGTGCTCGACACTAAGGCTTGTCCAGTAGTCCGAGATAAGTAAAACTTTGTACTAAGCTAGTGAGGATATGTTTACATTGGACCGTAATCTACTGTAGGTGGCTTTGCAGGTGAAAAGATTGTCTACTTTCTTCCGGGAATTGTTTATTCTAGGGAGCTTAATCAGGCACTAGTTCCTGTAGCTTGTTGAAGAAGATGCAATCCATTTTGTAGGACTCATAAAATCAGCGTCAACTCAGTATAGGCTTTGTGTCCCCAACGTCAGGACACTGTCGAGAATTTCTCAAGCAAGTAGACAAGGTCAATTTTCACCTAAACATTATTAAACACAACTGAAGAGAAATGGTTTATTTTTCAATTCATGCGACACGTAATCTTGTAATTTCTATTAGAAGAAGACACTGCACTGGTTTCGCTATTTTAGTACTGTTAATTTTAGCTTCCCCTTGTGAAATACAGCTTGTTTGACTGACTGGTCCTACTGTTGCCTACTATCTAAAAACGTTACGTCGAACACTGCCTTTTCGCTTTCCACTAACTTAGGTTACAGTAGTTGTAACTGAATAATTTTCCGACCTTCCTTTGTAGTTACGTACTGGCTCAAATCCTCTCCTCACAAGCACGTGAAGCGATAGTGGAAAACATCCATGACTATCTTATGTCAGGTATTATGGCCAACTGAAAGACCTTTACTATTTTTTCCCAGTATTAACTCTTAAAGCCCCGATATCAACATGCGTGTTCTCCTTACTGGTTTCCATATATTTCTTATGGTACTAATTGGGAGAATTTTCTTGCACACAAAGACTTTTTCTTCTCAGTAACCATTTCCTTTATTCTTATCATCACCTGTATGTTTGGTCAAATAGCAATACCGTAAAGGCCCGCTTACTTATGCAATTTTTGATGCGATTTTTGTCGCGCTCTCAAATGCAACTTTAGTCGCAAGTGTAAACCAGTGGCGAATTCATTACGATTGCTTTGCGATTCGAGTGGGATAGTTATTGCGATTTCCCAAAAATCGCTACTAGGTTGCATTAAGTTTCCAGCATGTTCCAAACCGCTAATAATTAATTATAAATAATAATAATAATAATAATGAAATTATGAATATATGAAAATTCATATATTTGAACTGCGGAATGAAGAATTAAATGTAAAGAAGATCCTCGCAGTTATTAACGCAACTTATGCAGTTGCGAAAAGAAAGCCTGAAAAAATCAGGCTTGCCGGGATTCGAACCCTGACCTCTGCGATACCGGTGCAGCGCTCTAACCAATTGAGCTAACAAGCCAACTGGGAGCTGGTCATTAAATTGGTTCGTAATATACCCGGGAAAGATGAAGATGAAATTATGAATATATGAAAATTCATATATTTGAACTGCGGAATGAAGAATTAAATGTATAAGTTGCGTTAATAACTGCGAGGATCTTCTTTACATTTAATTCTTCATTCCGCAGTTCAAATATATGAATTTTCATATATTCATAATTTCATCTTCATCTTTCCCGGGTATATTACGAACCAATTTAATGACCAGCTCCCAGTTGGCTTGTTAGCTCAATTGGTTAGAGCGCTGCACCGGTATCGCAGAGGTCAGGGTTCGAATCCCGGCAAGCCTGATTTTTTCAGGCTTTCTTTTCGCAACTGCATAAGTTGCGTTAATAAATATATGAATTTTCATATATTCATAATTTCATCTTCATCTTTCCCGGGTATATTACGAACCAATTTAATGACCAGCTTTTCGCAACTGCATAAGTTGCGTTAATAACTGCGAGGATCTTCTTTACATTTAATAATAATAATAATAATAATTTATTACTTATTAAGCGCAAATTAACATACGGATATGATCAAACGCGCCTCACTCTAATTTACACTGCGATATCGCGGCGACAAATCACACAAAACTCAGGCTGCTAGTTTACACTAGAGCGCGACACAAATTGCATTGAAAAGTGCGACAAAGTTGCATCAAAAATCGCATGTGTAAACTGGCCTTGAAGAGAAATTAGATGCTTGTTACTATTGGGGCTTTAAGGGTTAAGGGACTTACGCGCAGACGTTGGTAAGCCAAGGACGGCGACAAGAAATTACCCACGTATACACCTGGGTAGAGAGAGACAATACGGAGTAAAGTTTCTTGTCTAAGGAAACAACACATTGGCAGGGACCATGCTTTGTAACCGCCCCCAAACTGACTCTGGGTTTTTATTCTTTTAGTTGGAGAAAACGTTGCAGAGGGGAAAGTTGACATTCAGAAGTTCGTCATTAACAAGGTTTGATCTTACCTCATGTTAAACCAAACTAAAAATGACAACAACTGATTTGTTATTGATTTATCATTAATCATTTACTTGCAGCAATTGACCAAATCGCCGCATGACTACCCGGATAAGAAATCGCTGGCACATGTTAACGTTGCTCTGCGCATGCTTAGCAAAGGAAGGAAAGTGAACCCTGGTGACACTATTCCCTATGTCATCTGTGACGTAAGTAAAAGCTGACTCTCAAATTTGGTACATCTTTTCCTTTGTTTGAATAACTGTAAAACGCATTGTGAATGATATCCTTTGTGTGTTACACCTTTTGACAGGTATTGATGGTAATGCATTTGAGACCCAGCGGTTTTCAATTGAGTGTCGAAACTACTTTGCGTTTGCTTTGGTCATGTTTCACTACACTCGATACCTACAAAAACTTGCGCCACTTTCTCATCTAATCAGAAGTAAAACCGAAACCAATTACTCTTTGGGCGAAAGTGTTATTTCGCGCTTGACGCAAGGTACATCATTCTCGACTCCAGAACACTTCTCATTTGCATAACTGAGGGAGCGAAGTTTACATAACTGAGGAAACTCTTCTCTCCCTCCTCCGTCATGCGCAAATAAGAAGAGCTCTGGGGTGTAGAATGAAGGTACAGGTGTTTCTTCGAGTTCGGGTTGCTTCATTATGTTCTTTGCGTGTAGGATTCCTCCAGCTGTTTTCGAACGGTGGTAAGAGTTGTTAATACATTTATAACTCTTTCAAATGAACCTAAACCAGGTCTAACTTAAACGTTGTTTTATTTTTATCCTTTGGTTTAGGATGGTTCTACATTGGCTGCCTCTCAACGTGCCTATCATCCGGACGAGTTTTGCAAGTCTGAAACACTCAAGATTGGTATCCTTTAAACCAAAATAAAATGAGATAAACGATTATCAACGATTATCTTACTCTTCTATACCAAAGCGTTGCGGTAAGCAACACTTTGGTATAGAAGAGTTGACATCGTGGCAAAACAGTTTCCATTGATGCTGAGCAAATCTCTCGACAGCCATGATTTTAATCCAAAAATGAACCGCGTTTAAGTGACTTGAACTCCATAAGGGTAACCAAAAAAATTTCGCGCAGGTAGAGATTTTCATGACCAACATTTAAAAAAAAATCATTCTGGTCGTAGAGTTCTAAACTGGCGCGAATTGATTCATTGGTGGTCTTACCTAAAGTAACTTGATGTTAGTTATTTCTTCTCTGTTATGAACACATCTTCGATTCCACACCTTTGGTTTAGGTTCTTAAGTTACCTTTTAAAGTTCTCGCAAAAATGGGTAAAAAGTCAGCTCAAATCGTTCAGTGTTTGATGGAAGTATTTCCTTAATGCGTTTTAACACCAGACGTGAAATACTACCTCGCTAATCAGGTTCACCCGGTTGTATCGCGTTTGTGTGATCCTATTGACGGCACGGATGCTGCTCATATCGCACAGTGTCTCGGTGAGTAAATATATCTTATTAGATGTTTCGGTGTGAAGTACCGCCGTATATTTCTACGAGTTGTGCTGTATTTTGACGAGCCCGCAGGGCGAGTGAAATTACAAACAACGAGTAAAAATATACCGCGATACTTCTCACCGAAACATCTAATAAGACATTTATTATCCACCTTAACCTTTTTCAACTTGAAAGAAAACTACAAGTGTAACAGGATGAGCGCGCGCACAGTACTGTACAATAACCAAGTGTACAATAACCAACTGTACAATATCGTGGGATATTTGTACTCGTTTTGCGCGCTTTCTGTATAATAACTAACACAGTTGGATAATAAATGATATTATTATTCATTCAAAATATTTCTCCATTTCTGATTGGCTTACAATCCCCGGCTAACCAGCTAGTACCGACCAAATTTGAAAGGTTGTCGTCAATCGTCAAATAATAGAAACATTATTGGACGATTGACGTCACGCAACAACAGCTTTAGTACTGCAGAGCAAGAGAGTGCGAAAATGGCTGACAGCAAATTTGAAACGTTGAACGAGGAAAAAAATTTGATTCAATTTTTCAGGTTGGAATTTCATTTAGTTTTTAGTTTCGCATGTTGAAATTTCACAGCTAAAATTCTTGTATGTTGTGAACTTTGCAGTTACTGGAGATTTTACGTTTCGAGGAAACCTGGGAATAAGCCATTTCCGAGTTGTCTTGTTCCTTGTTTACAGAGCGAGGCCTGGTGCCCAACCTTTCATATGAAAATGAGTTTTGTTTGCATGCAACTGAAAACTCATTTTCATGTGAAAGGCTGTGCACCAACACTCTCTTTGAGAAAAGATTAGGCCATTTCCGAGTTGTCTTGAGTAACGTACTCGCGCACTAATGCCACAGGGGACTCACATGGACCAAATTTAACCTCACGGTTGGAATTTACTAGGTGTCTGTAGTAAGTGGCAGTATTACTACTCCCAGGATGGGATGCTAGTCCATAACAGGGTTACCACCAGCATTTGTTAGATTTTCCTAGCAGCTTGCTGGGAGGAGAGATTCCATGTGGGGCAAAGTTTGTCTAAAGAGAAAATGTGGTTTGGATGAATCGTCACCCAACGAAAGTACGAATTGAATACAAACGACGTCCGGTATGCACAGCACTTCTATCAGTTGAAAAGTCACAATTTTGAGTAACAAAATGAAATGATTATTTTTGGGCACTGTGCAGGTCTGGACCCATCTGGTTACCGTGGCAACTCCGCCCTGCATAATGACGAAAATGACGCGCTGCTTGGTGGCCAGGCCCAGATGACAGACGAGGAAAGATTTAAGGTCGGTTTTTCTCCTTTTAAAAGGTGTATTGTTTCAGAAATTTCAAGCCACGGACGAAGCGAATCGTTGTCGGTTTCTTTGATGATTTTTCAGAATAATTACGATTGATCAAAGAAAATTCTAGTTGTCGATGTTGTATAGTCGAGATACACATGAACTTGTGGTCCTCATTCGGCTTCCTACGAGCGTAAGCCACAGAAAAAGAATTTTCAGTACACGATGTTGAACCTCCCGTACATATTTTCCGCAAATTTAAGAGTATTTTTCAAAAAGGAGATCAGTAAGATTTGTCCAACATACACCAATAAATTTTTATAACATTACTGAGGCAAAGATGTTGGCCAAAGGATTATACGGCGCCCGTTAAATGACATGAATAGTTGCTGATTTTGACTCAATAATTATTTGATCGTCTGTTGTCTGTATTCTTTAGGACTGTGAGAGATTCACGGTGAAATGCAAAAGGCTGGGTTGCGGTCAAGAATCGTCTCTTGAAATACTATCCATAAATACTGTAAGTATGTGCTAAAAAATCGAGGTACTTCATTGGTAATCGTTTAGTTTAAAACTCAGCAACATGGCGATACTTAAGGTCTTACGTGGCGTCCTAAATCTTCTTTTATTACCTTTCAGTTGCACCCGTTTGGCCTCAACGATACGTGTCCCGGATGTAAGAACGAGTACAGCGCAGGCGCTGTTTCCAACCAACTGACTTTTGCCATGCGTCGACACATTAAGGAGTATTACGTGGTAAGAAAATCAAATTGTGAAGCACGTTTTCTACATCAAAAATTAAAGTAACTTTTTCTTGAAAATCAACTTGGGTGGACTGGATTATTCACTTACATGTAACGTTACGGGTAATAGTAATAATAATAATAATAATAATAATAATAAAATACTCCTATTGCAAAAACAATAAAATTAACTATCAATTTATTGTAACCATGAAAATTTCACTTTAAATTCCTAATAAATTTCTCAAAACTAGGTAAACTGTCAGCAGTTCTTTCGGTTTTTCTGTCTTTTGATTTGGGAAAGTAGAACCTGTATAACAACATCGCAAACAGTCGCAAAGAATTAACGATGGCCTCCTCGCAATCTTTCTAGAATCTCCGTTTTGTGTTTGCAACCTAATTATAATCACTAGTTCTTACACGCACTTCGTTTAAAGGGTGCGAAATCGAAGATGGCTTTTCGGGTGTTCAGAAATCGTCGCCGATCGATCGCAAATTATTAGGTATTAGGTTGTAAAGGTTTTTTCACATTGCTTTTTCCTTTCAGACAGAAAGATAGCTGTTTCTGGGAGTTGTTTCCATGTACGCGAACTGTTTGCGATAAAGTTGCTGCAAACTGTTTGCGACGGTATTACGCGAACAGGGAACTAGCCTAATGTGGACGATCGTTCTTATGAAATCTTAACACGCAGGAAAAACAATTGAAGTACTTGAAAAGAAAAATATTAGTGATACTTTACGTCTGTTTTTAATCTTCAATCCCACAGGGATGGCAGAAATGCGATGACCCGTCCTGTGGTTACACCACTCGTCAGGTGCCCCTTAGACGTCAGCGGGGCGCCCCCGTGTGCCCATCATGCTGCAGGACCCACTTGCATTCTGTGGTGAGTGGAAATTTTGTGTGGCCTATCATTGGAGTAGAATTTGGAATAGGGCAACAATTTAGTGACTTATCGTTACAGCGCGTTTAGTGCTGTCGAAATTGCACCTCAGAGTCAAACCTGAGTCTGATTAGGTGGTTAAAACTTTCGAGTCTGTGGATGAAATCGTAAAGTGTGACCATTCGAATGAAAGCTACTGAGCAGTGCTTTCTTGTTGTGCTGTTTATTATGCTGTAGAAGGTGGTTTTTACTTTTGAGTCTGTGCATGAAATCCTAAAGTGTGACCATTTAAATGAAAGCTACTAACCAGTACTTTCCTTTGGTGCTGTTTATCATGCCGTACAAGGTGGTTCTAACTTTTGTCTTCGTGGTTGGAGCCCTAAATTGTGTGAAAGCTGTCGACAAGTAATTTTCTCTTGTATTCCCTCTTATTACTGTTAATAACATGGTAACGCCCATATTCTATCTTTCGTTTTCCGATGTCTTCATTTGCAAATTGAAACATGTGGTTTTTCTTTTCTAATTTTCTCTTCGTTGTTCTTACCTTGATTATTTTTTTCTTGTCAGTACTCGGATACTGCATTGTACACCCAGTTGTTGTACTACTCCCGCTTGTTTGACTACGATCACGCCATCAAGAACGCCATAGATGAAAAGACAAGTGAGTGTTTAGGTGTTTCTTTTGTAGAGCTTCATGCAAAATGAAAACTGCCACACTTACTTGTCCACTGGTACTTTTTCCCATGCTTGTCAAATCAGAACTTTGAGTAGTTGTCTGTTGAAATAGTTGCGTCCCAAGAGCCTGTCTCGCTTTGAATTTAGCTTTAACCCTTCAAGCCCCAAGAGTGACAAGCATCTAATTTCTCCTTACAATATCCCTAGTTAATCAAATATATAGGTTATGAGAATAAAGGAAATGATCACTAGGTAGGAAATGTGTTGATGTTTAATCAGATTCTCCCAACCAGTAACAAAAGAAATATATGGAGCATGGTGAGGAGAATATAAATATGGATATTGGGGTTCAAAGGGTTAACGAAGTGTTTCACCGCGTAAACATACTCTCGACTAGCAGTTATCACGACACGTCAGCTTCAGTGTCAATCCAACATCGTAGTTAAGGTGATTCCATTCAATTGAATTGCGCATCCTTTCTGCGCATCATTTTTTGCGTGAGTAGCGCGCGCACGAGCGCGCGCGCGTTCGGAACTTGGTAGGTTTTCTATGGAAGCTGAGCTGTTCAGAGAAATATAAATGGTCGTTTTCTCCCAAACGAACTCGGTGACCCCACTTTTTTATTCCATTTATTTAAGGAAAATACGACTTTACATGATATATTCAAATTTGAAGAATTTTTCGTTATTCAATTTTGAAATATTCCGGTTGATTCACTGTTACAGTCAGATTTTAGGCGTTTCACTGGAACCGTGCAGACGCTCGATTTGCCTATTATTTCAAATTAGTTTCATTGTAACGGCGATTTTAAGACATTTTACTGTAACACTGTAATTCAATCATAAGAATAATGCTTATATTTCATTGCTAGTTATAACTTTGTTGAAGTAATGGGTGTCTCTAGTACAAGGATAGGTTTTTTTAATATTGCTGTCTAAAGATAGCAAAGTACCTATATACTACAGCCCCGTAGCGTCAAATCAGACACGGTGAGCCCCTCTTTTTATTTCATTTTTTCAATGTACTATGTGTAATTAGTAACTGTGCAAAGTTTCAACAAATTCTCATTACAACTTCTTTTTCGATGGAATCACCTTAAACTTCAAGGGTGGATTGAAAAACTGACGCGTCGTGATAAAAAAAAATTACGCGAAATGCGGGCGATTTTTGAGTTTGTGAGCCAAACCAAAATCCACTTCCGAGCCCAAAAGTGTATTCGTTTCTCTATATTTTTCTACGTAGGTATCTTTTTGCAAAAAGTGGTCGTGTCTTTCCATCATTCAGCCATCAACTATGCTTTGAACGGCGCCCAGAAGTATATTCGTTTCTCTGTATTTTCTACGTGCGTATCTTATCGCAAAAAATGCTCGTATCTGTCCAAATTTTGATTATTGGAAAGAAATCTCGTCTTCTTCTAGACTAAAATGATAATTAAACCCTGAATGAAATGAAGATGTGACCATCGCAGTTGTACTCGCAATTTAAGCAATTGCGAATTAAACCCGAAAGAAAGGTTTCGGGGCTTCAACGGCATTCGAACCCGTGGTCTTAATAGCTCAGTTCGTAGGGAACTGCAGCGCGAACCCAGAGGCCACGGGTTCGAATCCCGTTGAAGCCCCGAAAGACGCCCCGAAATCTTTTTTTCGAGTTTCATTCGCAAGTGCTTAAATTGTGAGTACAACTGCGATGGTCAAATCTTCATTTCATTTGTATTCCCGCAGTTCGCGTCATTTCATTCTGTAAGCCTTGAATCAGCCTAATCATCTCCAGTTGACAGTTTTCTCTTTCTTTTTCAGTTCCGCACGAAATGAAGAAATCCAAGTCCCCACCGTTTTACTCAACTGTGCACGCGGCGATTACCAAAGTTCTGAATACCAATGGTTATTCTGAAGTGAATCTGTCGAAGTTGTTCAGCAGTTTTTTCGTTTAGTGACGAAGCGGTTGATTCATGGACAACCAGTGGGAAGGAAAATTTTTTTTCACAGTGGACTGCAAAGAACAGTGAACTGCAAACGTGAATAATAGCACGTTTATCTTAAAACTCACTGGTTTTGCGGTGGTTAGTCCTGTAAATGGCTAAAAAAAAAGACCAATCAAGATCAAAATCAAACCCACGTGATTTGCCCTTCGTGCGTTTTTCCCGCCCTTGTTGCTGGTTGCTTGATGTTGCTTCGAGTTTTGATTGGTTAATTGCACTTTTTGCAACAGTCATTTGGAATCAGCACTGTCGTCAGCTAATTACAAAAACTAAAGCAATCCTTGAAAGCAACGCATTCGCAATACAGGCAGATAACAATTTAGGGAAGTTACATGTAGCCTAAACGAATCTCACTACAATGGACCTTGGCTTTGTATATACAAATGTGTTTCCCTCAAGATAACGACATCCTGTCTTTCATGCGTTTGTGAATTCTTTTATGATCAATACTGCATGTAGCCTGTAAAAATCTCGTCTCTCCGTAATTTTGAATTCTTTGTAGAGTTTTCACAAATTTAACTACGCTTATGTAGCCCGAGTGTATATGTCCAATTTTATTCTTCGCAGATAGAAACAAAGTGTAAGCTAAAAAACTCATTTTCGTGGAAAGCAATAAAAACGTTCTGTGGAGTCTGTGTTTCTGTCATGTTGAAGACTCTCTTGGGGGAGGGGGGGGAGGTGTAGCGTTTTTTTCGTGAGCTGTGGTTTTGCCTCGTTTTTAGCGTAACGTGCGAACGGCTGTTTTGTTCTCGTGGAACGTGATTTGTTAAGTAGCCGTGTTTTTCCATCGTAATTGTGATTCTCAACTTGTTTGGTAGTCCTTCTTCATACAGAAAATTAGTTGCAAGCGGACTCGTACCCAGTCGCTTCTCTTGCCCGAGCTATGGTTTATGGGAAGGATGTGATGAGTTCGCGGTGCATCAAGGGAAAGTCTGAGTTGCAAGTAAAAGACCCAAAGCAGCCAAAGGGATGGAGGGCCAACGGGACTAAAGAACCATGCAAGGCACCCAACCCCTTTTCTCAAATAACAGTGAGAAATATCACAAAAACGTAACCCGCAAGGAGAAAATCTACTCAAACAATCTACAAAATAGAAGGTTACAATGAAAAGTAGTCATAAATACAGCACGATTGTTGAAGTTAGAATTGAGTACGGCCTGGTTCAATTTGACAGACTTCCTGTTTTTATCAACCAATTATTCTCCAACTCGGACAGTATGTAGTCGTGTGATTTGTCGTGATTTTCTAACCACCGAGCAAAATGCCGTGAAAGATGGTGAAGTGCAATTTACATGTAATGGCCGTTTTCTTTTCCTTGAAACGCGACCAGAAATCCCCTTATATTACTGTTCAATTTGTTATGTTGAGAAGAAGGCAATCAACAAGTTGGACCTTTCTTTTTCTTTCTTTCTTTCTTTCTTTCTTTCAACAACAGTGAAAGAAACTTTTTTGTAGAGTATAAGAAAAATATGCTTTGTTCTTTGATCGTTTTGTAATGTTTTTTAAAACGTCTGCGCTTCGCTCTGAGTTTAACTCGAATAAAATTTCCTACGGAGGTTTAAACCTTGGTTGAAACAAGCGGAAGATGGGAAGAGTTTAAGCCTTTTGAGGGCGCAAATACGGACGGAATAAGGAAAATGCAAACTGCTTGCCGTGGAAATTTTAGTAAATAAATATGTGATGAGAACGCACAAAAGTCAAAGCGAACAATCCTAATCAGCCACAGCTTTAACTCTCGTCCGCTCAAAGTGAACTTTTTTACCTGGACTCTGGCGAAACTCGACAGGAAAAGTCGTAAGCAGCAAACATCCGCAGCCTAGGAGTCCTAAAGGGAAACGAAAACTAATGTAATTCCCTTACACTCTGACACTAGCGTCAAAAAATCTCTTCTGTACAAATGTCACATAGGAAATGAGATACGAAGAAAATTAAATAGATGGTTTTCACGTCACAAAAGGTGTTTACAGTCTAGCGCGAGAGAACGAAAGCGTGCGCAACGAGACCCTCCTTTTTGGAATTGAAAGCCAAAATTTCGCGTTTTTTGTTAGCCCGAAATACCATTGATTTTTATATTCACGTGAAAGATTTTTTTGCCTGAATTTGGTTTCCAAGTATAACTAACGCTCACACACAACTAACAGCTTAAAATATGGAATGTTACAAATTTCCAAAACTAATTTGTCTTTTTGAGCCATGCACATTTTTAATTCAGAAAAAAAGGTTTGGCTGGAAGCAAAGCCTTCAGTTTTACATGAATCCGTAATGAAATTTTAAAATTCGTCAATCTAAGCTTTATGCGAAGCCCGAGCAACATCCGGGACTTTGACCACGCAACACGCGAATTCGCCATATTTGTCGCTATATTTTCATTCCGGGCGTTGCAAAGGAAGAATAAAAGTATTTTCAGTTATATCAAGAATAAAAGCGTTTGAATATTTTTTTTCAACTACTGAAATGTCAGATTTATTTGATGCCGGCTCGGAAGATTTAGACTGGACCAGTGATTTAGGGGTAAGTATGCTTATTTCGTTGGCTTGCTTACTTACAAACAACATAGTGAAGCATTAGGAAAATTTAACGGGCAGTTTGATCCGTGAAATCCGTTAAATTCAGCTTTTTTTAATAAGCTGCAGTTTTGATCTCCGCCGTAAGCAAATTTCTTTAAATTGTAAGATGTTTACACGACGACACTTAATCTTCAAATCGTTTCTTTATTGTGTGGAAAAAAAAACGTTTCAGCGAACGGTACTGCTTCTTTCATGCAAGAAAACCTGTCAAGTGTATATAAGCTTAAGTCTAAACTTTGTTAATTAAGCTTGTATCTGGAAACAAAACCCGAATGGAGATTTTACTTCTTTCAGTCGACACAGAACGTTTAAGGCTTTTTGTGAAAAGGGAACGCAATAGCCGTAGGCTTACTCAGTGACCGCTTGCTACACTGGTGAGAAAGCTTTGTTTGACTTTCTCTTTAAAAACAGGAATACGAAGGAGAGAGAAATGAGCTTGGTGAGCGACATGGCATAGGCAAAGCCGTTCTGCCAAATGGTGATATTTACGATGGGGCTTATCAAAACGGGAAAAGACATGGAAAGGTGTAGTATTCAAAGATTTATTCTTAAAAGTCAACTGAAAATTGTTTATAAGCTTACTTCTTTCATCGTTAAGCTTATTTATAAGCAGCATTTTTTTGTCTGATTTCTTGTTTATTTTCAGGGAGTGTACTCATTTCGAAATGGTGCAAGGTATAAAGGATTTTATGTGCAGGGCAAAAAGAACGGCCACGGTGTATTTGAGTATCCTGATGGCTCTAAATATGAAGGTACACTGAAACAGTCATTTTTCTTTTCAATTTTCTCTTTCAACTGCATCTTAGGGTCAGTGCGAGGAAAAGGAAAACAAATTCTCTCTGCTAAATATTCCCTCACTGCTTTCCCAGTGCCAAGCACTTATTTGTGAATTGGTTTGGAGGAGGGGTATGGTTTTGTGGCCGGTTTTGATCTGAAATAGGGGCTGTTTTGCAGCCTTAGCTTTGTGCCTAGTGGTTTGAAATAGGGTTTACCTTTTTGCCTTGTTGGCATAAAAAAGGAAAGTTTAAGCGGAGGTTTCAGAAATATGGTTAAAACGAATTGAATTTAAAATGTGGTTAAAAAATGTTTTTTTTCCTCTGGGCTGCACATCTCTGCCCAAAATTCTGAAGGTAACCCCTCTGGTTTTTTCTTGTACTGAGAGGATCAGAAGAAATAAAGAAGCCGTACTTTGTTTGCCTTGATAGAGGTCAAGTATGCACTTTTATCTTTCTTGCTTTATTTCATCCCAACAGGCAGGTGGGAAAATGATGAGCGCAATGGTCAAGGGACATACCACTACATCAATGGTGATGTGTACGAGGGAGAATGGAAAGACAACAAGAGACAAGGAAAGGGCATCTACAAATGTGCTGCAACCAAACTCAAAGTTTGTCATCCACAGATCCTAACCCTTTAAGCCCCAGTATCAACATGTATGTTCTCCTTACTGTTCTCCATATATTTGTTATGGTTAGTACTAGTTGGGAGAATTTGGTTAAAAAATTGACACACTGTTCATCTTTGGTGATTATGACCTTTATCTGATGTTTTATCAAGTAGTGATATTGTAAGGAGAAATTAAATGCTTGTCACCATTGGGGCTTAAACGGTTAATATAGGTTAATGAAAATTAGGACAAATATTCGTAACCTCTATTCATCTTTTATAAGACAGACATTCATGGTAATGATGGTGCATTTATACATGTATTGCAAATCCTCAATACTGGGGATGAGATTGATTGTCAGGATAATGAGGGTGGACAGGGGGGTTTGAACCTGCCACTTCTTGTACCCTTTAATGATAATCCCAGTTCCAACCCTATTATTGTTGGCTCCCACCTCTTTGCATTTTTTCGATTGCAAAATATTGCACAGTGTTGCATAATTTTCCCCTTTTTCTCCCACTTCCCGCCACCTTGGGAATCCCACTTCATTATTGTTATTATTTTTAGTCTATAATTTTGAATTGATGTGTATTTGTCTTTTATTTTACCTCCTAATGTAATTCCTATGTGGTGAAAGAAAGAAAACTTCCCACCCCTCTTCTCCCCCCTCCCATAACCTCCTGCCCCCTTTTCTCCCAGTCCCCCCCCCCCCATCCCCCTCCACTAATAAGGCTTAAGTGTGAGCTGCTGCCAGTTGATCGATGCATCCCACCTATTCAAATGATGAATAAAAGTGAACAAACCAAACAACTATACCCGGTACTATATCCCCCAGGCATTTGTCATTGTTTATGCATCCCAGAGCAACAAGACTTGGCCATGGGTTGCATTGGTAAATAAAGCAAAGACAACAGGATCATTCTTCAGTGCTTCATTGAGAGACACAAAACCAAAATGTTTACTTTCTCTATGGTGATGCACTCAAAAACGTGATCAGGAGTAAACAGCTGCTCTTTGCATCTTTGACACTGTGGGTAAATTTGTTCACCCTCTGAACTAGCCATCCAGTGTCTAACTTTAAAAAGTGAACAGGATTCCTTAACTTTCACTTCTACTTTAATAAGACCAACAGCATAACCTCTGTACAGTCAAATTCCACCATTACCTGAATTTAAGTTAAACCACACTATTGAAAGAATGCTAATATTCCCCCACCCCATTTTCAATGTTGTTTATAGGTTTACACAAATCTTGCATGCCTTTTTTTAGAACAGGGCAACATTGTTGTTTAGGAGGGGGAGGTGGGCATAAACTGAGTGATGTGGAATTATATACAGGGTTGTAGCATGATCATTTCAGTTTTTTCAGTACCCTGATTGGTGTTCTGGCCAGGGTTCAAACCCAGAACACCCTATTCTGCGGACAGGCATTCTGCCACATCAGCAAACCAGCCAAGAGAGTACACCTTCAGGTAGACAGTCAAGGAAAGCCCTAATGGAAATTATCAATCTTGTTTTCTTTCTTCAAAGTATGATGGTCACTGGGTGAATGGAAAACTCACCGGTCCTACTAACATGATTCTACCAAACCATGTCTACCTGGGAACATTTTATGACGGTTTGGTAAGTACAGAGCTCTGTAACACACATAAGAAACCTGTTTCATTGTCATTGCCTTGTTGGAGACTTCTTTTCATTTTTATATGTTTATTTATTTATTTTATTTATTTATTTGACATCAAAAATCCAGTTCCATCTAGGTCCCTCT
Organism: Siderastrea radians; assembly: GCA_964017195.1. NCBI lineage: Eukaryota > Metazoa > Cnidaria > Anthozoa > Scleractinia > Rhizangiidae > Siderastrea > Siderastrea radians. The sequence goes on from OZ024895.1 coordinate 34,922,849, forward strand.
AGTGATGGCCTGGAACTATTCTTAAGCACAATTCAAAATCGTGGTTGTGTAAAGTGTTAAAAGGTAATGATCCTGTAGAAAAATGGTTTATTGGAAATCCATTTTTGACCTCAAAAACTCGTCTCACCTAGTGAAGGGATTGGAACGTTCCTTAGGCACAACATATAATCTTGGTTGAAAAATAAAAAATTTAATGAACATGTAAGTAAAAATGGCTTATCGTCAGTTGCCATTTCTTATTTTAATAATTTTTGGCAGCCCGATGGTCCTGGCAGATACGTCTTTGACTTTGGTGTTGAACAGCATGGGGAATACGTTATTAAAGCGATTAAGGTATCTAATATTCTTTACAAGTTTGTGTTGTTACAGCAGGAAATGCAAAAGAATGACTGCAATTATTTTTAAGCATGCTTTTGAAGAGTTTGCATTTTCTTAGGTCTGCAGTTATCCAATCACAATATGCTGATCGCTTCCAAAAACTATCTCAAGTACACTAGTATACTTATGGCCATGAGATGATTTCCAGGAAGCTACAAAAAAAATTTGACTTGAGTAAAAATGATTGCACAAGTTTTGTTTGGCCATCCCAACATCCCAATATAATGTTGTGCTTCCCTTGCTTGAGAAAGCAGTTATGTCTTAATGTAATGTAATTTTCACGAAACAAAGAACTTAAACGGTTTCTTTTGTTTTCTGTTTGAACAAAAGACAACAGAAGATGCAAATACGTTTTTCGGCCTGTGTTTTCTCAAAAACTAAAGCACAAAACAGCAAAAAATACAGGGCAATGTTTATTACACAAAAACAAGCCTGTATGTGGGAAATCAGCAATTTTTGAGCAAAATAACAAAACACCCAAACAGTCACATAGTAGCATATAATGTTATCCCAAACCCTTCAATTATTAACAAAACTGTTTACAGCCAATTTCATTGCCATGTCCAGTCGAAGGTGATTCACTGGTTGTGATTCCCTGGCATGTTTTCACCAAGAGCAGCCATGAAATCAGCCATAAGTTTACCTGTGACATGGTTAGTTTATCTTAGATAAGAAAGCAACCACATTTCGATAAACAAATTTTAACAACAAAACACTTTCATTTTTTGGGAAGTTCACAGTAATACTTGACGACATCCCAACCAAATTATGACCAAGAAGTAACCTACAAAAATCTGGATCTGCACACAATAAAGAAAATGGTTGTAACCGGCTTCTTCAAAACATTTTGTTTTCAGAAACAAACCGCAACATTTGAGGAAGAAATTGTAGAAGTGCCTGTGTGGAGATGCAAGCCAGACCTTCATACCATTGGTTCTTCAGAATGAAACAAAAACCACAGTGTAGACACCAGAAAACAAGCGCAGATTCAATTGTTAGAGGTATATTCCAGATACAGTTCAAGTTAAATTGCTCATCAATTCAAAGAATTTCTGTGGTGAATTTTTTGCAGAGTATTGAAACCAACAAAAGGGTCATGATGTACATACAGAAAATTGCAATACATACTGTATGGAGATTTCTATTAAAAGATGACCTAGTTGAACGTTTGACAGTGTACTTCTCATGTGTGAGATTTTAAATGTATGTAAAGACATTACAGAAGAAAATAAATGCAAAAGTTTCTGTCATGTTTCTTTTACCATAAACCACTACCCAGGGGTTTTATTACCTTTTAAACATGATATCAGGGCAGGCAATTAGCTGAGAAATTGTACTCAAGGATTCAAATGAAAATTACAAAAAAGGGTAGCTGCTCAAGTTCAAATAATTGCCAGAGTGCTGTCAGTAGATGTCTTCTGATTAAACCACTTAATTCGATTAGTTTACTGACAATAGCGAAAGACTGAAATGTTTTCCAGTACAGACAAACTTGTTTGAAGTAAAATTTCTTCAAAATTTTGTAAACACGTTCTATGTTCCTTACTGAAGGAAGTACGTCATATTTGATTCTTTATTATTTTAATAGAGAACAAAAAAACTAAATAAAACATGATATTCCAGCAGAAATTAATCACAAGATATATAAGGTTACGATATGACAGTAAAGGAATAAGCTGTGACGAGAAGGGTTCACAAAGTTTCTAATTGAAGACGATCAAATTTACCAAAAATTAGGACTTGGTGCAAGATTAGGATACAAAATTTGTATACATGCAATTTTGGCTTTACATACTTATTTGGCCTGAAGACTAAATTCCCAAGAATTTCCCACACAAATGACTAGTAGATATCTCAGGACAAACCAATAAAATGCATCTGTAGACAATAACTGGACAACTTTTAGCTAATTCCCTTTTTTTGGCCAAAATCATAATTTTTGCCCCTAATTGCATCAAACACTGCCTTAATTGTTATACAGCTTGTAATTTTTACACTACAAGAAACAAAAGGGGCATATTACTAAACACAGGAATGGAGTATATGGCAATGAACCTGAATGACTCAGAAGATTACATAGGGGAATAATATGGACAAGAGAACAGAATGTATGGAATGGAATATGGACAACAGTACAGAATGGAACAGTTCATTCTGGTGTCATTCCTGTCATTCCAGTTCCATTCCAATTCATTTCAGTTCTTTCTGGCCCATAATTTTACAAACTGAAGAAAAAAAGAAGAGAAGACAGGATTTTGGTAGGCCTGATTACAGCAAGTCAAATGACTATAGTGGAAATTATTATTCTACTGTCGAAAAGAATTTTGTTTCATATTAGAGGAAAAATTTGTGATAAAAGTGCAACATTTATCATTCTAATCCATTTCAGTTAACAAAAGTACACATCTTCAGTAACTTGACCAAACAATTATTTACACCAAAGAACTTCGAAAATAATTCTGTAACAATATGAATACATCCACCTAGTATATTATCATATGCCCTTAAAATAATATCATAATTATTTTCTTGAACTGCAAAAATATCCTAATTCTGAAATTAACTGAAACATAACTTACTAACGGAGCATGCGACTGCTCAAACAAGGAACACGAAAACCTAAAAATAATCACAGGAAAAATTTTTTCAGCCATACAGACACAGAAAGTAAGTTGTGCCACTCTGCACTTCTTCTTACGCTAAAAATTTCCTCATATTACAGGGAAAGGAGAAGACTCATAAACTGTTTTGTTTTTTGTTTTTTTTGCAAATATTTATTACTTGAAACTTGTATTTTCCTCACACGTCAATGAAAGCACCTATTAGCCGAAATTCATATTAGAAGAAGGAAACTCGTCACAGACGGAATTCCCTCTATTTTCCCAACTAAACCGACGGTAAAATAGGACGGGAAACTCGTCTTAGGCGGAAAACTGTCTTAAAGTTCATATTAGATGCAAAAATCACATCAAGATTTTCACTTGACGGTTTTCCATCACCAATATGACTTTGGCAATTAATAAGTGGTTAAAGAGCTCCTTGAGATTTGAACAGGAGGCAACTTGATTCTTACTGTCAATCTCAGACAACCTTTGAGAACGGATTTAATTTTTTTACACACTTCATGGACCACTGATTTCACCCCCAGTTTGAAAAATATTAAGGACGGTGCCTCCTAATACAGATGTATTTTTGCAAAGGTTATGACTATGGGGAAAAAGGAGATCTTAGCAAGGGCTATTGGAATCCAAAAAGAAAAATGTGGGTAACCGCGCTTTTTTCAGAGATAATTAAGTAACCATACTTCTAAAAAAGCGTTAAAATACAAAGAATATATGGCAATTTCTTTCCAAATTTAAGCTCATTTATCTCTGAAAAATGCGCCATTACCCCCAATTTTCTTTTTGGATTCTGATAGCCCTTGCTAAGATCTGCTTTTTCCACAAAGTCATAAACCGTGCAAAAAATTGTTGTATTAGGGGGCAAATTCCTTAAGAAACCCGAATATCTTGAGATGCGCAGAACGTATGCGCAGTAACAAAAGGGGACACCGTCCTTAACAAGATGACAGTTTTATTGGCCACAAGATTGGCAGGTTGTTGACTGCAAAGCAGCAACACTGAACTGTTTACTCACAACACTCAAATGTTTACTCGCCGTCACATCTCATGTCCTCAGATAACACTTTTCCTGAATTTTTCCTGACGATTAAGTTTATACCTAGTATAGGACAATCTTTTATTTCAAGAATGGCATCATCTGATGATAGTATTTGTGATGACTGCAAGTTGAAATTCATTTGTTACACATTCAACATTACAGATCTTGGAGTAAGCTTGTGGTTAACAAACTTGTGATCACGCAATCATTTTTTTTTAAACTGCAAAGTGAAATCAATGGTCCCTAAAGCAGGTTTTAAAAAATTCCTTCTCAAAGGATGTCTGAGATCGATAGTACCAGACAATCAGTTAAGTTGAACTTGTCATCAACAAACTTCAACTCATAGTCACATATTATAGAGCACAAATACCACCTTTTGTTTCTTTAAACAATGCCTTCCTTAGACAAAAATTCACCCTTTGTAAGTTAGAGATGTACACTCTAAAAAAATTATCTGAGTGGACGACACAAGAGGGCTTGACATATTTGTGCTGAACTGGAGTCCGCTGTGAGTGGAATTCAACTTTCCTGATTACTTAAAAGAGTCAAGTTGCCTGACAAACTCAGATCTCAAACAAATATTTCACTAGAATGATGTTAATAATAATCCCATTCATGCAGTAAAAAAGTGATTTCCTGACTTCATAATGCCAGTTTTTACTCACTCTTCTTTTTTCCAAAGAACCTTTTCCTTGCAAATCTGAGGATAAAAACTGTCCAAACCCAACCAATAAAATACATACCTGTTCCTCCCAGTTTAACAAAAAGCTTAGGTTTAGAAGAAACAAGCACTGTCTGATACCATAGCAAAGACCCTGGTCCAAGACGCCAAACTATGAAAACAGACATAAAGATGATGTCATTCACTTTTGCCACAAAGGTTTGGTACTGTCCCATTTCTCGCATGAACCATCTTAGTTGTAAGAATGGATTTGAAATCTCTGTTCCAAGTATTGTCGCAACAAGTTCTGGACCTGAATACTCGTCAAAGAGGATGAAGGCTATACCACTGACTGAAATCAAGTGGTGAAATAGCATGTCCCAGCCTTCTGTTCCCATGTACAAGCACCACAGAAAGTCAAATATGAAGTAACCAAGAGTAAACGTTGCGATGAATGTCTGAAAAGGAGTATTGGCTTCGCCCATATAAACCAGCGGCCAAGGTCCCGTAATGAATGCACACCAGAAGGACAATACTGTTGTGAATGATGCATGAAATATTGTGACCAGTCGGCAGTTCCATTCGTAGCTTCTCCGAGGATTGGTGATGCATAAGAGGCAATAGAAACTTGTCCAGATAAAGAACATTGATATACAAGGCAAAAAGAGGGTCACAAAACTCATGGTGACTGGCTGAAAACGCTAGAATCAAAACAAACCAACATAATAATTCACAGGCACAAAACCATGAGCAACTAGAATTATTTCTAAAATAATTGTATATTGAGGCAATAGAAACTTGTCCAGATAAAGAACATTGATATACAAGGCAACAAGAGGGTCACAAAACTCATGGTGACTGGCTGAAAATGCTTGAATCAAAACAAAGCAACATAATAATTCACAAGCACAAAACCATGAGCAACTAGAATTATTTCTAAAATTATTGTATATTGAGGTAAGACGTGTTAATCATAATCATTAGTGATGATGTATAATTTCCAGATGAAGTAAGCCCTGGTATTGATTCAAATAGGATGTATTGTTTCAGTTATAACTTTGGATGATCGAACTGTTTGATCTCAAGCTAGTTCTCCAATCCTTCTTCCATGCCCATGAAACTGAAAAAAGTCACATCTCTTAAGGGTCATCACTGGACAATATTGATTGACAGCATGTAATAATTACATAATTAGCCACTATTATAGCAGATTTAGCTGAGAGCTAATGTATCTATCATACCAAAGTTTAAAATACAACAGTTAAAAATAAGGTCCTAGAGTTGCAAAAGCTCACAAGGGTTTCTTAGGCCGGTTCACGTGTTGTGCTACTGCCGTGCTAAGCTGGCTTGACTGTACCATGACTGTAGCACGACTTGGTTTCAGACGTTGAATTTAATTCGGTCGAGTAAAATAGCTGTTGCCAGAAATAAGACACTGACCAGCAAATCTAGGAATAAATCCAAACTGGCAGTTTAGCCAACTTTTAAAATGTATTCTAAATAAATGTATTTCTAATTTATGAATTGAGTTGGGCACGGCAGTAGCACAGTGTTTGAAAGCAAGTCATGCTACTGCCGTGTAGTACGGCAAAGCTTGCCATGCTACACGGCAGAAGCACAACTTGGTTTCAAACGTTGTGCTTAAGTCAAATTTGATTTTATCACGAGGTTTGAAATTGGCCTTAGATCCCCAACCTGCTCTTTTTTTTAGATATGCTTATTTGAAATAAGAATGGTGCTGTTCTTCTTATCAATGGTGTCCTCAATGGTGTCAGTAGATATGTCAGGGTGATCCGGCTAGCCAAGTTTCCCATTTAGAAGGGTCACCTGGCTCTTTTGCTTGCCATAATTATTTTTCTTTACATAAAGGACGTCTTCTCCTACCTACCTGAGTCACATGGTCGTCTTGCCTGGGTCACCCCCATTTAGGTGGGCAATCTTTTTTTTTTTTGCAATTTGCATAAATAGTCATAACAGCTGAAGGTCAACTGGCTGGCCATACATCGAAATATTTATTGTTTTGAACATGGACAGCCTTGATTATGGGGAGCGGGGAGGGGGGGAGTTGAATTTTCGAATATTTATGTCGAGCTATTTTGTATTGGCATGCTGCACCACACTTTGATGACAGTACCATGATTTGGGTAGGAGGGTTATATTTTTGTCCGTCTTGAGGAGTAAACCGGCTAACTAAGTAACCCTCCCTTCGTCAAGCAACCACCACTCGCAATGCTTTATATTGTAGCATGGATGTGCACGCCCTATCAGGACTCTATCAGAGCACCTTGAAAAATCAGTATATAATCTGAAGACATCAGCTGATCGCGACTGCAGTCGTTTTTTCAATTGTTAAAGAAGACGTTTAGCAAAACTAGTGCCATTACTCGATTTAGCCATTTAGGTCACAAGCCGGGTTCACTAGCTTTGCAGAAGCTCTTATCGTTTTACGTTACTAACGGAAAAATATCTACCAGCCGTTACAAGGGATTCAATAATGACTGGATACCCCAGGTATTCAAATCTGGGTACAGTCAACCAAATCAACTAGTTCCTACCAGTTCCCTTTGGAAATTAAATTAACAGTAGAATACAAAGGAATTTTCAAGCATCGGTTTGTAAAAACAGCATAGCTTGAGCTGTTGCTCCAGCGCGCGCGATTTTAAACAAAGAACTGCCTGCAAATTTGTGACCAAAGATGTGGCCAAAAAAGCTTTGTTTTACCACGGAAATGAAATAAAATCCTACCTTGTATGGTGTGTCGAGTGTGAGATAAGAACATTGGCTTTCTCTTCGTTTTCAGCCGTTTTTCGTGACACCTGCACCTGAAATCACTTTTGCACGAATTTTAACGGGGTTCTAAATTTAGTCACGTGATAAACCGGAAATGTTTACACCGGAAGTGGTATCTGTCGATGTGAAGCTGCCGCAAACTCTCGAAAACTAGTGCACCTTTTTTCAGCTTGTCCACGACTTTTTACCAAGAGGATATGCTGTTCACGTCCAGTGGCTCGGGTGACCTCAAACAATAACAGTTTTGCATTCGCAATCTCATTTCAAAAGTTATAGAACCACTGAAAATGTCCGCAAAAATGTAACAAAGCCCTTGGCAATCAATGCAGCCGGTTGATGATGCTGATGTGCAGCAATGTGGACCGGACAACACCCGGTTTTTCGAAAGCCGAATAGCACTAACCCTGGGTCAAATGTAGTTTCTGTTTTTCGTGTCAAAAAGCATTACCGCTGCTTAAGCTAATCCTGGGTTAACTTTGAACAACCGCGCCCTGGACATCAAAGATACGGACGGATGGCAGCCGTGAAGTCAAATCGAAATAATAATATAATTTTATATTCCGCGTAGTAGATAGGTCTACGCAGAGTATTTTTCTTATCCCTGATGATGCCTTTGATCGGCGAAAGCTTGGATTTTAGACTATAATTTTTACAGTAGTGTTAGGCCTCATTTGAACCTTATATATTATTATTTCAAATCAAAATGCTACTGAAGGACAATATTCAAAGATTAGTGAAGTCAAATGTTTCTGTTGTTTACATGCTTCACTTTTGGCAATCCCGGTCTTCATCCACTTTCGGCGCCTACCATGCAGCCTAGTAAATGGGTAATTTTGCTAAGACAGACAGTGCGATGCGTTAATTTTTTTTTAACGGTTCCTATACAAGAGACCATAATAGTCCTACTTGGGAGCGGCCAGGATCGAAAACAGCAAAATCATGCGACTCCAGTTACTTCGCACCATGCCAAAGCGGGACTGTTTGGGAAGACAGAATGGCGCAAACTTTGAACGATGCCGGATGGGAACAAGACTGATCAGACTGATCCTGGGGATGGGGGGGGGACTCCCTTATATGGCCTATATAAGGCCGTCCCGCTGGACAGGGTATGTCCTGAACAAGGTACATGTATATAATTTTACGTGAGTCTGTCCTAAACACATGTGCATGTAAACAGGGACCTACAATGGAGGAGGTTGTCCTTTAACAGGGTTGGTATGTTAGGGCGTTTTTGTCCTAAACAGAGCCGAAGGGTTACAGACCCTCATCGGGATCCCTACGCCCAAGCATGAGACCCCTGGAGACTGATAGGCCTATTTTCGATCCTTGGTACAGGTGTCTGTATATTCAGACAAACGTTTCGTCAAACAATCAGAAAGGCAGACATTCAGTCAAACAAACAATCAGTCGATAAACAGGCAGATATGGACAGTTACTATCAGTCAGTCAGAGACATTTAATCAGGGTTGTAACGAGGTATATGGGGTCAGGGATCACAGCCCTGGGATCTGGGATCACAAGTCGTGGGATCAGGATCAGCAAATGTTTTACATGTTTTAAGGGATTGGGGATTGGTCTTTTCCATTACTTTAGCGGCCTTAAGGGGAAACACCCTTAACTTTAACCTGCAAATACTTAGTTCCTATCCTGGAAGCTAACCTTCATATGGGATCAGAACATTTTCGTGTGGGATCAGGGATCAGGGATCAGACTTTTGGGCCAAAAAATGGCATCACTGACGGGAAAAGATACCTCGTTACGACCCTGATTTAATTACGGCTATCTCTAAAATAGGGAACGGGGAACGGGGAACGGGGAACGGGGAACGGGGAACGGGGAACGGGGAATGGGGAACGGGGAATCTCTAAAATAGGGAATCTCTAAAATAGGGAATCTCTAAAATAGGGAATCTCTAAAACAGGGAATCTCTAAAACGGGGAATCTCTAAAACGGGGAATCTCTAAAATAGGGAATCTCTAAAATAGGGAATCTCTAAAACGGGGAATCTCTAAAATAGGGAATCTCTAAAACGGGGAATCTCTAAAATAGGGAATCTCTAAAATAGGGAATCTCTAAAACGGGGAATCTCTAAAATAGGGAATCTCTAAATCCACAAGCCCGAACTAAAATCTCATGTCTGTTTTTCTCTCTACCATAATTTGGAAAGGATAGATAACCCAAGGGACCCTATAAACGCGTTGCGTGACCAACTCGTCACACATCCCTTTAATAAGGCACCGTAATTGCAGATTGAAGAGAGGTATCTTTTTCGGTGTAATAAAATTGAGTGAACTGAAATAAATCACATCCTGCTGATTGTGATACAATTTATTTTTGTGTGTTGACTGCCGATACTACTTGCAACGCTTCTTTAAGTCTTATTCCACGCTCCAGTTTCTCATTACTGTCACCTGTATTTTGAGTGAACTGGTTAGCATTTGTATTACAATAAGAAGATACTGCACAGCTAAGTCGCGGAAACGCACACAGGAACGTTGTTGGCCAGATTCCATCCCCACTTTCCTGTTTACCTTTCAAATAAAGAGTTTATGTTTGCTACACGTAGAAGAGAGTCACTAGAACACCTCGACTTCTCATTCTGAACAGTGCGTAAGGTATTTGATGCAAACTGACGGACCCGTGAGGAAACCGAAACTAAATAGGATCCAAACCCACCAATGGCAGTTCACGTTTGTAATGGGAATTCTTTGGATAATTTTTTCATGGCCAATCAAAGAAAACGTAATGATAACTTTGTACAAGTGGCATCGGAACGGCGCGCAGCACTGTAACAGAAAAGCGCTGCTTCGATTGCGAATTGCCGAGTCGACCAAGCCGTGTTAAACCGTGGAAAGGTAAGCAAACATCACCACCCGTGATACCCTGCTAACAGAGACTTTTCGTTTTGTATTCACGATAAACAAAAGAACTAAGCGAAATACGAGAGACGCGAACATCATCATACATGCTAAGAAAACTTTCCAGAAAGAAACACTCTGCTAGCAGGGTATACCTATAAACTGTAAACTGTTAAGCACGTTTTCGAATTCTCATATGAACGGTAACAATACCTATGTTATATTATTTTACTGTAAGCAAACGAAAAAAATGTACAACAGCCTCATTTTACCAATAACTAATAAAGGAGCCATTTACGCTGGCTTTGCGCCTCGAGCCAACAACATGTGACTGTGATGTCGTGACCTTTTACGTCTCGACTGTGATGGCGTGACTTTTGACATCTTGAGCCAATAAAAACATGTTGCGTTTTGAGCGGTGACTGTTATTGTCTAGACTTGTTCCAGATATACCTTATTTTTACTTATTTTCGCGCGTCTTAATTTTAGCGAATTGAAAAAAAAATTGAGAAATTAAAGGCCAGCACAAAAAATCCTCTCAAAATTTACACACGCAGAATGTAATACACTCGTGAGAAATTTACATAATCAAACATATGAATCAATAAATGTAAGAGCGATTCCCTATTTTGGAGATTCCCTATTTTGGAGATTCCCTATTTTAGAGATTCCCCATTTTAGAGATTCCCCGTTTTAGAGATTCCCCGTTTTAGAGATTCCCTATTTTAGAGATTCCCTATTTTAGAGATTCCCTATTTTAGAGATTCCCCGTTTTAGAGATTCCCTATTTTAGAGATTCCCCGTTTTAGAGATTCCCTATTTTAGAGATTCCCTGTTTTAGAGATTCCCTATTTTAGAGATTCCCCGTTTTAGAGATTCCCTATTTTAGAGATTCCCTGTTTTAGAGATTCCCCGTTTAAGAGATTCCCCATTTTAGAGATTCCCCGTTTTAGAGATTCCCTATTTTAGAGATTCCCCGTTTTAGAGATTCCCTATTTTAGAGATTCCCCATTTTAGAGATTCCCCGTTTTAGAGATTCCCTATTTTAGAGATTCCCCGTTTTAGAGATTCCCTATTTTAGAGATTCCCTATTTTAGAGATTCCCTATTTTAGAGATTCCCTATTTTAGAGATTCCCCGTTTTAGAGATTCCCCGTTTTAGAGATTCCCTATTTTAGAGATTCCCTATTTTAGAGATTCCCTATTTTAGAGATTCCCCGTTTTAGAGATTCCCCGTTTTAGAGATTCCCTACTTTAGAGATTCCCTATTTTAGAGATTCCCTGTTTTAGAGATTCCCCGTTTTAGAGATTCCCCATTTTAGAGATTCCCTATTTTAGAGATTCCCTATTTTAGAGATTCCCCGTTTTAGAGATTCCCTATTTTAGAGATTCCCCGTTTTAGAGATTCCCTATTTTAGAGATTCCCTATTTTAGAGATTCCCCGTTTTAGAGATTCCCCGTTTTAGAGATTCCCTATTTTAGAGATTCCCTATTTTAGAGATTCCCCGTTTTAGAGATTCCCTATTTTAGGGATTCCCTATTTTAGAGATTCCCTATTTTAGAGATTCCCCGTTTTAGAGATTCCCTATTTTAGAGATTCCCCGTTTTAGAGATTCCCTATTTTAGAGATTCCCTGTTTTAGAGATTCCCTATTTTAGAGATTCCCCGTTTTAGAGATTCCCTATTTTAGAGATTCCCTGTTTTAGATATTCCCTATTTTAGAGATTCCCCGTTCCCCATTCCCCGTTCCCCGTTCCTCGATTCCCCGTTCCCTATTTTAGAGATAGCCATTTAATTACAGACAAAAATGTGAGGTCAATTTGGCTTTCTCTGCAGTTTATTTCACCTTAACTGTCTTCATCTTTCTTGAATACATTCTGTCCGAAAACAATCCCTTTTTCAGTCAGCAACAAACGGCATTTGTTTCTTTGATTGTTTTTAACCTTTTAGTACTTGAATGTCTATCTCATAATGCAGGTCTCACGAACACGACTATGCTAATGGAAAGGGTTTCAAAGCTACATCTCGCCTGTTATTGTTCACTGATGGTAAAAGAACTGCCTAGAAGCCGTAGCACTATCCGGTTTAGTCTTGCACTAATGCAGGATTACTACATTAACAGAATGCACGTACACCGATTTAGTTTTCTCATCGTGGTGTTAGTCTACTCAGCCTGTTATTAGGATGTTCTTAGCGCATCTCAGGCTGTCCACTGTTTCCCTGTTCTCCCTCCCCTGGCTGAGTCTCTGCTGATTGTACAGGGTTTCCTTCCACCTCTTCACCCTGAGAATCCTTCACAGAACTGTCATCTTTGGCCTCTTCCTTTTGTTCATTACCTTCCCCCTTGGTAGGCTCAACGGGTGCTGCACTCTCTTTGGCACTTTCGTTTTGGGACACTTCTTGACTCTCTCCTTTAGCAACATCAGCCTCTGTGGAACTTGCCTCACCTTGTTCACCGTCTCCCTTAGCTTCCTCCCCTTCGGCAATGCTATCTCTCTCAGCTACTCCCTCCTGGGATTTTCCACCTGTCTCAGTTGGTGCCTCCTGAGCACCACTGTCTGCTTCAGCTGCCACTTCCTGAGCACCACTCTCTGGCTGTGGTGCTGCCTCCTGAGCAACACTGTCTGCCTCAGCAGCTGCCTCCTGAACACCACTGCCTGTCTCAGCTACCTCCTGAGCACCACTGTCTGCTTCAGCTGCCACCTCCTGAGCACCACTCTCTGGCTGTGGTGCTGCCTCCTGAGCAGCACTGTCTGCCTCAGCAGCTGCCTCCTGAGCACCACTGACTGCCTCAGCTACTTCCTGAGCACCACTGTCTGCTTCAGCTGCCACCTCCGGAGCACCACTCTCTGGCTTTGGTGCTACCTCCTGAGCAGCACTGTCTGCCTCAGCAGCTGCCTCCTGAGCACCACTGACTGCCTCAGCTACCTCCTGAGCACCACTGTCTGCTTCAGCTGCCACCTCCTGAGCACCACTCTCTGGCTTTGGTGCTACCTCCTGAGCAGCACTGTCTGCCTCAGCAGCTGCCTCCTGAGCACCACTGACTGCCTCAGCTACCTCCTGAGCACCACTGTCTGCTTCAGCTGCCACCTCCTGAGCACCACTCTCTGGCTTTGGTGCTACCTCCTGAGCAACACTGTCTGCCTCAGCAGCTGCCTCCTGAGCACCACTAACTGCTTCACCTGCTACCTCCTGAGCAACACTGTCTACCCCAGCTACCATCTCCTGAGCACCACCATCTGCCTTTACAACTGCTTCCTGAGCACCACTGTCTGCCTCCTGAGCACTACTGTCTGGTTCAGCTACTGCCCCCTGAGCACCACTGTCTACCTCAGCAACTGCTTCCTGAGCACCACTGCCTGCCTCAGCTGCTGCCTCCTGAGCACCAATGTCTGCCTCAGCTGCCTCCCGTGCACTGCGCTCTGCTTCAGCTGCCACCTCCTTGGCACCAGTGTCTTCTTCTGCTACTTCTTGCGCTCCACTTTCTGTCTCAGCTGCCACTTCCTGGGCACCACTGTCTGCCTCAGCTGCTGCCTCTTGAACACTGCTGTCTGCTTCTACCCCCTGGATGCTGCTGTCTGCCTCAGCTGCTGCCTCCTGAGCAGCACTATCTGTCTCAGCTTCTTTCCGTGTACTGCTCTCTACCTTAGCTACTTCCTCCTGAGATGCATCAACCTCCTCCTGAACACTACTATCAGCCTGAGCTACCACTTCCTGTAAATCACTAGCTGCCTTAACTACCTCAGGGGCACTACTGTCTGCTTCAGTTAGCTCCTCCTGGGCACTGCTCTCTTCCTTTAAAGTCTCACCTTGAGAATCAGTTTTGCTTGCCTCTAGCTGAGCCACTTCTTCCTTAGCAGCAGCACCATCATCCTGAGCTTGTTCGTCTGGGGCAACACTCTCCACCTTGGTCAGCTCTTTCTGAGCTTCTTCCTGTGTTCCGCCTTTTCCTTGGGTAGCCACCTCTTGGATAGCACTTTCATCTTGAGAAAAAGTTTGCTGGACAGAACCCTCTTCCTTAGTTGTCTCCACCTGGGAGGCATCCGCTTCCTGAGATGCGTCTTGCGCTGTACCTTCTTCCTGGAAAACCACCTCTTGGGTAGTACTACCATCTTGAGATGTTGTTTCCTGGACAGCTCCCTCATCTTTCACTGTCTCTCCCTGAGCTACCTCTCCTGGTGCCTTTTCTTGCTCTGTGCCTTCGTCCCAGATGCCTACCTCTTGAGCAACAAAGTCTAAAAGAGCTTGGTCGGGTTTAGTGATTTCGGTTGCATCATGCACAGATACATCACCCTCTTCCTCATCCTTGGCTGTGGCTTCAACAGCGTCAGTTTCGACGTCAACAAGCACTTCTGAAATGTAGCATCATTATTAGTTGTACAAATCCGAGGGTCCAAATTAGCTTCAGTGCTTAAAATCAAGGCGGGTTGTGACAAAGAGCGTGGTATCATCACTTTGTAAGTAGGATGTGGGAAAGTACATTGAGTCCTGTGTCAGGACGTGAGATCAAAACAGCCACTATCACAACCCAAACAACTCGCCCCTCATGAAGCAGTAGTGGAGTGAAGGATTTGAGTTATAAAGAATGCACAAAAAATTGACACCGTGAAGTAGAATTGGAAAAAATACATATTTTATACCCCCCAAAAATAGAGGCAAATTTCTCTCAGGGTTGCCACTAAAAAAATTTATGTGGATCCTAAACAAAATCTGACATAATGAAAGCAACAAGACTTAGACCACAGGCCACGTATCAGTGACACAACCATTCTGCCAACAAATGAATTTTTTAAAAAACATTCTAAATTCAGACTTATTGAGTGATGACATACAACTCTCCTTAACCTGCTAAAAAACAGAACCTCCGTTAATCGTCGACAGTTACCAAAAATTGCAGGATAACCAATTATAATAACACTTACATGTGAAAGTGCTATTCACTTTTAAACTAACTGAATAAGCAATGGTATTCCAACAACTTGGTCTTTACAAACAGTTTTTTTCCTTTCAAATTAACCAGATAGTGTTCCATTGCAGAAGCTTTTTTCTTGTGTTAATATCTTATTGTATCTAACAATTTGATGGGTCATACAATCAAAAGGGGGTAGTGTGATCTATTAAAAACGATTTTGTTGTCTTCACAAATGTTATCTTTCTTAAATCTTGGCAGTTAGAGTTAGACACTTGAAATCTCCAGCTGAACAGAATTGGGATTGTCTCAGGCCCTCATATTACAGCTCTTGGAGAAATTATCATAACTCTTGCATGAGTAAGTCTTAAATACCATCCAGAAAAATATGTTAATGAGCCTAATTAACAAGTCTTATTGTAGCTAGTCTTGATTATTATCTGGACATGAGCGCTGAGTTCAGACATCTCAGGGAGTCTCCCACTCTTATTTACCATCCCACACCTCTATTTTTGACACAACCTCTTAATGTTTTTGACACCCTACAACTAGGGATACACAAAGAGAATGTTCTTGTGATCAAGTCTCATACTTTATACTTTGAGGTATTATGGAGACTATTTTCAACTAACAAAAATAACATTATTTCACACATCATAACAATTATTATTTAATTTCTTCCTTGGTTGCCCTGCTAATGATCTTGAAATTACAGCTAGGAAGATAATTATATAATGACCACAACTTTTAAAAACGATTAATTATTTAATCATAATTCCATTCCAATCACGAAATAAAAATTCTAAATAACAAAAACAGAATTCCTTGAAATACTTTGAATAGCACAAGGCAATACTCACAAAGCTCTGTTTAAGATATTTTTATGTACACAAATAATATCCACCGGAAGAAAAAAAATCTCATGGATAGTTATGCTCCACATTACTCTAGTATGACTATTTACAACCTTGACACTTCTTGCATGAATGATGGCAACTGATCATTTGTATACATTTACAAGATGCATGTGTCATACATTGTATCATTTGTGATAATTATTCAGAAATGTTCACACATTTACATGTAATAATTATTATAAAGTCTGGGTGTAGGATGTTCGACAAAAAATGATACATCTCAGGTTCTCAGAAATCAAAATTAGTCTTCGAATCATAAGGACACCTGAATTATATTAGAGGACATCTTGGAATTTTGAACTCTGAAAACAGGATGTTGGTCAGTGCATCTAATTGGAAAATAATTTTGATGTGGTCCAAAACACTCTTTTGCAGTTGTAGAGCTCTCATAAAGTGCTTATAAGTGATGTTTTTTGATTTCAAAATTTTCTAGTGCTTGTTCTATAATGGGCTTTGATAGTGCCTCTATCTCGATTTATTGGTTTCACATTTTGAAAAAGGTCTTGGCAAGTAAAGCATTTATAATTCCACTCCCCTATTATTATAATTTGCAAGGTACTCTATTGTGTAAAATTAAGTTTCAGTTGATTGGGACTTTAAACTGACTGGATGATAAATCGCAATCAAACAAAAGTGCCAATTGAAAATTTAACATCAAATTTTACAAGCGGGCTTTAAGCCAGGTAATAATAATAAAAAAAAATAGAAAACTAAGCCAAACTATAACTGCGAGAACCATTAACACTAGAATTATTTCTGGAACACTTTTTGTGTTGGAAAAGAAAAACCAATCAGATACAACATCAATAAACCGCAAGCCATAATGGTAATTTGTTTTGTGGTTTGCTGGTTTTTCTTGCAGTCTGATCACGGATCTGATCGTTCCTGGCACAAACAACATTCCAAAAATAATTCTTAGGTCCATGGTTTTATTCCTCACACAATAATAAACTTACTTTGCAAATGAAATTAATTTATCATTAACCTACATGTAAAGTACAAACCAAAACAAAAATTTACAGTACTATTTGTACAATGTATGTTCTATACCCTTGGCTTTTATATTAATATTTCCTTCCGAATAAGAATGATTGTCTCAGAAAACCTCTGAAGAATCATTCTTATTAGCTATTAAACAGTTGACATTGAGCTTCATGAGACAACTGTATGCAAAAAACACCAGCAAATACTGAAACTAAGGTTTGTAAACCTTGAGTAAGATAAGATTTTTACTTTAGTTTAGTGGTCTCTGGCCAATAATAAATTAAAGTTGTAACAATAATATGATATATAAATTTTAAAATATACAACTACCGAAATACTTTTCACCTAATCTTCTGAAGGTTTAGGATCTTCAGCATCCTCGGCTGCTGATGGTTCTACCTCAGCACCCAAAGCAACTGATTCTTCAACATCATCATTACCCTTATCTTCATCACCCTCCGTAACATCCTGTTTGTCGTCAGCAGTTTTCTCGTCTGGTGCTGTCTCACTGTCAGCCTGAGGTAAAGACTCGGAGCTTTTCATGGCCTTGACCTCTTCCCTTGCCTTAAAACCCCTGAAACTGGCCTGGATCTTAAGAGCAGCATTCTGCAAATCTGGATCATTCATATCAAGATCTACTTGCTCTGCCTCACCTTCTACCTCCCCCCCTTCAGCCCCGTCAGGTTGCGCATCACCAACACCATCTCCTGCTTCTTGTGCACCTTCAGCAACTTGTGTGCTTTTGCCAGCAACCTCAACTGCCTCTTCTCCTGCAGCCTCTTCAGCTTGGACGTCCTCTGCTTCACCCTTGTCAGCTGCATCCACTGTCTCTTCTTCTGCCTCTTGTCGCTCTTGATCTTCAGACTCTTCCCTGGCAGCTTCGGCCACAGGTTCAGGAGCTACTGCATCTTCACCCACTTCAGGTTCCTTAGATACAGCTTCTGCCACCACTACTTCAGCATCATCAGGTTGCGCGTCTGGCACTTGACCTGCATCAGCAGCCTCCTGTTCTTCCGATCCCTCAGCACCTCCTGCCTCTTCTGCCACAGCCTCCTCAGACAGAGGAATGCCATCTTTGCCCAAAGTGTCAGCTTCTGCAGCTTCTGCGCTTTCAGACACCACTTCTTTGCTTTGTGAAGCCTTGATTTCATTTACCCTCTCCCTGGCCTGGTGCCCCCGGAAGCCAGCCTGAATTTTGATGGCTGCTGCCTCCTCCTCTTTCTGTTTCTTGACATCTTCCCGAGTTTTGTGGCCTCGGAAGCTGGCTTGTATTTTGGTTGCAGCTTTGTTAACTTCAGGATCCGTCAAATCAATGTCAACTTCTTCGCCTTTCTGCAACCTTTCCATTTGATCACCCTTTTTTGCATCATCTTTTCCAGTTTCTGCAAGTATGTGATAAATTTAATTAATAATAGCAAATACCTTTTAATACTTCCCACAACATGGCTTTGGTTTTTAGTCATTGGAGCAATACCTATCTACTCTCAAAGCACAAGGTAGACAGTAACATCACACCACATACGGTAAGCACTGTTTAATTACAAAGATTGTACTTGCTTTCCCTAACCGTCAGTTAAGGTAACTATTTCAAGTCCTATAGCACTAAATTATAAAAAAAGCTCTGCATGGTAAAATCAGCCACTTTGAAAAAGAGGCAAACAAGGCACCAAATACAGTCTTTGTATGAAGAAAACAGAGATACAATGTCAAATAATTTCTGTTAAATTGTGAACAGCAAACATTTGAGAAATTAATTTTGCTGTTCAAATCTGAGAAATATCTCGGCTAGAAAGTGACAAATTGCATTTATTTTAAATTTAATTTTCAACATAGTTTTTTCCACATAGTTTTTCCCAAAACTTTGAAAGGGTTTTACAAACAAATGTATGAAAAAAGTGACTGCATGTTTTCTATCCCAGCTACATCTCTCTTTTGGTTAGGATTTATTACTATTTCGGATTTTGAATTCTAGAGAATTACTCGACATTATCATTTGAGAGGTCTGAAACTCTGCAAGATGGTACATTTATTTTTTTCTCAGCGCGTGAGCGGGCAAGATGAACCAAATCCTGCAATCTGATTGGTTCCGGGAGCGGGCGGAATTTTCCGATCTTGACCGCGGTCAACGGAACGTCAATAACAAAAAAATTTGTAATGGGTTTTTAAAACGTTCTCCGAAACTTAGAATTCTAAAATTTTTTGTACATTGTCGTTAAAAACTTTCTTTCCAAAATTTCTTGTTAAAATACCGAAGGTTGTACAATGTAAATCACCTCTTCCCTTTCGACAAACATTTGAGTAAATCGAGCAGGAGTTAGCTACATGTATCGCAATTTGGGAAAATAAAGGGGTTTCTTTTAGTTATATTGCTTCCTGTGATTTCTGAGTTTTAACAGAGTAAAAAAGCGTATTTTGCTGCTCTGGTGTCACAAACGGCTTCGTTTCATGGTTCATTTTACGCGCGCTTGCAAAACAGACACGTTCAACTTTTGAAAAACAACAAGAAAAAAATAAAAATATTATTTGCCGGCCTTGGTCGGTCCGTATTGAGAAAAACTGTGCCCTCGGTCTTGAGCACGGCCCTCGGCCTGCGGCCTCGGGCCGTACTCAAGACCTCTGGCACAGTTTTTCTCAATACGGACCTCCTGGCCGGCAAATAATATATATGTATGGTCTACACATTGCAAGCGGAAAGAACTTAAGCTTATTTTTCCAAAATTAATGTGAAAATGTTCATTTGTAATTTAGTTTGTAAGTTTCATTTCATCATATCTACAACCTTCTATTATGTAAACAATTTATCTTCCTTTCCTTCCTGCTATTGACATTTTACGAAAAGCAAACTTGAGTTTTAGTCGAATCAGTGACCAACTTCCAGCACCCAAAATACTGCCAGCTTGAAAATTATATCCAATTTTGTCATTAGATCCCCAGCAATTTAATGTTTAGTTAATAATATTTTAAATTTGTTAAACAAATTTCACAAAACTATATTGATTCCCTTTTAACTTAACAGCGAGTGTTGCAAGGATAGGGTAAACGCTTAAGTTCGATCATCCCAGAGCTCGCAAAAGGAATAAAAAATTTAAGCCGATTGCAGACTCTGTTATTTGTACGTTGTCTTATCACAGTGGCAATTTGTAATTAGAACTTATCCGGAAAACGGATCATTTCAATTTGCGAATCGAAAGCTTTCGTTTTAGCTTCCTTCATTACCAAACTTTCTCTCTGTTTAACAGAATGTTTACTCAGAAAACAAAACATTGTAATTGCTTTAAAGCAAAACTATACCTTCTCGGATAAGAAGCTGATTTTTGAAATACTGTGCAGCAAAGACGATGATGTCGTCCGGCTGTTCTCGCAAGACTTCCCTCGCTAAACCTTCCAATAAGTTCTGAAAACCAGGTGGAACTCGTAGTTTCATGGGAGCGTATTGCACTGCCATGTTTAGGTTCAAATATTTCGTTTAAAAGAACCAAAACGAGGAAAGATACGATCAAATACAGCTAACAGAATCTAATTGTGCTAATCGCGCGACATCAGAACTTGGCAGAGGTCTCTATGACGACAGCAATTAGCCGCTGATCAACATAATTGCGAACCTGGAAACTAACCTTTTTATTTTTAGTTCCCAGGGCTCGGCCGACCGGAAATTGAAAAGAAAAAAGGTAAATTTTGATTTGATTGTTTTGATTGTATCTAACTATGGGGTTTTCGGGTTTGGGAAAAATGAAAAGAGGAAAAAAAAGAGAGGAGTTTGGGGAAGATAACAACAGAGTACCATCAATTTTACTTTTTAGCCGGCCGGGGACGACTAGATCCAGGAGCATATTTTGCTAGATCTGATAATACCCATTTTTCACTCTCTTTTTCTTTTTTACTTGCCCCAGACTTCTGATTTTCACTCAGTCAAACAAATGCTCATCACAAACTTTCAGTAAACATGAGCATTATCTTTGGTCGTTGAGTGTCAATTCACTCACAGGCGGCCCAAACTCACAATCAAGTTGTGAAACATGACCTTTGCTATCAGGCGTGTTGTGTTACAAAGCTCTCGATTTACAGACTTTGTTTGGGAAATTCACTTTCCTTATCAAAATGCTAGAACAAAGTCATGGATGTGGAAATGAACTTCACTTAACTTGACATGGGGTTGTTTTAGTGTCTTGTGTATTTTGGGCACAATTTGTGGCTGGCTTAGGCGAGTTTTCAGTTTGGTGTTGTTCGCGATGTTGTTTCTCCTTCGTTTTATGTGGATAAACAACACCCAACCAAAAACTCACCTAAACCAGCCATGAATTGCACCCAAATTACACACAAGACACAATAAATTAAATCAACAACCTCATGTCGAGTTAAACTTCATTTTAGCATTTTGATAACGAAAGTGAATTTCCCATACAAAGTCTACAAATTGAAAGCCTTGGAACACAACAGGACATGTTTCGCAACTCGATTGTCTTCTCTCATGTTGAGCTTGGGCCACCTGTGATTCGCCCAAAGTTTCATGAAAGTCAGTGTAAAAAATCACTAGGGATTCAATGGCATCAAAATCCCTTCCACAAGAGCAAGGATGAATATGTTAAAGAGCTTTGAAAGTCATTAATTTGATATTGTTTGTGCTAAAAAAATTAAATTCCCCTTCTGATGGCACAATGCACACATGATATTTAAAATATTACGTCAGCCAATAGGGGGAAGCCCCGCACCCGGGCCAAATTGCCATCACTTGGGCAAACAAGCACTCGTCGCAAGTATCCGGTAAATATAAACATTTTTATGCAAGTCGGTGTAGAAAATTACTAGGTTTTCAATGAGAGCAAGGACAAAGATGCTAGCAAGCTTATTCGATCCTATTCGACACAGCCTAACCACTGTTAGCCTTGTGGTAAGCCATATGTGTCTTACATAAGGCACATGCACAGTAAGTTAAGTTCCTCATATGAGCTTGTATCTTGAGTGATGTTAACATTTTTAGGGGGCAACATACAAAGATGCCTTTTTTCCCAACGTTTTAGCCTTTTTTCTTAATTATCTCCATGAGATTTCATTCAATCCATAAATGCTATCATAGGATCATAGTCTCCTACGTAGCCATTTTTATTACTGTCACCGTGACGACACTAAAAACGGCTGCATAGGACACTAGATCATAGCCCGAGCTCCCATCAATCTGAGAGAATTTTTTGCGATTTTTAAAGTGAACATAATATAGAAAAAGAAGCGGGAGGGGAATTGATGAATTTTAAGAAAATTGAAAATCGTTTAGAATTAAAGGTGAGTGAAAATTAAAATTTAAGTTAATAATTAATAGATGGACACCAAAACAGTCCACAGACAA
This sequence comes from Siderastrea radians, assembly GCA_964017195.1. Lineage (NCBI taxonomy): Eukaryota > Metazoa > Cnidaria > Anthozoa > Scleractinia > Rhizangiidae > Siderastrea > Siderastrea radians. The sequence continues at coordinate 34,945,346 of OZ024895.1, forward strand.
CCACAGGTGTTCTTATGTGGGGGTGGACTGTCTGGGGGTGTATACAAAATTTAATCTCTCTTTTATTTGTTTCTTAAATCTTATCCTATTTCCTAGAAATTCACATATATTGCCCTCTTAAACCTGGGGTTGGAATTCGGGTGGGAGATCACGGCCGGATCTAATGCCTCTAAGGCTTTTCTTGTTTCCACTTTCTCTTGGGCTTGATCACCGGCCACTTTCATGGGAAATGATCCTATACTCCTAATCTCAGGGGGAGCAGGGATGGCGCAGTGGTGAGAGTGTTCGCCTCCCACCAATGTGGCCCGGGTTCGACTCCCGGGGTCATATGTGGGTTGAGTTTGTTGTTGGTTCTCGTCCTTGCTCCGAGAGGTTTTTCTCTATGTACTCCAGTTTTCTCCTCTCCTCAAAAACCAACACTTCCAAATTCTAATTAGATCTGGAGCACACAAACACGTTTAAACGAGCTTCAGAGCTCCTAAGTGTTT